>CM019178.2:42254701-42739905 GCA_009739505.2 Apolygus lucorum | reverse complement strand
GAGCGAGTGCGCATGCGCAAACGTGAATTTCCTGGAACCTCGGTTTCTCGGTTTCTAATGAACCGATTTTGCTCAAATTTGGAGGTTAGTTAGGGACTAACTTCTGAGAGACACCCTATAAGTTTCAATCAAATTGGTCAAGCAATAGCCGCTGCGCATGCGCGAACTTTAAATTTATTGTTACAACCAAAACTCCCCAACTATTCAACCAATTTCGACGAAATTTTAAGGGATTGTGTGGGTTAGGTCCTAGACGGTGGTTTATACCTACACTCTTTCGTTCTTTTATTTCAGTGGTTATATACCACAAACTATTTACAACACTATTAAAACATTAATACCTGCAACCCTATCCCGCATATTATCGCCAATATTTTGGTATTCAATAACTCTTTGAATCATAATTTTTTCGCCAACTGATTCTATTCGTCATGTTACAATGAGTGAGGAAGCTATACTGCCCACCCAACTTGGCAGACGTTTTTTTCTATAGTGATACATTTTGCGAACCATATAGAACCATTAATTATGGATCAATGTCCCTCCCTCATTATTAAACTTCCTGGTCCTTAGGAAGGGAAGTGGGGCCTAATAAACTCGGCCCGATTTTATTTCCTATGTATGATTTTTTCTCTTGAAAATTATATTTTCCCCATTTCTCTCTTATTGGTCCTTTTTGGCAATTACCCATTATTTTTCATGTAAACAACTTGTGAGGGGGGGTTCTTTTCTACTTCTCTTCTACTTTTCTATATTGACACATTTTGCGAAACGTTCTGAGATTGAATTGGGTGAGTTCACCAATTTGGCATTCTCCCACACCCTTGAAAACGGCTGGTTCCAGCCCTCAACTCTGCGGCGCCTTGCCAGCGCTATTCACACTGCAGCGGAATTGACGTCCAGTAAGCTCGAGCTTACTGGACGTCAATTCAGCTGCTGTGTGAACGGAAGCCACTATGCGTTCATATGTACAGCGTATATGTGAAGAACTGTATATGTCATCAGCAAGCGAAATGTGAATATCTGAGTCGGTTAACAAGTATCTCGGCCTTAATTAATGTTGGAATTTCAAAATTTTGTTAAAATGACCACTCCTTCAGGGGGGACGTCACTTTACCACAACTATGATACGGACGTCATTTTGTACCAAGATGTAAATATATATATATATAATGTCATTCCGGACGATAACTTGAGTAATTGTTTAAAAATTTTTTTTTAGTTTTTGCCAAAATGTTTGTAACAACAAACCATAGGTCAAGTTCGTTAACCAGCAATTTTGGACAATCCAAAGTGGTCCAAAATTCAAAAAAACTCCAAAAAAATGGGTTTTTTTCCCGTTTTTTTGAGGTTTTTACATTGAAAATCATGGTAATTTATGGTATATTCGGATTCAGCACAAAATTTCTGATATGAATGCTTTTTTCAAAAATGAAAATTGTCCAAAATTAAGAAAAGTTTGTAGCTATATATATATATAATGAATACGTGCGTATATTTGTTGTAACCAGAAATGCAGTAGCCGTGTGGGTACTCTATGAGTTCGTAGAGACGACTAGAACATGAATATGGACTCCTAAGATCTTCAAAGCATACCCAGCAATAATTTGCAGCGTGTTATTAGCGAATTTTCAAAGAAAATGAAGCTATTGCAATGGCCTCAAAATTTTTAGAATCGACTTTTTCGAAAAATTTTCACACTGAAATCCGTTTTGGAACATTCTGAAACGATCCCTGAAGTTTTTCCAAAAATCATATGTATATATATATATATATATATATATGTCATTCCGGACGATAACTTGAGTAATTGTTTAAAAATTTTTTTTAGTTTTTGCCAAAATGTTTGTAACAACAAACCATAGGTCAAGTTCGTTAACCAGCAATTTTGGACAATCCAAAGTGGTCCAAAATTCAAAAAAACTCCAAAAAAATGGGTTTTTCCCGTTTTTTGAGGTTTTTACATTGAAAATCATGGTAATTTATGGTATATTCGGATTCAGCACAAAATTTCTGATATGAATGCTTTTTTCAAAAATGAAAATTGTCCAAAATTAAGAAAAGTTTGTAGCTATATATATATATAATGAATACGTGCGTATATTTGTTGTAACCAGAAATGCAGTAGCCGTGTGGGTACTCTATGAGTTCGTAGAGACGACTAGAACATGAATATGGACTCCTAAGATCTTCAAAGCATACCCAGCAATAATTTGCAGCGTGTTATTAGCGAATTTTCAAAGAAAATGAAGCTATTGCAATGGCCTCAAAATTTTTAGAATCGACTTTTTCGAAAAATTTTCACACTGAAATCCGTTTTGGAACATTCTGAAACGATCCCTGAAGTTTTTCCAAAAATCATATGTATATATATATATATATATATATGTGTCATTCCGGACGATAACTTGAGTAATTGTTTAAAAATTTTTTTTTAGTTTTTGCCAAAATGTTTGTAACAACAAACCATAGGTCAAGTTCGTTAACCAGCAATTTTGGACAATCCAAAGTGGTCCAAAATTCAAAAAAACTCCAAAAAAAATGGGTTTTTTCCCGTTTTTTGAGGTTTTTACATTGAAAATCATGGTAATTTATGGTATATTCGGATTCAGCACAAAATTTCTGATATGAATGCTTTTTTCAAAAATGAAAATTGTCCAAAATTAAGAAAAGTTTGTAGCTATATATATATATAATGAATACGTGCGTATATTTGTTGTAACCAGAAATGCAGTAGCCGTGTGGGTACTCTATGAGTTCGTAGAGACGACTAGAACATGAATATGGACTCCTAAGATCTTCAAAGCATACCCAGCAATAATTTGCAGCGTGTTATTAGCGAATTTTCAAAGAAAATGAAGCTATTGCAATGGCCTCAAAATTTTTAGAATCGACTTTTTCGAAAAATTTTCACACTGAAATCCGTTTTGGAACATTCTGAAACGATCCCTGAAGTTTTTCCAAAAATCATATGTATATATATATATATATATATATATGTCATTCCGGACGATAACTTGAGTAATTGTTTAAAAATTTTTTTTTAGTTTTTGCCAAAATGTTTGTAACAACAAACCATAGGTCAAGTTCGTTAACCAGCAATTTTGGACAATCCAAAGTGGTCCAAAATTCAAAAAAACTCCAAAAAAATGGGTTTTTCCCGTTTTTTGAGGTTTTTACATTGAAAATCATGGTAATTTATGGTATATTCGGATTCAGCACAAAATTTCTGATATGAATGCTTTTTTCAAAAATGAAAATTGTCCAAAATTAAGAAAAGTTTGTAGCTATATATATATATAATGAATACGTGCGTATATTTGTTGTAACCAGAAATGCAGTAGCCGTGTGGGTACTCTATAAGTTCATGTGCAAAAAAAAAAAAAAAAAAAAAAAAAAAATAAGTCCTCGTTCAAATATTTAATCGACAACTGCCACCGATAGAAACGTTCAAAACCGAGTGTATTATTGAAAATCGTACGATTTTTTCGTACATATCGCGAATATATTTAAATGTTATTAAATTAATTACTTAGATGCAGCAGGTAACGCACCAAGGAGAAAAATATGTGATAAACAAGGTGACTTGTTGTCATGAGGTTGGGAACAAGTGATCATGAACGCGATCTGTCGCACTCATCTTTAACTACGTCCAGGAGCTTCCCTAATCAGAACGCTTCTCGGGCTCCCAGATTCAGCTTTCAGCCCAGTGATTTCACGTCTTCCGGGACGTCGATTATTGGTGTAAAAGCATGTAAAAAAAAATAATTACATCTATAAACCAAGAATCGAAAAAAAAACTTTCTACAACAAATTGCAACACCATTGGTCCTTTTCTTAACCACACCTTAAACTGAATGATTTCTTTGAAAATTCGCTCATTAATTCATGCTGCATGAATGGACTTTTTTTTATAGAAACGGTGATAACTTCGTGATATTGATCGGTTGATGAGGTGTAATACAAAATGCATCTTTGAAGGAATGGATGGGGGATTGAAGCCCATGAATATGGTGAATTGAATTGTCGAAACGTCGGGAAAAACTTCTTTTAGCGAATTTTCAAAGAAAATGAAGCTATTGCAATGGCCTCAAAATTTTTAGAATCGACTTTTTCGAAAAATTTTCACACTGAAATCCGTTTTGGAACATTCTGAAACGATCCCTGAAGTTTTTCCAAAAATCATATGTATATATATATGTGTCATTCCGGACGATAACTTGAGTAATTGTTTCAAAATTTTTTTTTAGTTTTTGCCAAAATGTTTGTAACAACAAACCATAGGTCAAGTTCGTTAACCAGCAATTTTGGACAATCCAAAGTGGTCCAAAATTCAAAAAAACTCCAAAAAAATGGGTTTTCCCCGTTTTTTGTGGTTTTTACATTGAAAATCATGGTAATATATGGTATATTCGGATTCAGCACAAAATTTCTGATATGAATGCATTTTTCAAAAATGAAAATTGTCCAAAATTAAGAAAAGTTTGTAGCTATATATATATATAATGAATACGCGCGTATATTTGTTGTACCCAGAAATGGAATAGCCGTGTGGGTACTCTATGAGTTCGTAGAGACGAGTAGAACATGAATATGGACTCCTAACATCTTCAAAGCATACCCAGCAATAATTTGCAGCGTATTATTAGCGAATTTTCAAAGAAAATGAAGCTATTGCAATGGCCTCAAAATTTTTAGAATCGACTTTTTCGAAAAATTTTCACACTGAAATCCGTTTTGGAACATTCTGAAACGATCCCTGAAGTTTTTCCAAAAATCATATGTATATATATATGTGTCATTCCGGATTCCGGACGATAACTTGAGTAATTGTTTAAAAATTTAAAAAAAAAAAAAAAAAAAAAAAAAAGAGTCCTCGTTCAAATATTTTATCGACAACTGCCACCGATAGAAACGTTTAAAACCCAGTGTATTATTGAAAATCGCACGATTCCTTCGTACATATCGCGAATATAACTGAATGTTATCAAATTAATTACTTAGATGCGGCCGGTAACGCATTAAGGAGAAAAATGTGTGATAAACAAGGTGAATTGTTGTGGTGAGGTTGGGAACATACGACCATGAACGCGATCTGTCGCACTCATCTTCAACTACCTCCTGGAGCTTCCTCAATCAGAACGCTTCTCGGGCTCCCAGATTCAGCTTTCAGCCCAGTGATTCCACGTCTTCCGGGACGTCGATTATTGGTGTAAAAGTATGAAAAAAAACATATATACATATATATAAACCAAGAATCGAAAAAAAACTTTCTACAACAAATTGCAACACCATTGGTCCTTTTCTTAACCACACCTTAAACTGAATGATTTCTTTGAAAATTCGCTCATTTTTTCATGCTGCATGAATGGACTTTTTATGACCGAACCTCAATAACCTCTTCAAGTATATTTATAAGTATGAGGGGTGTTGTCGACCGTATTCCATATAGGTATAGGGCGTAAGCCAAACAGGTCTGCCATATTGCAGGAGTCGATTCTATAACATTTCTGACATTAACTATTGATATAAAGTTTAGATAATAACTATGTTTTGTCTATGTTAGGTGGTAAGAATCATGGGTATTACTTACAGAGTGCAGCAGGGGCGTGGCGTCCATAAGGCCACTTTGGGTCTAGCCCCGGCAAAATTTCTCTCACTGTAACCTAGATTTTTTACCCCAAAGTTGGAAAAACTCCCTTCAAAAAGTGTTCTCCACAAAGTAGAAAAAAATCCCTAGCAGAAAGTTTTTTCCTCAAAACTCACTCATGATCCATGGAAGCACGGAGCTTTTACAAGTAAAAAATAATTCTACACTGACATGCAGTTATTATGTCAAATTTACATGGTAAAACCCGAGGCCATGGAGCTAGCTTCCATGCCTACTACTAGGTCCATGCCCAAGGCTGTCTCCATGGCCTGCTACGAGAGAGAAGATGTAAGATGGAATCGATAGGTATCCAACAATCGATTTGTATCAAACAATCGATTCTCCACTCCCGAATTCCCAAGATCTGGGGCTAGACCCTACTAGACCCCGGCGTCGTCATGCCAACGTGTTGTTTATTTTTAGTTTTTCCCCATCCGCACATGCGCAGTAGTGTTATTTTAGTTTATCCCCTCCCTTTCTCGGCCCCTGCCCTGGAAGACAAAATCGATTTTTTATTCTTTCTGATGATGACTTGTTTTGATTCAACTAGATGGATGGATACTCTGTTCAGGTTGCCATGAAAGTTCATTGTATAACAATGGACTCATCATAGGATGTAAACGCATGGAATACTTCTGATATCAGTTATAGATGGGTTAAAAATTGAATGGATACTCCCCACTTTTACAGATTTTCACAGTATGTTGCCCAGACTGCACGATTAGGTGTTTAGTGTGTTTACACAGTACATAAAACAGTACTGGAAACAACCGACAAGAGATAAAGTTTATCTTATAAACAGGAGGGTGGTTACATCTTGACATGATACAATTTTGCTGATTGACAGCAAAATTATGATTTTTGGAGTGTTATCATTGTTGTGGATGGCGTTTGCTACACAGAGATTTTATCACATAGGTATGAAAGTAAGTTATTACTATTGTAAGTTGAAACGAAGTTTTAAAATATTGTTGAAGTTGATATCTTCAGGGGTTTTTCTCCGAAATGACTAGTCTCTCTGGAGCTCTTTACCTACTGTGTTCTCTAAAGTGTCTTGAAACAATGACAGTTTACGTTCCTGGTCCTCTTATCATTTTCGGTTTTCCATTCCATTTTCCCTGCATTTCAAGTCGTCTTGGTGTTTGTTGTAATACGATCTGATGGAGTTGACCACTGATTAGACTTACCTACCTTCTTATCGTATTTTTTCGTTTCTGTTCAACATTTCGGTATGGGGAAATACAATAGGCAGCCTTGTGCTATTCAGTTCCACAACTTTTCATATATAAATGCTACGTAGGCGTTGCAAAAGACAATCAAAAGTCATCAAAGGGAATATGACCCTCGAAAAGCCTTATAGACATTTCGACTAATGTGAAGACTTTGTTAAGACACTTTTTTTTATGATCTCGTCTTTATGATTAATAAATTATGTGCTTTTCGTTTAAAAAAAAAAAATGAATATTTAATGTTTTAGTAACAAATTAACATTTTTATCTTTTCGAGTCCCAGAAATGATTTTTTTTTTTTCATCATTAACTGGAATGAAGTTGAGATGTGATGTTTCCCCACTGGGTCCTCTGTTTGACGCAAAAGTATGTAGGTATGTGTGATCCTAGGGTCAAGTTCATGTATTTTCTGGTTTGGTGCCCCACCACTTTCAGAGGTCACCCAACGCCCCTGGAGTGCAGCAAAGTCATAATTCACCAATTTAACAAATATTCTCCTAATAGAAAAACACTTCAGTTGATTGGGTTTATCACTTGTGCTTTGGGTTCTACTTTGCAACTAATGTCTGTGTCTTCAGATATTTGGGATAACGGTAGGTATGCGGAACTGTTCTTCGGTTCGGATAATTTTTGTCATCTTTTGGTCGAAACGACTCGGAATTGGGTCTTCTTTGTAATAGAAACCATGTAAATTATTTCACAAAGGTTTATTATTTTTCTGTATAGATCGCTCGTCTGCGAAGATCACAGCTTTACCATTGTCACTATCTTCCAACCATCGGTATTGCCTACCTACTTCTCATTCAAGTTTATTTGGAAGAAATCAACGCTTCACACTCAATGCGAAAAAATAGGAAGCTGGGATGCCTTCATTTGGAAATTTGAATACTAGTTGCTTAGGATGCAAAATTGAGATTAGCCTCTTTTGCGATTCACATTCGTGATTCTGATTTATCGTAAGACCATACAATAAGTTCTCACAGGGACCGAAAGGTTGGTCCTCTAGAGCTCCTTGACGTCTCAATCGATTCTAAAATTCAATACTACTTTAAATGAGAGTAAAACAAAACCTTTACGTATGCCAGTATTTTTTGAGCTAGGGTGTTTTCAAAATGTCAACCCTTAGAAGTGACTGACATCAACCAAAAGCTTCGGGGCACAACTAGACCCCAAATGGGGTCCATATACCAAATTTCATCAAGATCGGACCTTGGTAACTAAGAAAAGTGCGGCGGACGGACGGAATTTAACATGGAACATATTATAGCTCTAGAGTAAAACTACCTGAAAAACGTTGCTCTTCTTCCTCGTTGTATTGGTTGATTTTCTTTCTCGCGTTGCATTTCTTCGTAGCTAATTATTAAAGACTTGAAAAACCTTGTGAACGCGTGTAGTGAAAGATTTTTTAATTAGTCAAAGAGAACTTAGATTTTCGCGAAGTATCGCGAAAAGAGTTTCAATGGGGAAACGCGAAGTACCGCAGAGGAACAAGTAAAAAAAACTTGCTGGTGAGTTGAGGGGGTTTTGTGGAGGTAAAAATTGAAAAAGTTGCGTGCCATGGATCAAAAGGCGGATGTCGTTGAAACACTTGCCCTTCCAGCATAACTCGTACATTTCCTCCTAATAAACTAGACGACAGGATGTTTTCGTTCCCAGTAGAAAAACCCGACCTTTTGATATCGTACGGGAAATTAATTAGATGTCTGAAACGAAGTGCTCGAGTGAAATTATATTCTTTTGAACGTAATTAATCCTGTGCAGATTGGTGACTCCTAAGAGACAGATTAGTGCGGTTTGTAAACTGACAATGTGTTACGGAATTTTTCCATTGCCGTAGAAGCTAACCAATATGCCAATAACAGGAACATTCACAGGACTTCGATGACTGATCTACAATCTATATGACGGCGTAAAAGGTTGATTATCCTGAATTTCCCCTTCTTCAGGACCCGAATAATCACCCGTGATGAGGAAGTTACAGAATAATCGGAATTCTTTAATAAAACTATGGGCTATTTTTTTGTACCTACTGTTGTCAGGAATGAATTATTAAGAGGCTTTGTAATTGAATATTGTTATTAATTAGATTAATTCAGCTCATCAGACCCGGACCACTCTCCCCTCGATAAACATAGTACGAATGCAGTAGGTATGCGACCAACGAAATAGCTAGTACCTTCTCAAGGCAGAACTCTCATAAAAAGTCCATTCATGCAGCATGAATTAATGAGCGAATTTTCAAAGAAATCGTTCAATTGAAGGTACGGTTAAGAAAAGGAACAATGGTGTTTCCATTTGTTTTAGAAAGTTTTTTTTTACACGATTCTTGGTTATTTCAATTTTCAGTATAGCGTACCAACATACTGTATGCTTTGAAGATCTTAGGAGTCCATATTCACGTTCTTCTCGTCTCCACAAACTCATAGAGTACCCACACGGCTATTGTTGGTGTTTTTCGATTTTCAGTTTACCATACCAACATGTAATGTTGCACTGTATGCACTGGGAATGCTTTGAAGATCTTAGGAGTCCATATTCATGTTCTACTCGTCTCTACGAACTCATAGAGTACCCACACGGCTACTGCATTTCTGGGTACAACAAATACACGCACATATTCATTATAAATAAATAGATACATACTTTTCTTCATTTTGGACAATTTTCATTTTCGAAAAACGCATTGATATCAGAGATTTTGTGCTGAATTCGAATATACCATATATTACCATGATTGTGAGAGTAATGACCACAAAAAACGGGGAAACCCCGTTTTTTTTTCTTTTTTTACTTTTTTTGAAATTTGGACCACTTTGGATTGTCCAAAATTTCTCGCTAACGAACTTGAACTTTTGTTTGATGTTACGATCATTTTGGCGAAAAATAAAAAAAAAATTCTAAATAATTACTCAAGTTAAGGTGCGGAATGACACATTTATATGCACATGATTTTTGGAAAAACTTCAGGGATCGTTTCAGATTGTTCCAAAACGGATTTCAGTGTAAACATTTTTCGAAAACGTCCATTCTAAAAAATTTTAGGCCATTGCAATAGCTTCATGTTTCTTGAAAATTCGCTAAAACTGCCACCAAGGGCCTCGACGAAGGGTTTAGGGGCTGCACCCCCACCACGTGAATCAAAAATTATACTACCAGGGAGGTAGGCATTCTCTGAGGGGTTTTCTCGAGCGTCCATAGACGACACCTAATGGGTATGCCTTCAGAACTGAACCTAATCCAATCTTACTAATCAGTAATTAAATTATCAATCATATTGATGTCATATTTGATGAAATATAACGAATGAAGCAACGTAGGAATGAATATTGAATATTGTAGGAATTCTCCGCCGACACGGCCATTCTGACCATGCTTCCGTCCCGGGAAGCGTCAATCTGCAACACAGAGAAATCCGAACGAATCAGCTCTCATCAGAAACATGGCGCGAGTAAACCAAAAAGTTGACAGTGATTTATCCACAACAATATTTAATGAAAATGGTATGTAGGTACCTCGAATTCGTGAGTCAAATTGGCTTAAAAATAGTCTGAAACTTCGTGAAGGGGGAGGGATTATCATCCAGAACTAGGTATAATCAGAATTTCGGGCTATCTGATATAGGTAATTGATAAAATTTGGTTTGGTGTTGTTTAATGAGGAATTTCACCGATTTCTGTTTGCATTTTTCCTGAATAGTTAATGGTGTGGGATAGATGAAAATCGGGCTGAATTCGGAAAATAAGTCTCCTGTTATTTTTGGGAGACAATCAAAATTTTTAATTTCAAAACTAACCGGGAAAACAGAATTGCAGCGGAAATGCTCGCTGATTGGGCTGTTCGGATCGCCGTCTCCTCCCAGTGTTGCCCATTGGGACGACGAAATCGTGTTTTCTAAGAGAAAAGTTATCAAACAAAAACAGAGGAAACCTAATTTTCCCCATCTCGCTTTTTCTATTTTTTTCTTCAGTTTTTCGATTTCGAACTTTACTGTTTCATGAAATTTTGCATCTGGGGACTATGGATTTCTCGATCTCAGCGCTTCAAGCGGCCATAAATGAACTATTCCAGCATGACGTCATTTTCCCGGTTTTTTAAACATTCGTATTTTCTACACTGTTTTGTTTATTCGTAAATTAGGAAGTTCGGGCTGAAAGTTTGCCTAAGGGGGTTTTTAGAGGTGCTGAATCCGATTTTGGGGTCAAAAATAGGAAATTCAGACATGGTGAAATTCCTCATTGTATGTTTGATGTTCTGTCAGAATTTAACGATTTGATTTCAATCAAATGATGGTGTGTCTGAGTACACCTCAAAATTTTAATTTCAACGCCTTGAACGATTTGTGTTACCCAATGTTATTTCCAAACTTTAAAACGATTCTCTCATGGATAATCTGTGTGCCACGAAGGCAAAGACACGACCATGTGTCGTGATGAACACAAACTCATCACTCCAACCAGTGGGTACAATTACCCAAAAACATGCGGTAATCTCAAGGTCTGCAACCTTATAACTACGATTCTGATGCTCACTAGCATACTGAAGAACTGTTCAAAACAATGTTGGTTTCAGAGTGTGGACAAACATAAACATGGTGTACTTGTGATATGTCAGAATTCGAAAACGAAACTCCCATCAGAGCCCAGACTTGACAGCCGCATTGCGCGTGTCCATACAGGACTAGTGACAAGCTAAACTGTCCATGTGCTTGATAAAGACCGCATCGCTCGTTCATAGGAAATTATGTGTCCTATGCCGGCGAAAAGCTAAGTCAATTACCAGAACACAGGTAAGATAGAATGACCGCATCGCTGTCCCAAGATGATCTCGACCAGCAAAAAGCTAAGCCAGTTTGGACCTTTTTCGTCCAAACAAAAATGAGGTTGCTATTTCGACTCACACAAGGTTATTTCGACAGCACACAAAATAGTCCGTTGGTATCCAAAATTTGCAATGACGATGATCAAGTAACATATTGTTGACATTATGGATACACATTCCATCAAAATTAGACTGGTACTACAATGGGTAACATAAAATCTAGGCTTCAGGTACGTAAGTGACGTGTAGGTCCTTTCTAGGCAGGTACCTATTCTTTGTCTTTATTTTCATCTGTTAGAATTGATTGATCGGTTGTGGGAAACGGAGCCAACCTTAATCTGTCATGAGAGTACCGTCAACTGGGGTGATACTGATATACTGGGGTGATACTGATCAACACGCCTTTTTTCATATGCATGCGATTGCAGAACTCCACACAGTCCTAAATTGGAAAGTTAGGTCGTGTTATGTGTTCATAACAATGTCTTCTCTGGGGAGATATCGTTCCCGCCCGATAGTCTAGGTTACCATGGTAGCTGATATAGGGATGGGTATCGTTATAAAAGTATCGATATTTTGTATCGATACTGTATCGTATCCGAGTATCGATATCCCAAGTATCGTTGGGCATGAGTATCGATATTTTAAAATATCGAGTATCGATACTTTAGTGTCACAAACTATCAATATCATCCAATTTTCTCAAGAAAAATAATTTTTTCAACAACTTTTATTCATTTTTCACTATTAAGAGTCCAAGCAGAGTGATTTTTTCCATGATATTACGTTATTTGTGCAACCAAAGAGTAATGACCCAAAAGCCTCTCTATCTTCTTCATTTTTTAGCCATTATGTTGAATTTTCCTCGACAACAGTATCGATATTCGATATTTAGAAATATCGGATCCAAAGTATCGATATCCAAAAATATCGGATAGTGCAGTATCGATACTAAAATATCGAGTATCGGTACAAAAGTATCGATATTTTGAAATATCGAGTATCGATACCCATCCCTAAGCTGATAAGGAAATAAACAAATCTCAAAATCGGGCCCAGCTGACATTGTGATTGTAACTTCTGTTGTGCCGGTGTCGGGTGTTGTGTGGTGAAGTTCTAGCGAAAAGATTTTGTTTCTACTAGGGGTAAGCATGAAATATCTGCAATTAGTTTGTTCTTTCCGTGTTACTACAGTTGGTTATCTGTTAAAAACAAAAACAACTCATTTCCAGGGGGTGATAGTCCAACGTGATTGGTCCATCACTATTTTTGGCAACAAGTGCTTTAAAATAAGTCGTTTCTTGTCAGTTACCAAACATGTGCCACAAATTGTCTTATTATAATAAAAAATACTGAAGAGGATATTACGAGTCTTGAATTTCGGCTTGATTCTGATTTTTATAAGTAAAGAGTTGGTTTTCATTAGTTTGTCAACAAAAATTGTTGTGAAATGAGTTGCTAGTGGTTGTTTTTTACCTCAGGGTACTAAAAAACAATTTTTAATAGTTTAAGTTCGATTTTTAATTGTTTTTAATACGTTTAAGTTCGATTTTAAATTAGTGATCACTATCACCCCCTATGTGGGGGGTGATACTGATCAATTTAATTTTTTTTTTAAATGAGCTTAATTGAACAAAATTTCAAAGTTTTATATAGGATACTGTTCGTAAGATGTGGGAGAATATAAACTATTTTTTTCAGATTTTTTTGAATTATTACACTGGTAGTTTTCAAGGAAAAACTGTAGAAATTGATCACTATCACCCCAGTTGACGGTATTTATAAACACGTCTCTTATCCATAGACTTTATTGTGTACCTATCGTTAGGTAAAATTTCGTGAATTTGAAACGGGCCTCGATATTTACAATCGAGCTTTACTTGATTACGATCTTCATTTTTAAGAAATACTAGGTCTCTAACTTTAAATTGTTTAATTTTTGTTTTCTCTTTATCAAATCTAGACTTATCATATTGAGCTTGTTTTTCAATGGCTCGGGCAGCTTGCTCTCTCTCTCTTCAGATAAATTTATAGTAGGTGTGTCAGCTACATGCTCCGTGACAGAAATAAGACCTAATGGTCTTGAAATTCTTCCAAACATGAGTTCCATGGGGGATACTTTTGTGATTGTTTGAGGGGTGGTATTCAGCATAAGTTGGATGTCACCTATACAGGATTGCCAGGATTTACTTTAATTTATTTCTACTACAGTAAGCATGTTTCGAAGGCTACTCATTAGACGTTCAACTTGCCCGTTAACTCGAGATGCACCCGTGGCAATGAAATGCAATTCAATTTGATGACTAGAACAGTTTAAATGACGTGAGTTCGAAACACAAAAAGAAGTTTTAAATGAAAAAAAAAAAAACTCGAAAAAAGAAGGGGTTAAAATTGTAAGGAGACATTTTTTGTTGGAAATACCTTGAAGAATCGAATCCTGAAGTTTTCCTCAACTTCAGTTTAGACACCCTGTATGTTTTCTACTAGTCGCTGTATAACCCAGTAAAGAGTATTTATTTTGAACGAAGAGCTACCTAACAAAGAGCTCAAATAGATGATAATAATTAAACAACTATTACACTGCAAAATTGGTAAGATAGACGTTTAAAATGTGATTCCGTAGAGTTGTGCTGCCTGGAAATTAGAGCTCCGGGTAATTGGCACTTGGCATAATTGACTCCGCTTTGAACTTTTCTGCAGAACAACCTCCCACGACCTCCCGAGTTTGAAAGTTGAGGAAGGTAGAAAGAAAGTAAATAAATCAAGTAAAATGTTTAGAGGATACTTTCTATTAAGGAATGAGAAAAGCAGAAAAGGTTACTCCTACTTCAAGGGGGGTTCTATTGAGGAGGTAGGAGAAACTCTGAAGGAAAGGGAATCTAAAAATGAAGGGCGAAGTAAATTGAAAAAGTTCGGTTTGGGCAAGTTTAAGCAACGAAAAATATCAAACGCTTGTTGAAATGAGTTACAACGAAAAAGCGAACGGGTGGAGGGGCTTTCAATCAAGTGAATTTTGATAGAGAAAAAAGAAACAGACGGAGATAGAGAGTAAGCTAAGTTAATAAAAGTATTGCTTTAAATCATGGAATTGTAGGGATCGGTTGTGATGTGGATGTAAAAATCTCTTTTCGTTTATTGTTCTAAATAATGAACCATTGGGTTATAACAAGAATAATTTTCTGGCCTTCCCTCAAGTTGAAGAAACTCTGCCGACTAGGTTGGCCATTATTCAACGTCAATTTATTCATTCAAACACTTGAGACTTTGAGGCTCCACCTGGAGTGTTTATCAAGTTAAGAAACAAAAATGTAGAAGTGCCTAATCTACAGGGAAGAATGAACCATTGGAATCGAGCAAGAAAAGACAAATTTTAACCCCCCTCCCCCCATAAAATTTTATGTTTTACGTTTTAAGGACGGACTTTGCAGACGAATGATCTATACAGGAAAATAATAAACCTTTGCGAAATAATTTGCAGCGTTACGAGTATTTCATGACTGACAGACTGGAAATTTTGATTTCGGAGAATATTGTTTTCTCAAAAAGTGTTTTGTCTCTTGTCCGCTACCTTGGTTGGTTCGGAAGCAAAAGTGGGTGCGGTGCTTGACTTCCTGTTTATTTTGTGGTTATAGGTGGATAATATTGGTTTTCTTTTCTGTTTCAGGTGAGTGGATGCAGACATAGCTATGATCATAAGTAAGGCAAGAAAGCTAAGCAGTTAAGTTACGGTTTTGGTAGGTACCCACTCAATAGAACGTGAAGGTCTAATACTTGGCCAACTAAAAGAGTCGTTGAGTTGTCGTCAAATGTTCAATCTCCCCCATAATCAACGTGGCAGTTATCCCAGGGGCCTCCAATTGTAGAATATTGTAGGTACCTACTTGGAAATGTAATAGATGTTTTCATTGGCATGCCTGTTATCACTGTCGTATCGCGCCTGTTATCACTGCATATCGCGCCTGTTTAGCTGAATTCACATGGGACAGAAGAGGGCGGAAACAGAAAAGACGGAAAGACGAGAAAACCAGTGGAGGGAGTAGTCGGAGTTGGCGGAAGGTTCACATGGATAATGGACGGAAAGGACGGAATGATAACCTTCTTCCTGGAAGCCTCTGAAATGATAACCTCTCCCTGATCTGTACCTCTGTTGACTGTGTTTGAATTCGACGTTCAATTCCTCGTTAAAATTAATTTTGTATTAAAAAAAAGAAAAAAAATTGCAAAAAAAAAGGACTGCTCAACAAACAAATGAAGCGCGAGCATGGAACCTGGGGGTGCCTGATTGTCGATTGCAACAATCGATTGTTTTTTTTTCCAACAATTCTTCATTTTCCTGGAAAATTCAATTGATTACCTACACCTTTGGAAAGAGTGTAAAATTTCCCTTTTGATGACCTCCTGATTGGTCAAAACAACTGTAAACAGAAGACGGAGCAATCCTGCCACTCCTTCGAGACTGAATGACGAGAGAAGCCAAGGAACTTCAGGGTACAATTGTCCAACGTCTTCGAAAATCGGCTCAACCTCAAGATCCACTCCGCCCCCAAATCATTAATAAATTTCCACTGTAATTTAGGATAGTCTTTCTACCTACCTCAAACGTCAAAATTTGTAAATTTTTGTTTGTTAGACATTTTGGTGTTTTGCTTCCTCACTACCGAAGGTAGGGAAGCTTTGTATTCGTGGAAGAAGTGAAAAAAAAACTCGGCGCTTTGCGCCTCGGCGGGGGGCTCCGCCCTCCTGCACCCCCCGGTTTATTTCTTTTTCCATACTCTGTATGAAATCATAGGAACACAGAATGTGTTTTTGCGATGCTAGTCATCCGTTAAATAAAAAACAACAATAATAAATGTGGAGTCTTTGGCAATAATAAAATAAATAATTGTTAGACATTTAATTTGGTCTAAAACCCTATAAATGTGCGCATCCACAAAGCAGGATATCCCACGCACCTTAGGAGTAAAGCTCATACAAAACAAACCCCCATTCCTTCAAAAGAAAATAAAGAAAATGTAAATGGGGGAGTAGATATTAAATGTAGGCCAAAAGTGTCTGACAGAACTTTTGATCGTCTATTAAATGCCAAATATTTCCATTCTGCTATTATCGTTCAATGCAACGGGTTTAAAATTACAAGCAGTGGCTTTTCAATTGATATGAACCTCCAGTTTATGCTGTATGAACAGATGACACCTCGTCCAAAAAGAAGAATCTCTCTTCCTTCTTTCAAGAGAAGAGCTCCATCTAACCAAGAAGATGAAAATGAAGAGTTATAATAAAAGGGATTTTATAATAAAAGTTATTATAAAAGGGATATCCTGCTTTGTGGATGCGCACATTTATAGGGTTTTAGACCAAATTAAATGTCTAACAATTATTTATTTTATTTTCAATCCACTCAGGCGCCTTCAGCATTCTCCTTTGACCCTGCCTCTCAAATTTCAGGTTCCTGCGTTCAACAGGAGAGGAAATGGCCTTGGAGCTCACTCAGCTGATCAGTGACCACTCAGGCGCCTTCAGCATTCTCCATTGACCCGCCCTCTAAAATTTCAGCTTCCTGCGTTCAACAGGAGAGAAAATGGCCTTGGAGCTCACTCACCTGATGAGTGACCACTCAGGCGCCTTCAGCATTCTCCATTGACCCGCCCTCTCAAATTTCAGGTTCCTGCGTTCAACAGGAGAGAAAATGGCCTTGGAGCTCACTCAGCTGATCAGTGACCACTCAGGCGCCTTCAGCATTCTCCATTGACCCGCCCTCTAAAATTTCAGCTTCCTGCGTTCAACAGGAGAGAAAATGGCTGTCGGATCCGCTGAAGACAAGGAATCGCCAGCGGGATATCCGACTTTTTCCCGACCAAGTTCGGAACTGCCGGCTCAGCATTTCGCCGCTTGTCTCCCTTCTTGACGCCCGACCGAGGTTATAAAGACTTCGACCACGAATTAGGCTTCGATTAGGCTCTGACATGGCCTTGGAGCTCACTCAGCTGATCAGTGACCACTCAGGCGCCTTCAGCATTCTCCATTGACCCGCCCTCTAAAATTTCAGCTTCCTGCGTTCAACAGGAGAGAAAATGGCCTTGGAGCTCACTCAACTGATCAGTGACCACTCAGGCGCCTTCAGCATTCTCCATTGACCCGCCCTCTCAAATTTCAGGTTCCTGCGTTCAACAGGAGAGAAAATGGCCTTGGAGCTCACTCAGCTGATCAGTGACCACTCAGGCGCCTTCAGCATTCTCCATTGACCCGCCCTCTAAAATTTCAGCTTCCTGCGTTCAACAGGAGAGAAAATGGCCTTGGAGCTCACTCAGCTGATCAGTGACCACTCAGGCACCTTCAGCATTCTCCATTGACCCGCCCTCTCAAATTTCAGGTTCCTGCGTTCAACAGGAGAGGAAATGGCCTTGGAGCACACTCAGCTGATCAGTGACCACTCAGGCGCCTTCAGCATTCTCCATTGACCCGCCCTCTAAAATTTCAGCTTCCTGCGTTCAACAGGAGAGAAAATGGCCTTGGAGCTCACTCAGCTGATCAGTGACCACTCAGGCGCCTTCAGCATTCTCCTTTGACCCTGCCTCTCAAATTTCAGGTTCCTGCGTTCAACAGGAGAGGAAATGGCCTTGGAGCTCACTCAACTGATCAGTGACCACTCAGGCGCCTTCAGCATTCTCCATTGACCCGCCCTCTAAAATTTCAGCTTCCTGCGTTCAACAGGAGAGAAAATGGCCTTGGAGCTCACTCAGCTGATCAGTGACCACTCAGGCGCCTTCAGCATTCTCCATTGACCCGCCCTCTAAAATTTCAGCTTCCTGCGTTCAACAGGAGAGAAAATGGCCTTGGAGCTCACTCAGCTGATCAGTGACCACTCAGGCGCCTTCAGCATTCTCCATTGACCCGCCCTCTCAAATTTCACTGCGGGAGTTCTATTTCCTTACCAACGGCTTGGTTGCACGTGAAAATCATTATAAAAGGCGCGTAACGGTTTTTTCTGTCGCTTTTTCGTGACGATTTTTTTTCGGTAGGTCATCGCAAAAACACATTCTGTGTTAAAATGTCCTCCAAAATCAAAATTTCCACTTGCTTTTTGCGTTTTAGAGCTTCCCGAACAATTTTGGTTCCGTGTCTGTCTGTCTGTCTGTCTGTCTGTCTGTCGGTCTGTCGGTCTGTCGGTCTGTCTGTCTGTCTGTGGTCAATCCTTGTCCCGGGCAAAACTATACTAACCTGTGGTCCGATTTTGATGAAATTTTCAGGGATTGTGCGGGTTAGGTCCTAGACGGTCCCCTATAAATTTCAGCACCTTCGGATCAGCTGAGTGAGCTCCAAGGCCATTTTCTCTCCTGTTGAACGCAGGAAGCTGAAATTTGAGAGGCAGGGTCAATGGAGAATGCTGAAGGTGCCTGAGTGGTCACTGATCAGCTGAGTGAGCTCCAAGGCCATTTCCTCTCCTGTTTTTCGCCAACTGATTCTATACGTCCATGTTACAATGAGTGAGGAAGCTATACTGCCCACCCAACTTGGCAGACGTTTTTTCAAGGGTTATTTGTGAACTTCTATCACAGTGTGTCCCGAAATCAATCAGCAATATTTCAGCTATCGAGTCTATGACTAATTTGTAACAACTTTTGCCTCTAAAAAAGCACAACTGAATGACATAAAACTCTATTCAAAGGAACGAATCGATTATAAATCAAAGAATTGATCAATATAAATTTTGCGATTCACACTAGTATTTTGGTTTATCATTTTCAATAACGAACCTTTGGAATCGACCGCTGAAAAAAACATTTTTCGACCCCCCTTAAAATATGTTGGTTTACGTTTTAAGGAAGGTAGAATCCGAAAATCGAATAAGAGTTTTGCCATCCGCCCTCCGTACGTGGCACTTATCTAGGTTCCTATTTTGATGAAATTTGGTATATGGGCTCCATTTGGGGTCTAGTCGTGCCTCGAGGCTTTTGGTTGGTGTCACTCACTTCTAGGGGTTGAAATTTTCAAAACGCCCTAGCTCAAACAATTTTGATATGAAAGTACTGTTTTTTATCAATTTAAAATTCTATTGTACTTTGGAATCGAATGAGACTACTCAGGGCTCTTTAGGACCAACCTTTCGCTCCCTACGAGTACTTAAAGGTTTGTTTGGATAGGCAGTCCTGAATGGTTCGGAACTGACCACGCCCCTTTTGAGGCGTATGGACAGCGCCAGAACCAGTTCGGGATTTTGACATGGATATGTCTTAGTTCTGGGGGTCATTCCAAAATGTTCGACACACAAACAATGCAAGTTTTTTTTCTGATGCTGTTGAACGTAGGAAGCTGAAATTTGAGAGGCAGGGTCAATGGAGAAAGCTGAAGGCGCCTGAGTGGTCATTGATCAGCTGAGTGAGCTCCAAGGCCATTTCCTCTCCTGTTGAACGCAGGAACTAACTTCCTCATTTTCCACTCCGCAAAAATCGTTCACCACTCATTGGAAAGTTCTCAATTTATTAAATATGGTACATGGTCCCTAATATGAATGTACCTGTACGGAAAGCTGAATTATGCGCATGTTTACTAACATAATACTAACCATTGGATCTGTTGGATGATTATACCTATTTTCCTCTCACGATCATGTTGACATCTCATTTGTTACTCACGATCATATTATGATCGTGAGTAACAAATGAGATGTCAACATGATCGTGAGAGGAAAATAGGTATCGTCATCCAACAGATCCCTTTGAAGCATTACGGAGGCAGGGTCAATAGAGAATGCTGAAGGCGCCTGAGTGGTCACTGATCAGCTGAGTGAGCTCCGAGGCCATTTTCTCTCCTGTTTAACGCAGGAGGCTGAAATTTGAGAGGCAGGGCCAATGGAGAATGCTGAAGGCGCCTGAGTGGTCACTGATCAGCTGAGTGAGCTCCGAGGCCATTTTCTCTCCTGTTGAACGCAGGAAGCTGAAATTTGAGAGGGCGGGTCAATGGAGAATGCTGAAGGCGCCTGAGTGGTCACTGATCAGCTGAGTGAGCTCCAAGGCCATTTTCTCTCCTGTTGAACGCAGGAAGCTGAAATTTGAGAGGCAGGGTCAATGGAGAATGCTGAAGGCGCCTGAGTGGTCATTGATCAGCTGAGTGAGCTCCGAGGCCATTTTCTCTCCTGTTGAACGCAGGAAGCTGAAATTTGAGAGGCAGGGCCAATGGAGAATGCTGAAGGCGCCTGAGTGGTCACTGATCAGCTGAGTGAGCTCCGAGGCCATTTTCTCTCCTGTTGAACGCAGGAAGCTGAAATTTGAGAGGGCGGGTCAATGGAGAATGCTGAAGGCGCCTGAGTGGTCACTGATCAGCTGAGTGAGCTCCGAGGCCATTTTCTCTCCTGTTGAACGCAGGAAGCTGAAATTTGAGAGGCAGGGCCAATGGAGAATGCTGAAGGCGCCTGAGTGGTCATTGATCAGCTGAGTGAGCTCCGAGGCCATTTTCTCTCCTGTTGAACGCAGGAAGCTGAAATTTGAGAGGCAGGGTCAATGGAGAATGCTGAAGGCGCCTGAGTGGTCATTGATCAGCTGAGTGAGCTCCGAGGCCATTTTCTCTCCTGTTGAACGCAGGAAGCTGAAATTTGAGAGGGCGGGTTAATGGAGAATGCTGAAGGCGCCTGAGTGGTCACTGATCAGCTGAGTGAGCTCCGAGGCCATTTTCTCTCCTGTTGAACGCAGGAAGCTGAAATTTGAGAGGGCGGGTCAATGGAGAATGCCGAAGGCGCCTGAGTGGTCACTGATCAGCTGAGTGAGCTCATCATTTAAATTGCCATCATAAGACATATCCATGTACAGATGTATCTGCATGCTGTGTAGATACTTTAGTGCTGATTTGTATAACAACGGCACATTTTAGTTCGGTGTATGCACAGCCTGTCCAGGACTGTTTCGAACTGGTTCTGTCGGTTCGAGATTTTTTTCAGAACCACTAGTCCAGAACTTTCCCCCACTACCTTTTGTAGCCTCCTGTCCATGGATTTCTTGGTATTAACTAAGTTGTGTCTGATAAAAGCTAGGTTGTGATTTTCTCGGACAAGAAGAATATGTACCAAATATCCATGAAATTGAGCACTATCATTGAAATTGTTCCATAGTTCCTTCAAAATACATCATTATTAAAAATCTGTTAAATTTTCTTGTTTTTTCCTCAAATTTTTCTTTTCATTTTTTTGGTTTTCATTTGTTGTTGAGAAAACTGTATTTTAATAAGGTATTTAAACTGTATTTTAAAAAGTTATTTATGTGAAGTTGATTTACTGCAAATACCTCTCTTTTCAAATTTTTTAAAATTTAGTAGTAACTCAAATGGAAGGATCAAAACTACCTTGACACAAAAATTTCTCTTTGTGGAAAAATTACTAATTTTTAAATTGCTGTACCGTAAAACCGTCAAACTTTACCCCACTAGGGGTAACTTTACCCCAAAAAGTGAGAATCTTCAATTGTGACGTAAGCGGGGTAAAACTTAGATAAAAGTTAACTATTGTGTTTCCGTTATTCTCCACATCCCAGAGAATCGATGCGGCTTGCGATGGCGCCTTTATCCATGTTATCAGCTGTTATCAGTCATAGTTTCCTGTTCAGCTGTTTTTGTCCTGTTTCTTGTGCTCCAAAATTTCTTCCATATCAGGTGTTTGGAGTGGATTTACCAGGCAAGCCCTCATCATATCACTTACAATATCTTATTCTGAACAAAATACACTAATCAAATTCTCAAAAAAGTGTTTTCTTAGTTATGCCTTTGTTTACCAAAAATTTGATCGTAACTTTACTCCAAAAACCGGGTATCTTTACTCCACTATAAAAGTTGGGATAAAGGTAGCCTCACTCATATTTCTCTTATTTAATCTCGAGAAATATTTGAGTTTTATAATTTTCGCAGTGTTGAATGTAAGGTTTCTAGTGTTTCTCATGTCAGAAGTTAGAGATGGGGAGAAGAAATGAGAAAAAGCTTGGTACGCGCCCCTACCGAAACTTTACAACTGAACAGCTGCATTATGATATGAACATAAACGTGCTTTGGTCTCATAAGTTGTGATTTACAATTTTATTTACTCGTGGGTTAACTTTGAAACTTACCATTGCAATTCATTCGAAAGTTATCGAATGTGAAACAGACTTTTTCTGTGATTTTGTTAAGTCATTCGTTTATCGTTTATTGTTCTTTAATATTTCTTTACTTCTAGAATGAATGGAAACTATGCTCGATCACCTACATAAGTCTTTCTATACTGGAAGACTGAAATTGTGATCTCTTAACCAGAAATATTGCATTTCTAGCAAATTCGTTGAAATAAATTATCATTGGAATTTATATTTTTCTTAGGTATAACTTTTATTTTTCAAGCTAAAAAGTTCAATTTTTCAGAATATATTTTATAATAATATTATAAATAAAAAATAAAATACTTGAAATACTTGAAATAAAAATGAAATACTTGATATTATCAAGTATTTCTGGGGTAATGAATTCAATCCCGACTAGTAACATTGCACCACTGCCCGTTTCTGTAGCGATAACCGTGAGTTTTTCAGAGTGGAGTAAAGATAGACGCACTCGTAGGTAACTCTACTCCAACATTTAAACAATTAAATAGAGGGGTTACAATTATCTGATCAATGAGCTCGACCACTCAAAATGTTCAGGAAGCCCTGAAGATCAATTCACTTATTAAAAAAATCAATTTAACCCATTTTGAGTGGGGAGAAATTGTATTTGGAAATGTTTTGGAGTAAATCTTGGGGTAAAGTTTGACGGTTTTACGGTATCCATTATTATTCAACCTGCTGTAGAAAATTCAATCTACTTTAAAATGCTATTGTGCATTATACAATCGCAATTAGAGTTCGGAAGTGATGGTTGAAATATTTGAAAAAGTGCAAAAATTAGCACCAAATTTTTTGTTTTTCTATGAGAAAGTGCATTTCTTGACGAGCGATCAAAAACTGAGGGGTAAGGAGGTAGAGTAGAATAATTCCGTCTAGGTAGAGTAGGTACGAGAATGAATCTTTTTATTCTTATAGGTAGGTACAAGTGAGCCGGTGCAGCGCACGGACATCGGGTATCGTAGGAGACAGATTGACGTTGTGAGGTTTTTGAGAGTGAAATGGGATCCGTTTCAGTACGAATTTCGACCCTTCTAGCTGTACAAACAAAATGGGATATTCACGACTTGAAAGATTAAGATGGGCGAGCGAGAGCGGCTCTTTCAAGGGGAACGTTGGATAAAGGAGCTCCCTGAATTTTTCAGAGGCGCGGAAAGTTATACAGAGATCAGTCAAAGAGAAAGGGCGAAGGGAGGGGGAAAGAGGAAGAATTAGGGAAGGAAGCGGACAAATCGACGGCAATTTGTTCAATTTTTGATCGCTCAAGACGGAAAGGCTGAGAGCGGTATAAGAAGGCTGGGTTGGCGCCGATGGGAAATCTGAGGGTGCGCCTCTGGAGATTACTAACGTGGTGTTCAGTCGAAGATAACAGGGTGTCCCTTAGACAATGGATCGCCCTTTTTATTCCGGCTGATACTGGAGACCAAAGAAATTTAAACCCATAATTTCGTTCTTAGGGCTGAAAACAGATATTTGTCATAGAAAATCACACAATAATAACCCGTTATGGATATACTGAATACTCGTACAGGGTGTCTGACGTTGAGGTCCTACTTGAAGCATCGATTTTACAAGGTATTTTCTACAAGACAATTTACTTTTCAACTTGGCTCGGTAACATTTCGGTAACATCTTTCTTGTTGATTTCCAATATGAACAAATCGCGGAGCCGCAATTATACAGGGTGTCTACACTAAAGCTGGACAGAAATGGGTTGATTCTACAAGGAATTTCCTACAAAAAATGAATTTCAACTATTTTGTTTCAACCCCATGTTTTTTTTTCTAATTTTCTTTATTGGCTTTTTTGGGATTACAGCCGCTACTTGTATAATGAATTTGGAGAGTGTTAAAAATAATTACTGAGAATGCTTACATGAATGAGTTAAGTAACAATTAAAAAAAATAAACTTAGATAACATTTAAAAAAATTAAAAATAACATTATTCTATAATAATACATTTATCATCGCAAATTACTATTAATTTGGCTTTTTGGGGATTATAGCCGCTACTTGTATAATGAATTTGGAGAGTGTTAAAAATAATGACTGAGAATGCTTACATAAGAGTTAAGTAACAATTAAAGGAAAATAAACTTAGATAACATTTTAAAAAACTAAAAATAACATTATTCTATAATAATAAATTTATCATCACAAATTACTATTGTGGTTGTTATAGTAAACACGACACTGGGAACGTCTTAACTTTAATTGGAATAGGACACCAATGGAGGTATTATCGCATAAAAGTATAAACGTTTTAAAACTCGTTAATAAAGGAGGGAAAAGAACGTTGAGATCACGGAAGAAGCGGGGTGAGTGTTGGATGGTTCAGATCATGTCGTTGGTGGGGTTGTTGCCCTGTCGCCACGCTATTAATTTCCTTGGTGTAATCAAATAGTTTAACGTATACTTCTAAATTTGATGTTGCCAGTATGGTGTCCAGATTACAAGGACTTTGTATGAGATTGCGTAACCTTCATACAGTATTATTTTTGTTAAATCATATTAGTTGAATGTTTCACTGTTTCTAAGTTGGCAAAATAAAGATTCATTGTGTAATTACAGTCCACACGAGAAAGTTCTCATTTATAAAATAATCGAAGTACGAGAGAATATTATACAGACTTTCTACCGTTTAGAAGATACCTTCTGGCAGATGAATTGGCCGGGCATTCCAAGATGACATGTTCGTTGGTCTCTACTGCACCGTCACAGAACCTGCCTTGGCTTGATTGAACAACCCCAATCCTTGGTGTTGGTTGCAACCGCTATGTCCGCTTCTTAGCATCATTGAAGTTTTGAAGAAGGCTTTCGGTTTCATCGTGCGCATTACTAAACCATAGCCTCATGTTAGTAATTTCGAACAAAGTCTTATACCTGTTCCCTGAATAATATTCTTTCACCAATTTGACTATACCCTGACCATTTACAGTCCATCCAAGATCTTACCAGAAAAACATTATAGAAAGTTTACAGTATCGCTCAACTGACGTATCATCATCATTTAACCCTCCAGTGGTAGACCTAATCTCATCTCGCAAAAGGTAGACCCAGGAGCGCGGTGCTCTTTCGGTACGTCCTCCCGAAAAAATCAATATTTATCATATTTTTTAATTGTTTTTGGTCATAGTGAGATACTCAACTCATCTCCTGGTGTATCTAAAACTGTTCAATGAAAAACATATTGGTAAAAACAATTTTTTTATTGAACTCAGAAATACGTATTGGTAAAAATAGGTTTTGCTCAACTCTGAAATACAAATAACTGAGCAATCAAAATTTAACTAATCAAAGCCGTTTCAGTAAGATGTACGTTCTGCCATATCGTCAGAATCTTCCTCAGACCACTGAAGCCATTTCTTGTGATCAGAAGAGCGCTCAGACTTAAGAGCGATCTGACACATTCACGTTTTAGTGCAAGAAACCGATTCTCACTAACCCTGAGCGGTTTTGGGGACAGAGAGGAGGGAGGGTACGGTCCTGCGTAGAGGTGGTTTCTAGGAGGGAACTGTGAATCACAGCCCTCAGTATAGCCACTGTGAACCACGGTATTCGAAAAATGGGCTGAAGGAGCGCCGCGCTCCGGGGTCTACCAGTGAAGGGTTAAAGCTGGGTTCATATGACTGCTTGTATGAGAGGTTGTTACGGATTTTACCGAAGTTTGTCCGTAATGCGTAAAATATCCAATTTTTCAAAACGATAAACTCTGCTCCAAAAGTCGATATCCGCAAAGAACTTGGGAGCACTGAAAACTCCGTTTTTATTGAAATGGGTCACACAACTTCGTCGCGATTGATTTAATTCGTATGAACAGGGGAGATTGCTTTATCTCTCAGCTGATCTTTCTTTCTCTCGATTGCTATCAGAGAATATAAATATCGAACACGAATATTCTATTCAACATGATGCTTGTGGTGAAATCGCAGTCCATTGTCCGCCCTCTGCTTGTTATACGAAAGGAATTGTAGAGTTCTAACTAAATTCATTATAACCGTGGGATCTCGTTGGCCAGGCCGCGACTCTGAGTAGGTATTTGAAAGTGGGAGCTGGTTCGGATGAGTTGAACAACGAGTAACATCCCGTTTGGAATAGTTCGTGGAACTACTTGCAGCTGAACTTCATCTTTAACGGGTAGGCGTATGAAGGAGTGTTACCATTCAATCGGAGTCTTCTCGGATCAATGTCTATTATGTTTCATATTTCAACGTCATTAAGGTAGATACGTTAAAAGTATTTCGATAATACGATTAACCTTAATAACTTTTTTTTAAATGTACAATGAATGTGAAAAAACCTTATTTAGGTTAATCGTATCGTGAGGAAGATACGGGTTTTCGTCTGCACTGGCAACCATCTTACAACTAATCGTAGGCTTCCGGTTACTAAGTCGTTAATAGGGGTTTTCACTTGAATGGAAGGCATTAGTGTACACTTGTTATTCGGCGTTACTCAAATCAATTATTTTGTAGAAATCATTAGGTACATGATTGTTACAATGGAGTTCGAAAACTTGGATAAATTAAACTTTCTTCTCTACCGAAGACCATGATAAAACGAAAAACTACCAACTGCTTCCGGCAAAATATAGTGAGAACAAAAAGAATAAAAAAAGGATATAAGTAACTGAATGTATGTTGTTTGTCAATAAATGTGCGTTAAGCAAGGAAATCAATTTTAAAAAAGATACATCTGAATCTCAAGTCTCCAGGACAAATGGTTACAATGTTATGAGGAAACTCGGCGCTTTGCGCCTCGGCGGGAGGCTCCGCCCCCCTGCATCCCCCGGTTTATTTCTTTTTCCATACTCTGTATGAAATCATAGGAACACAGAATGTGTTTTTGCGATGCTAGTCATCCGTTAAATAAAAAACAACAATAATAAATGTGGAGTCTTTGGCAATAATAAAATAAATAATTGTTAGACATTTAATTTGGTCTAAAACCCTATAAATGTGCGCATCCACAAAGCAGGATATCCCACGCACCTTAGGAGTAAAGCTCATACAAAACAAACCACCATTCCTTCAAAAGAAAATAAAGAAAATGTAAGTGGGGGAGTAGATATTAAATGTAGGCCAAAAACGTTATGTAGCGTTTGTAACTCATTGGTTGATAAGTCTAACCTTCCACGACATCAGAAAACCTTGAAACATTTAAATAATGAACACGTAAATTAATTGTTTTCTGAACGACTTTCAACGTTTGATTAACGATTCGTTGGCCTTGGAGCACACTCAGCTGATCAGTGACCACTCAGGCGCCTTCAGCATTCTCCATTGACCCGCCCTCTCAAATTTCAGGTTCCTGCGTTCAACAGGAGAGGAAATGGCCTTGGAGCACACTCAGCTGATCAGTGACCACTCAGGCGCCTTCAGCATTCTCCTTTGACCCGCCCTCTCAAATTTCAGGTTCCTGCGTTCAACAGGAGAGGAAATGGCCTTGGAGCTCACTCAACTGATCAGTGACCACTCAGGCGCCTTCAGCATTCTCCTTTGACCCTGCCTCTCAAATTTCAGGTTCCTGCGTTCAACAGGAGAGGAAATGGCCTTGGAGCTCACTCAACTGATCAGTGACCACTCAGGCGCCTTCAGCATTCTCCATTGACCCGCCCTCTAAAATTTCAGCTTCCTGCGTTCAACAGGAGAGAAAATGGCCTTGGAGCTCACTCAGCTGATCAGTGACCACTCAGGCGCCTTTCAGCATTCTCCATTGACCCGCCCTCTCAAATTTCACTGCGGGAGTTCTATTTCCTTAGCAACGGCTTGGTTGCACGTGAAAATCATTATAAAAGGCGCGTAACGGTTTTTTCTGTCGCTTTTTCGTGACGATTTTTTTCGGTAGGTCATCGCAAAAACACATTCTGTGTTAAAAAACCACGAGGTTACAGGTTGTGCAGTTCTCGCCGTTGGCTAGCTCGAACCTGTTACGTCTGTGGTACAATTTAATCTTGACCATATCCATGTTGGTCGTTGCTAGTCTCAATTAGGCGTTCTCTGTGAACGCCTCCCCCAGATTCTCCTGAATCCCGTTATAGTCAACGTCAACGTTATAGTACAACAACGAGTTGTACTTGGAGTTCCAAGTCCCATGGATATCAACGCTCCTGTAATGGTTTCTATAGCTCATGACGTTCTGCCGATCAATCTGGAAGGATTCATAATGTTGTGATCAGCGACCTCTTCGCATTTCTGTCCATTCGCTTCCTTAGCTCATGTGGTAGGAGCTCTGATTCAGAATCGGAATGATAGGAGATCGATCCCCGGTCGAGGGAAGTTAATTTTTGATGACTCAACAGTATGGCGCAGTCGGTAGGACCGAACGGTCTCCTCAGAATTTCTCAGAGAAACAATAATTCATTAAGATTAGGTCATCAAAACAACTCCCTCCCAAGACACGAGTCGAGCCACCGCCTATTCGGACGAACGTTGAGGTCAGCAGATCTCCCGCCCCATCAATAAGGAAAACAATAACAAAAAACTCCGAAGCCAGTCAAAAATACGCGTTCTCAATGGGTTGTAAAAACGCAGGCCCTGACTAGGTAACGGAGTACCTAAGATTTCCTAACGGGGGGGGGGGGGGGGGGGGAGATGTTGTGATCAGCGACCTCTTCGCATTTCTGTCCATTCGCTTCCTTAGCTCATGTGGTAGGAGCTCTGATTCAGAATCAGAATGATAGGAGATCGATCCCCGGTCGAGGGAAGTTAATTTTTGATGACTCAACAATAAGTAAGCCACTTTGACACCTACAGATTAAATGTTCCCATGTCTGTGGGACCCCCTCGCTGCAGGGACAGGTGTTTTCAGCTACGATTCCTATTCTCCTGAGGTAGGCCCTATTCTTGCCATGTGCCGACAATGCTTGTCAGAGCTTATGGTTCACCTTGAGTTGTGCCGTCAATCTGGCATAAACTGAAGGGAAGAAACGCTTAGTATGCTGTGCCGTGTCATCATTGTGGATCCACAACTCATTCCATGAAGACACCGTGCCCTCATGTAGTACTCGCCGGACAAATGTCCGAGGCACAGAGGAAACGAATTGGGAAGGTCCATCTCGCCTGCTGCTTCCATCGCGAGAATATCAGCTGCCTCATTACCCAGCACGCCCACATGTGCTTTCACCCACAACAACCCGATCGCTCAACTGCCACGGAGGTTGAATAAGAGACGTTTTACACATTCCACAGTGGGCAAATGGATCCGGTGATTCCTTAGTAGGACCAATGAAACCTCACTGTCGGTATAAATGCAGGAAGACCTCTGAGTGCCCACAATAGACTGGTGCAGCAACCACTCCAGCGCCTCCGCCACTGCGAACAACTCTGCCTGGTTATTGGAGCAGCAGCACCCAACCGGAACTTTGCCACGTGACTAGGCCCATCCGATCCCCCAAAGTAAGCCACAAAGGCGCAGCCCACACCACCGTCTATGGGACTGCCATCCGTGTAAATCTTGAAGCAGGGAGCAACATCTTCTTGAGGTGAAATATCCACCACATTTGAGGGCCATCTGTAAGGTTCAACTGGCAAATCCACGGACCGGCCACCATACTGTCCATGACTCCTCACCGCCAAAAAATAACGTGCCAACTCCTCTATTCTCAAATCGATTGGTTCAAACCCAGCTACCATCCAAGACGCCTGGTGGGAGATAGTTTTGTAGCCACTGCATATGCGCAAACGTGAATTTCCTTGTCATAGCCATAATTTCTACATTTCTCATCCGATTTCGTTGACATTTTCAGGAGTTTTGCGGATTGGGGTGTAGAGTAGTATCCTATACTCGTAGTATCCCCTTTGAAAATCATGACCCCCAAATTGATGGTAGCGTCTGCGCATTCGCAAACGTAAAATCCTTGTAATAGGTACCTATAACGTCTACCTTTTCCATCCGATTTCGATAAAGTTTTCAGAGATTGTACGGATTGGGATGTTGGTGGTCCCCTATGACAGCTGTATGAGCTGTTCATGAAAAGCTATGTGCCACACCCACTTGGCAGACGTTTTGTACACTGTGTTTGGTGATTTCAACTAAAGTGGTATCATCAGAGGTCGATAGGGACGAGTTAATGAGATGTCAAGATAATTATGAGGGTGGAACCGAAGTGATAAGCGCCAGTGAAATGAGAAGCTTCATCGAACAGAAGTCTGGTGATTAACGTCGGTAAGTGAAATTCGTGAGGCATCCGTGAGCGCTACAGGCGGGAGGACGGGATATGAGGTAAATGGCAGCGAATGCCTCCTACATCCACTATCACTCCTTGATGTTGCTCCCCTTCCGCATTACTCCTTGATGTGGAGCTACCCCTCCCCTTTCAGGTCTGTTAGGCTCCTTGGAAGGTACGACTTCCCAGGTAATGGAAGGCTCGCGGATGGCGGGCTAACCGGTAAAGGATATTGTTTCGTTTCGCTTTCTCGAACAAAAGGGGGGGGGGGGGAGGAGAACACGTCAAAGATTCCCACTTGAAAGGAGCATGAGTGGTGGGGAGGGGGGGGGACAGAAATGTCATCATCTCTCCTCTATGGAGCTCCACTGACGTGTCAACCTCGTCGCCGTGGAAACTCATTTCATTAAAGCTCACTTCTCTGTTCGCTCGTAGGGAACCTACCTAGAACCTCCCTCCTATTTCACTGAAACCCCCACCAAGCTATTCTGAAGCTCCTGCCATCGTTATTCAAGTATTCATAACCCCTTCAGCTCTTCCCAGGGAATTCTAATTATTTTATTCCATTAGGTAGGAAGATATAATTTAAAGTTCGTATTTTTTTTTAGAAACTGAAGCTGTGACGTTGTAGTTCAATAATTGTGAACCCTATGTTTCAATATTATGTTCCTTTGAATCAAATGGTATTCAACCCCTTTAAGGAGTTTTCGGAGAATGAATTGCAAGCGCTCAAAAACGTTTTCAGCGGCGCAATACCATTTCCTACGTTTTTACTATACAATGTGTCCAGAACCAATCTATAATACTTCAGGATTCGATTCTCAACTAACTTGCAATAACGTTTCCCTTTTGGAACTTTTTTCTACCCTACTTAAAATGCCGCTGTTTTCATTTAGATTTGTTTTTTCCCCGTTTTCGATCTCGCGGCACTAGAATGGTCATAACTTCCTCATTTTCAATACAAATTCAAATTGGATTACACCGTTTGAATGAAAGTGCTTCAAATTTCCAATATGACGAGCTCTCGACTAGTTCAGAAAAATTGTACACTGGGATTGTCTACATCGAACTTAAAAATTTGTCAATTTCTGTTTTTTTTTTTTTTTTTTTTTTTTTGGAACATTTTTTCCTGCTTGATCAGGGTCTTCTCTGGAGACGCTCACGATCTTAAACATGCTCCATTTATTCAGCTTTTGAACGGTAGGTAACAAATGTTTTAGGTGTTATAGGAATTTGAGGAAATGGTATTTGAATGCGATAAAACGTGTCATTTCAGCGAAAATTGAGCGGTTTTCTCTCACCTTTCAAGTGTTAATGGTGAACTGCTAATACATGGTGTCCCGAAACTAATCAGCAATATGTACTTCAAGAATTTATTCTACAACTAATTTGTAGCTTTTTTTATCCCGTTTAAAATGTAACTTTTCACTTTTATATGGCGGAAAAACCCCTCAATTTTCGCCGAAATAATGTTTTTTCGCATTCAAACACCATTTCCTTCCTACATAGTAAATCCTTCTCCTTCGGGCCAACGGTAGTTTTGAAAGTCTTGAAAGTCGCATGTTGAACTGGGTAAAAAAAAGTGCTTGGAGGGAAATTTTGTTGCAAATTAATTGTAAAATTGATTCTTGAAGCGTTGCTCATTGGTCCTGGGACATCCTGTCTCATGTTGAGGTGTGACCGATGGACATTTAGACACGGAACCAAAATGAATCTGAAAGTTCTGAAACTCACAATGCGAACGATAAATTCGACTCTGGAGCCCTCATATTTCTGGCCTGCTGCACGAATACATAATGCAATAATTCTATTTTACTTTCGATCTACTTGACTTAAATCCTGTCACTCCTAAGAGTTTTGGAAAAGACCTTCACTTCCTGCCATGTTTTGCCATCCTGTTTTGCCTCTGCATCAATGATCTCCGTGTCATTCATAGTTGTCCTGTGTCCTCGTGGTCTGTAACCTTAAGTATTCTAGTCAAGCACTTTCCGCTGTACAACCTCATTTTCTTTCTTGAGGGTGTGGCCTTAATCTCGACTGAGGTAGGTTGCTGCTCTAATCTCACGAGCAATTTGGAGTTGATATCCGGCAACCATATACCTAGGATCCCTCGTCCACCCGCAGCTTTTCAGTCAAGGCACGAGTAACTTTCCAGGTTTCACAGGCAAACAGGAGTACCAACTTTTCATTGGTATTAAACAGGCTTACTACTAAACAGGTACTAAACTTATTAAACAGGGCATTGAACTTGGTCTTCATCGAAATCGAGTTGGACGGATGCACCGTTTTCCTCAATCGTCAATCGAAGTCGTCAATCTAAAGTATATTCACTCTCATTCTTTTCTTTTTGAAACATTTATCTGGAGACCTTTCGTTGAGCTTGTTGGGTTTGAAACTCATGTCATTCAATCGTTGTGCTTACATACTCAAGCCTACATCTCAGATTCCACTGGATTTCTCGTCCTCGAAATGTGAAAGACTACTACATTCCTCCTTATTAAGGTTTATAATGATGTTTCTTTGTCCTCACATATCCATGAAAATCCGTTTGCATTGAATCACCTACTATTGCGTGTATAGTCGAGGTTTAATGGGAGAACTTTTAAGGGCGTTTGCATAAACAAGGGCAAAACTCAATCAATAGACGGCATTGTTTTGCTTCACTCTTGAGCGGTCTTTCACAGGGCGGTATGGAACATTACTGCTCAGAGTTCTCCAGATCTCGAGAGATTATTGCTGATGGGGGGAGGGGGAGCATTAATGGGTTTTCCAATCGAGTAGCTGGTGGAGGGGTAGAAACGGCATTTCCGACCTATTTAGCAGTTATAACGCTCAGGCGATAATGAACTCATCTCTCAACCTACTTGCCTCATTTGCAGGGCAAATCCTACTCCCTGGTAGGTGACTAGGTACCTAGCTGGTACACCCCTTTTCCCATCCAAACCAGAATCAGACTTTGAAACCTAATCAAAGAGAAACCAGTGGAAATCCCGCCTCTCTCTGTCGCGGCGTTAAACTTGGCGACTTGGTAATTACCGGTGTGGGATTTGTCCCGAACTCGAAATTGGGTTCTCAAACAAACCATTAGTCATCGTTACTACTCCAGTTAGAGATGGAAGGGTGGGGACGGTTAATTCTCTGAAATTCGATTCTCGTTTGAGTTACACCTCAATCTGGGAGGTCCACTCCCTCGCTGATCCGGTAGTATTCCTCTCCAAGAAGCATCTCCGCTGATTGCGTCATTCCTGTGACCCTCGAAGTAGAAACTAACAAACGAAATTGATTCCGATTTTATGGGGTACTCTCTGACGAGAAGACAAGAACGTCTGCCGAATTGGGTGGGCATTTCAGCTTTATCGCATGGGAATGTGGTTGTTAAGACCATTATTTCCGACTGAGTTTACTATTTACGTAATAAATTGGCTTTTCTTTAGAACCTACTCGGGTAAGATAATGCAAGGTATAATTAGGAAGGGAGGTCGCCGACCAGCACGTAAACGACTGGAAACAACTTGAGGTAAGGGTGAGAATAATCTTCGATGTGATAATCTTAGATCCTAAAAATCAAATAAAAATTTTGCCGTCCGTCCGCTGTACGCGGGACTTAGTTACCATGGACCGATTTTGATTAAATTAGGTAGGTATATAGGCTCCGTTTGTGGTCTAGTTGTTGTGCTCCGAAGCTTTTGGTTGATGTCAATCACTTCTAAGGGTTGAAAAATAAGGGCTGATATTTTCAAAACGCCCTAGCTCAAACACTTTTGATATATATATTTTTTTTTTTTTGTTTTTTTTGTTACGGAAGTGGGGAAACTCTTTAAGAGCGAAGGGGAAGTTGACCCCAACAGTGTTGGACTCCCCATGAATTGGGGCTACCAACTAAAACCCCACTCCCTCTGCTTAGGACTCACCCCGGGACCACTTGTACAGTATTACTTCAGGGTGAGCCCTTTTTTGTGCCAAATGGCTGCTCCTACTTCTGGTCTCCTTCAATTCTATTCCTCATCTTCTTCTTCTTCCTCCCATCTTCCATCCAGCTTTTTTGCTTTGAGGACTGATGTGACAAATACTGCCATTGCGTCCCAGCTCGACTTGTTCTTAATCATCTCATGTATGATTGTCTGTGGACGCAATGTTCCGATGACCTCCTCAGCACACCCCCTCATACCCTTTTGATATAAAGGTATTGCTTTTTTGTATAGTATTAAATTTTTTGAATCAAATGAGATCTCCCAGAGCTTTGTGGGACCAACCGTTCACTCCCTATGAGAACTTAGGGGTGAAGTGTTTATTTCTTCCAAATAAACTTGAATGTGAAGCGAAAATATAGTTGGTAGGTAGTGACAATGACAAAGCTTCGTTCTTTGCTGGCGGGTGATCTATATAGACAAATAATAAACCCTTGTGTAATAATTTGTAGAGTTTTTGAGTTTATTTTATAAATTAAGGGAGTCGTAACCACTTTAGTGATAGAAGTTCAAAAACACAGATATAAAAATTATATTTTAAAAAACTCTGGACAGAAGTTGTTTCAATTTAAATGCAAAATCTATCCCAGAAGTTTCGTCATTTTTATAACGAACACCTCGTTCTCTGAGAAGGTAACTGCTATGTGGGCTGGAGACTGAATCACAGTTGACTTTTATGTGATGAACGATCTCAAGCAGGCGTGCCTGAGCTGTCCCATTGCCTTTTCTCTGGTTTTGAGTGATCTTGTTGACCATCTTGTGATTGGATTGAGGATGCTGACATCTGATCTTACTGGCATCGAGTTTTGACGGGTCAAACTGAGGTGAAATTTCTCAAAATTATCTGATCCCCCAATGAAACTTCGTGGGGCAGCTTGGTCGTCAACCAAGCCTGAACAGTCTTTGGACACTCATCTATACAGGGTGTTTCACGAAAAGGTTACACCCCCCTTCATTTCCGCAAAATACATCGTAAAAAATTCCGACCAACGCAATTCTTCATGATTTTTTGTGAGGATCTCAGGAAAAATACTTTTGAGCAAAAAACCTGCGCGCAATCGTGCGCAATTGACACTAACTTCATTTTTTCAAATGGAACACCCCCTTTTTTATTACAGATTCGGATTCTACGTCAAATTTCATGAAAATTTCATACCCACATCGATTTGTTTTATTGCACGCAACCTGGCTTTTTGAACGCTCTAAGTTGCGCAACTCCACAATTGCGCAAAAATTAGGTTTTGGAGAACCCTAAGTGTGGCACATGTTTTTTCATCATTTTTTAACGCTGAATCACAGGGTGTCATCCGTTTTGAGAAAAACCAAGATTTAAGAGGAAAAATTAACATTTCTTTCACGAAAACATCAGTTTTGAGGTCGAAATCATGTTTATTTTTTATTTTCTCACCTCCTTTTGAACCACGGGCTTGGGGCCGTCTATGGTGGAGTTAAAAATAAAAACTGACAGCATGATCATGCTTGAACTGAATAAAATTACCTAAAAACTCATAACGATTTAAAAAGAGCGATTTTTTCACTAAAAACAACCGAATTTTTGGCCGCTAGTTTGAAAAATTCCAGTCAAATTGAAAAACGGATGTCATCATGTGATTTAGCGTTAAAAAATGATGAAAAAACATGTGCCACACTAAGGGTTCTCCAAAACCTAATTTTTGCGCAATTGTGGAGTTGCGCAACTTAGAGCGTTCAAAAAGCCAGGTTGCGCGCAATAAAACAAATCGATGTGGGTATGAATTTCTCATGAAATTTGACGTAGAATCCGAATCTGTAATGAAAAACGCTGCAAATTATTACACAACGGTTTATTATTTTTTATTTTTCTATATCGATCACTCTTCTGCAAAGCCACCAACCAACCAACTTGAAGAAAAACGTCGATCGCATTTCGGTTAGCTTTAATTTGAACGGAGATTAGGCCTCTTTTGCGATTCACACTCGTGTTTCTGATTTATCGTACGTCCAAACTTTAAATTCTCGTAGTGAGCGAACGGTTTGTCCTACAGAGCTCCGGGTGGTCTCAAAAAATTCTAAAAATTCTATAGAATCTTAAATTGAAGGAAAAACAATACCTTTATATCAAATTTTTTGAGTTAGGGCGTTTTCAAAATTTCAAAATTGATTTTGGAACCCTTAGAAGTGACCTACATCAACCAAAATCTTCGGGGCACAACTAGACCCCAATTGGAGCCTACATACCAAATTTCATCAAAATCGGTCAAGGCTAAGTGGCAAAAGTGCCGCGTACGGCGGACGGCGTACGGCGGACGGCGTACGGCCGACGGACGGCCAAATTTTTATTCGATTTTTGGATTCTACATACCTTGAAACGTAAACCATCAAATTTTGAGGGGGTGTTGAAAAATTTTTTTTCTTGGTCGATTCCAAAGGTTCATTATTGAAAATAATAAACCAAAAGGGGGTGTTCCATTTGAAAAAATGAAGTTAGTGTCAATTTTGCACGATTGCGCGCATCTTTTTTGCGCAAAAGTATTTTTCCTGAGATCCTCACAAAAAATCATGAAGAATTGCGTTGGTCGGAATTTTTTACGCTGTATTTTGCGAAAATGAAGGGGGGTGTAACCTTTTCGCGAAACACCCTGTATTAACATGATTCTAAGGAGTCATTTTCCTTTGCAAAATACACATCAACGTTGAAGGTCAATGTTTCCTTGAGGTGAATCCTCTGTTTATGTTAAGTGCGTGTCACTAACGCCCCCTCCAATTTATCTTGAAGGGCTCCGGTACTTGGAAAGACACGTCAAAACTTTTGACTCAAAAGAGACGTCACTGAGAGACATCCATGAAAAAGACCTGCGGGTGGAAATGTGGGTTACGAGGGTGAGCTTTAGTGGCTGAAAGTGCCCGTAGAGTGCGCTAGCGTCGCTATTATTAATTAAAAAAACCCACTGAAAGGACGGAAAAAGCGGGAGGGAAAAGACGGATCTCGGATGTGTAAAAAGACCTGCCGGAGATGAATAGAAATTGCGCGGTAAAAAGCGTTTGAGGTGCTGCCGAGGTGCGCACGAAAATCGCGCAGAAAGAATAAAAAAACAGGGAGGAAGAAAGTAAAAACGTGGGAGGGGAGGCCTAATAACGACATGCCAAGTGGATGAGGGATGAAAAGGAGGTGCATTCCTTTGCGATTTCGCGGTTTAAGAAATAAAAGGACGCCTCTGTGTGAGGGGTCCTCCGTCCCTTTTGAGGTGCCCTTCAAAGGGTTCGGGGTCGGGGGAGGAATTCATTATTGAAGCTGTAGGCCCCTGAGGAGTGGGAGGAAGGGAGTGAGATGAAATGGCTTTAGTTATCGTCTGTGCGTACTTTGATAAGGATAACCTCAGCTGGCTGTGGGAGTCGCACTACGACTTTTACCTTTGAGTCTCCTAGGACTCGCCAGTCAACACGACGAGAAAGGCTATCGTTGTGAGGTCGGTGAGCTCACTCACTGAGGGCGGAATTCATAGACGACGCTTGAGTACAAGAGAACACTCAAGTACAGGTTCATCCGCTGGGGGCGAATTCATAAACGTGACTGGGAGGTGCGCTTGAGTGTTCGCTTGAGCAGTTGTCGAACGGTATTCATAGACAAAAACGCTGCAAATTATTACACAATGGTTTATTATTTTCTATATAGATCACTCGTCTACAAAATCACCAACCATCCAATATGAAAAGAAAAGAAAAAAAAAACTCAAAATCACCAACCATCGATTGCATTTCGGTCAGCTCTAATTTGAACAGAGATTAGGCCTCTTTTGCGATTCACACTCGTGTTTTGATTTATATATATATATATATTTCAATATGAACACTTAAATTTTCGTAGTGAGCGAACGGTTTGTCCTACAGAGCTCAGCGTGGTCTCAAAAAATTCTAAAAATTCTATAGAATCTTAAATTGAAGGAAAAACAATACCTTTATATCGAAATTTTTTGAGTTAGAGCGTTTTCAAAATTTCAAAATTGATTTTGGAACCCTTAGGAGTGACCTACATCAACCAAAAGCTTCGGGGCACAACTAGACCCCAAATGGAGCCTACATATCAAATTTCATCAAAATCGGTCAATGCTAAGTGGCAAAAGTGCCGCGTACGGCGTACGGCGGACGGACGGCCAAATTTTTATTCGATTTTTGGATTCTACGTACCTTGAAACGTAAACCATCAAATTTTGAGGAGGTGTTAAAATTTTTTTTTTCTTGGTCGATTCCAAAGGTTCATTATTGAAAATAATAAACCAAAATGGCGCTCCGCGAATGGTTGGCCCTTCCTTAACGCCGCAAAATCACAAGCGCTGGCAGGAGTATACTTGAGCGGTTGGTCAGTGTCGATTTGATGATATTGCATTATCACAAGGTCATGGTATTTACAAAATCCTTCATTTATCTTCTTACAGAATGAAAAAAGAGCTGGAGTTATGCGCAATATAGGGTAATGAAACCGGTTATTGCACAGTTAAGGTGAAAATAAACGGTTCCCACTCAATAACTAGTGCCACCACCTCATTGAAGATACTACCTACCTTAAGTGCCACCACCCCATTGAAGATACTACCTACCTAAAGTATTGTGTGGTGCTTAGGGCTAATTACTTAGTGCTAATTGCTCAAGAACCCACGGATGAAGGGCCAATTATTAACCAGGCCATTGAAACTTGTATGATAAACCAACAGCAGGAACAGTGATTGCTGTTACTGTTATTATGCAGTAATTGATGTTACTGGTAAAAAAATGTGGAAAAATACGGGGAAATATGAGTTTGATTTTGAAGTGCCAATGGTTCGGAGTGTTTGGATAGAAGAAATGAAGTTGAAAGAAGTCGAAAATAAGTAAGCCCAAACCCCCTTTAAAACATATTGTTTAGTAATGCATGCATTCCAGGGAACGTCCCATTGGATAAGCATTAGGTCAATTAATACCAGTTGGTAAGCGAAAAAACTTTTTACTCGATGTAATTTATTAAGCATTTTAGACAAGAAATAGTGATCCCTTCCCCCTCTTCACTATTATCCACCATAACACTTAAAGCGGCGTGGGAGCCTCGAATTTGAAGAGCATTTTAAAAACCATGATCTACGACACCCAACATGCGAATTCGAGTTCTCCCCCCCCCCCCGCCAATGGTGCCATTCTGGCACCAAAGTGGCAATACTTCATAACATTGAACTTCCATCTATTTCTTGGTAGGCAGTCCGTCGCAGTTCATTTCCGTATTCAAGGTAAAACACACAAAAAAAAAAATTAAAAACCCATGAAATATGCGATTTATGGTGTTCTGGCACCATGGTGGTACCACTATTAGTTCTATGGTGAGACAGAGAATAATTCATGAAAATCCGGAGGTATAATGAGAATTTTTCCTCAATTTCAGAACTTGGATACAATTAGTAAGCTATAAAGGAAACGAAATATTGAAAAATCGGTAATTTTGTGAATATTATCCCCCCACTCACCCCTCCTCTTGGGAATTTTGATACTCTGGTGAAACAGTGTGCAATTTGGAAGATTTATGAGTCGTACAAAAAAAAAAAGAAACACTCAAAACGGTTGGAAATTGAGGCCTGGGCAGATTTTACAGGATTATGCCCGAAAACGCACGTTTTTTGAGCATTAACCCCCCTTTCGCCCCCCTTAAAAGGGAAAATTCGAAATTCCGGCGACGTAGTGCACAACTAGACAGTTTTCCGCGCCGAACAAAATAAAAATTAAAAAAAACAGGAAAATCGGTTGAAAACTAAGGGCTGTGCAGACGACACAAGATTTTGTCACACACACACACACACACACAGACATACACCTATGGTTTTTTTTCGCGGATTTGGATTCAGAATGGTCTAAAACGGATTACTGTGTGGTTATTTTTTTTTCTGTTGAGTGTTGTCCAACTTCACCCCAGATCGATCGCATAAGGACGCCCAAGTCTTACTGTGGGACATCCTAAAAAACGATTCATATATCCTGCCATCTTTCCATGATGAGCTCTCTCTCCTCTTTGACATTACGGGATAGCTCTTCTTCTTCTCTCCTGTTGAACATCCTCTTTCTTTCTTTGGCCATGAGATGAATGGGGATCACTCCTGCAAGGACTAGTATGGCTGGTTCTGAGACTGTTCTGTAGGCACAGGCGATGCGAAGTGGTCCTCGACGTTGAACTGCGACCATTCGCTGTCAAATATATCCTTCCTCCATGGCGTCCGCCCACACCTCCGCTCCATGCAAGAGAATTGACTGCACAACAGTCCCCTATGACGGTAGTGCAAGGTTTGACGTATTGAGATTAACTATTATGCCTCGGATCATCTGTACAATCGGGTTATGGATACGAGGAAGCTATGTGCCACACCCACTTGACAGACTTTTGACACAGAATGTGTTTTTGCGATGACCTACCGAAAAAAAATCGTCACGAAAAAGCGACAGAAAAAACATCTGGTGATATGTTTATTGGTTGTCATGTTAATGTCAACTCCACATTTATTATTGTTGTTTTTTATTTAACGGATGACTAGTATCGCAAAAACACATTCTGTGTTCCTATGATTTCATACAGAGTATGGAAAAAGAAATAAACCGGGGGGTGCAGGGGGGCGGAGCCCCCCGCCGAGGCGCAAAGCGCCGAGTTTTACTTGTTTTATTGCACCAACTTATAACCTATATTAAGCAACATTTTCTAATACATAGTAGGGTAAAGGCACCAATCATTGGCCACCCCCCAGTCATTGGCCACCTAGTTTTTCAAGTTAGTTTTTTACCACACAATTCTCTCTTGGATCATTTTGAATGATTTCCTCATTTTAAGTGTCTATTCTAGAAGGCAGTTGGATCTTGAAAGTTACAGTGAAGCCCTATATAAACCGCCCAAACTCATTTTAAGTGATGAAGGTCCAAGAATTATGATCATCACACCTGTTTCTTATGAAAACGATAAGCATACCCCAACTCATTCTTAAGGGTTTGATGTGGTTATTTTCAAATTTGATGTAGTTTTTCTTGTGTTTGCATGGTCACTAGTAAATCATTAGTTAATTTCTGCCACCAGGACATGGAATTTTAACAAACTATGGAAAATATAAGGCCGGCTAATAACTGGATGATAGCAAGGGTGATTCCTCCAGTTATTGGCCGGGTGGCCAATGACTGGAATGATGCGAATTTTTCCTACCCCAATCGTTGGCCAGATGGTTTTAACTACTAAGAATGCTTATATAAATGGTTTTATTTATAATAAATGGTTTTATTTATAATAAATAAAAATTGTATTTATATAAGCACTCTTATATTAATCTCCAGATCTACTATGAATAATTTTTGGTCAAGAAGCTATTATTTCTGGCACTAAAATGATTCCAGGGAAACGTAAGAAAATACGTTTGATTGGTTCCATTCTTCTTAGATCTTGGAATGGTAAATGAATTTTAGTTAACTCTCCAATGCATAGCCTCAACCAAAACGTGCCTTCGTACTCTATATAGTATTTCGTTCTGTTCTTGTCAGTTCTCAGTTGAGTTTGTATGCAGTTCTTCGTTTCATTACCTATAAATTCCACGTTTGATTCTGGTCAGCCGACCTCTTAGGTCAAGAAAATTTGTGAAAACCTTTGAGAACAGACATAGGAGACTGCTCAAGGGGTAAGAACGAAAGATATCATATCAGGGGCTGCTCATGGATATGTACTTGGTCCTCAACTGTGGAATGCATCATACGATGGTTTCCTACGATTGGAATTGCATGAGGACTATTTTCTTGTAGAATTATGCTGATGTGGCAGCAATAGTACCAGCAACGACAATGGATTCAGTCCATGCCGAACGATAGCAGATAATGTCACGAGTGATGGAGTGGATGGAAGAACACAGTCAGGCACTAGCTACAGCAAAGACAGAGTTAGTCATATCACGCATAAGCTCATACCTACCATCATTTCGATTAGGATTTCTAACGCCGAAGTAACAACTAAACCAGCAGAAAGGTATCTAGATGTCATGTTTGACACAAAAATCACATTTTGTGAACATATAAGAAGAACTGCAGACAGGGCTGCACAAAAATCAGCAGCTCTGTCACTTTATGAGGAACGTAAATGACTCTAGACCATGCAAAAGACGCTTGATGATGTAAATGGTGCAGTCAATTCTCTTTTATAGAGATGAGGTGTGGACGGATGCGTTGAGTGTGGCATATCCCCAACAGAAATTTAATAGCTGCACAGCAAAGTTGAGCTATACGAATCGCCTGGCGCTTACCGAACGGTGTCCAAACCTGCAGTCTATGTCCTTACCAGCGTCATACCAATTCAGCTGATGTCTTCAAAGAGAAAAATAATCTTCGATAGAAGGGATGTAGGAGACTGGTCCTGCATAGCCAAGGAAAAAAGAGAGCGCACTTAGGCAAACTGGCTTGAGATATGGACTGAAGAATGATAGAGAACAGTGGTCTACACGGCTAGTGCCAAACATTGAGACATGGATAGACAGGAAGCATGAAGGACTGAACTTTTTCCTTACACAGTTTCTTCACAGGACATGGACTGTTCTATGCCTATCTGCATAAAATGGGAAAGGTTTAACTGTCCCAACATGCCTGCACTGCCAGAAGAGAGAAGATGGTTTTTCAAATGTATCATATAGATGGTTGAAAGAAATCAGCTGCTAGAAGAACTGTGGTTAGCTCCCCAAAGTTCAACACCAGAAACTGTTGTCAGCAAGATGCTGGATGGTGAAAGGAGCTGTAGTCTTGTCGCAGTGTATGAGAGTACACAGAGAGTATCCTCACAAGGACGACATGGTTAGAACGGGACAGAGACAGAAGGGAGCACCTGGTCCGTCCCCCCATCTGGTACTAATGAAGCGGTATAGGACACAGCCAGAAGTAATGAGTTAAACGGTTCTAGGCTGAGTTTTCAGCGTGGGAGAAAAGGAGGTGTTTTTTTAGTGGGGGATCCCACATAACCTCGAAAACGCGGACCCTTCAAGGTATCTTACAAGATCCAACTCGATCTGTGGATCTTTAGGGCTTTCTCACCTGCCTGCCGGAAAAAAATTGTGAAGTTTTCCGTCACAGTGGAGCAGAAAACGATGAATACAGGGTGGCCAATGACTGGGGACAAGGTGGCCAATATTAGGAACTCCCGGCCAATGACTGGGGGAAAACGGATTTTACGAAACTAATTGAAAAAAATATTTACTAGATCTTTTATTTGTTTGAAATCGTTGTTGTATCGTAATATTTGGATGTTAAGCTTCCTAAAAAAACAGGAAAGAAACAAATACCATAAAAAATAAAGCAGGTATGAAGATAAACGTTGTTAAGTGGCCAATGACTGGTGCCCTTACCCTAGGTGTTCGTTAAGAAAACTTGGACACTTCACTTAGTTCTTACTGTCCTGAAATTGGTGCCTACTTCATGGTGCTCACTACTTCATGGTGAATTAGATCGCATGGCAGCTCTTAAGTCTTCTAAGCGGATCTTTTGTGTTGTTAAGCTGAACGACATCATATTGAAGAGTTTCTGATTTCCAATGGCCTGAACTGGAGAGCCTAGGGCTGTAAATCCAATACATTCAAGTCCGTGTATTGATGCTTATGTCGAGTTCTTTAATGGAGTAAATTGAGACGACCAGGTTCCGTCCTGCTCAGAAATACCCGATAAAATGTCCAATTTTCCCTTCCATTCCTTATTGGATTACTCCGTCACATTTATACGGTCCTGAGCTGTTCAGATCCTAGACAGGCGATGCAGATGAATTCGATCCTCGTGGCGTAGGGTTCCCAGGAGATGGAGATGTGCTCATTACGACCGGAGTAATTACTATGCCGCTATCTCCTCATTATCACCGCCTCGTATTACCGTATTGTAATCTGTCTCCCACGCCTCGGCCAATCTACCTGACTAAGTGAATACCTACCGAGCGACAGACAGTCTGTAGGACGTCTCACCTCGCATCTGCTAAGCCATGAAGCTTCATACACGTCAACGCCTAGTAAATCATGACAAGAGGTAAAAAACGCTGCAAATTATTGCCCAAAGGTTTATTATTTTCTGCATAGATCACCCTTCTGCATAGATCACTGGTTCTCCATCAATAGCACCTACCACCATCTGTATTCTCCCTTGGCCTTCCCTCTCAAATTTCAGCTTCTTGCGTTCAATAGGAATGAAAATGGCTTCGAAGCTGATCAGTGCTCTTCCACGCGTCTCCAGCATTCGAGAAGATCTTCTTCACTCTTCAGACCACAGATCAGCTGAGTGAGCTCCGAAGCCATTTTCAATCCTATTGAACGCAAGAAGCTGAAATTTGAGAGGGAAGGTCGAGGGAGAATACAGATGGTGGTAGGTGCTATTGATGGAGAACCAGTGATCTATACAGAAGGGTGATCTATGCAGAAAATAATAAACCTTTGGGCAATAATTTGCAGCGTTTTTGTTAAGGTTTAAAAGGTTCAATTTCACATGTAGAAATTTTTCAGGCTGTTTTCTCATCAAATAAATCCCATCAAAAGATTGGGTTTGACATCAGGAGGAAAATAAATTCAACGTTCTTTCCTACGGTATCCCTAAATTTACTCTTGCTGAGTAAATTATGGTAGTTACAGTCGTTTAAGTGATTCAAGGTCGAAATCACGTATAAAAATTTGAATGTGAAAAATTTCGGATTTAGTTGAGTAATAAAGAATGTTGTAGGACATTTTTTGTTGCATATTAGTTGAAGAATCAACTGCTTAAGTGCCAGATCTACGAGTAGTACGCTCCCCTTAACAAATGTTAAGAAGTTCGTATTTCAAGTATAAAAAAGTTTCTTACGCCAGTCTAGCCATTCACCGACCGTAATGTTTTACGTCGACTATCGTAATGGTCCCGTCTGGGTCGGATTTGGGCGGTTCGACCCAACAAAGATTGGCATAATACCGATTGCTCCGACGTTTCACCCTCTGAATTTCCATGCCGTTCCGGGAACAACATGGGGAAAAAGGGATTGGATGGTTTTAAATGGGCTATTGGTTATATGCCAGAGTGAAAGCTTACAAAAGTAGCCGGCGATTCGTCTGCAGAAGACTTTGAGAAGCATAAAGGCCTGGAATAAAAAGGAACGAGATGGATCTTAACAGAACAGAAGAGAAACGAGCTAAAAGCGAAAAAAAAGATCGTTCGGAAACGGCGGAAAAGAGAGGGGAACGGAAAACAGAACACCCTTAGAACCTCTTGGAACACTCCTGAACATCTGAGCAAGATGAGGAGGCGGTCGAAAAAAGAACCATTCCCTTTGATGTGTTCTGGCAAGTCGATCCCGCTCGTTCTGCCAGTTATAAAACCGGGAAAGGGCCGATGCGAAGTAAATGCCTTCCTCCATGAGATGGGTCCAACTACCTCATCGACTGACTCATCGACCTATCTCATCGACAGCTTGGAAGAGTGCGAGACAACTAGTAAATATATCTGTGGAAGCCACGATGGAAGTACATAGTTGGAAGAACTCAAGTAGCAATTTATAACTGCGTTCCATTGTTTTTTGACGGAAGACGCATGCGTGCAGCAGGTGAAATCTAGGAAATGGGTGACTTCTCAAAGACATTTTTAACGAATTTTCAGCTATTGTCTGAAGATTATTACACGGAGGTTTTTTTTTAATAATTAGATTTAAATAATTAGAACCCAGTTTTGCCATTGCAACCAGCTACCTCCAACCATATTTTTGCTTCACAATCAAGTTAATTTCAAAGAAATAAAGAGTTGTGGGTGCCTTCATTAGAAAATTTGATTACTGATTTGGCCAGCTTAAATTTAAACGGAGATTAGGGCTCTTTTGAAATTCACACTCGTGTTTCTGATTTATCGTAAGTTCAACCCTTGATTCTAAAAATTCAGTACTATTTTGAATTGAAGAAAAAATCTATAAATAATTAAAAATGAGGTACATCCCCTTTTTTCGCCCCTTAGGGTCGGTTTATCAGTCACCAAAGTTAACGGAGGTTTACGTATACCACTGTTAACTTTAACGATGGGATAACTTATGGATACTATAAAGGTGCCGTTTATCAGTGCGAAATTTACACTCGGGTAACTATTAACTGGCTAGTAACTGTTAACTGTCTGTTAGGCCGAATAATCGATTATGCATGGAAGAAATACTTCTTCCATGCAATAAAATCTAGTTTCCTCCACATAAATATCGTTTTCGCAGTGTGTTTTGCATCAGAAAAAAGAATAAATTAGAAGAGGATGAAGCAATGTGCTTTGTTTTTGTGTTTTCTTTTCTCGATCTCGGTACCTATTTCCTTCTTGGCACGGCAGAACCTATTGTTTTTTGTTGAAAATTGTCTGGTCATGACAAGATCCCGGCCACCGAGCCACTATGTCCAGAACTTTCAAATTTGCAGACGAAATATTATGTATGTTAATAGAGAAGTAGGTACCTACCCTTTTCTATTTCGATAATTTTCGGCGTGTGACCCTCCTGGTGACTGAATTTTCACATGCGTGCAGTCCATAGCACCTATAGCTCCAGGAAACCTGGTTTTTTTGTTTTTTAAATAAAATTCCATCCGAGATTGAAATAATATTTCCTCGGTTGCTGGTATTCTGATAAATTGGGCGGATAGCCTGGCAGTTCCCAGGGACACCTGCTTGACAATTTTACAGGCAGAGCTTTTACTGACGCCACTAAAGTCGCCGACAGACACCAACAAGGTTTTTTATTCTTTTATCCAATCAAAATCTCATCAAAAAATCGCAATCGTCCTACTTTTCCACAAATTTTTCATGTCCACTTTTCAACAAATCAATTTGCAAAAACGAACGTTCTGGGAAACAAAAACACGAGAAGTGACTCTTTGAGGTTAAAAAGCCTTGCATAAATCGAGTTACCCCCCTGTAACTTTTTATCCGGTCCTCGGACGACCAGGTAACTTTAAACTACAGGTAACGGCTATCTTGGGACTGATAAATGCGTACGATTGAGTTACCCGATGACCGTCGGATAAATCTGCTTTACCGGGGGGTAAAAAGTGACTGATAAACCGGCCCTTAGAAGTGATTGACTTCAAACCAAAAGCTTCGGGGCACAACTAGACCCAAATAGAGCCCATATACCAAATTTCATCGAAATCAGTCGGTAGCGGGCGGTAGTATATTTCTAAAAAATAATTTCCACTAAATAACATAGGAATTCATTTTTCTTCCGGAAGTAAATTGAACATCAAACATTAAACATGAAGTATGATGTTGTGATTCAGAACTGAAGTGGCCTGCGGCCATGTTGAGATTACACCCTTATGGATTGTGATTAACGACAGTGATGCCAACGATTAATCTGTCACTTGAGCCAACTCACCTGTGAAAGGAAAGATGTAGGTTGATCCGATCCAGACCAATAGATCTTGAATTGGGCGCCTAGACGCTGGAGATAGACTCTTTGTTCCATAGAACCACGAGTCAATAAGAAGTTCGCCATCTTGCTCACTTCGCATTTTGTTGTGTTACAATCAACGATTGTTTAATAAACCAGTGCATTAAATCCAAGTGCATCGCCTTTAATGAATGCTTCTCCTCATAAACTTTTACAGTCTACCTAGGCAGCGGAAACTTTGTTTTCAGTTTTCAAGGTTTAGAAAGAAATTTTTGTCCAAAGTCAAAATTTTCACTTGTTTTTTACGTTTTAGGCCTTTATGAACCTTTTGGTTCAGTGTGTATCTGTCATGACCGGGGAGAAGCAGAATTCACCCGATCTTGGATCATATAAAGTTCTCGACTTCAAACGCCGCATATTTTACCAATGGTTGTATTCCAGACCGCAATTTTCCGTAGTTCTCATTCCCTTTTCACACGAATTTCTATGGGTCTGGGAACCATGAAAGTACTCATCAAATTTTGCTTAACTTGATAGAAATCATGGAAGTTTATAGGTTCTCAATATTATCAAGATTTTCTGTGTAAATCCTTGGTGTGGTTGGAACGGACGGGCTGCCTTTGTCGGAGAGTGTTCAAGAAAGTTTTCATGAAGTATATTAGCAAAATTGTGAAAAAAATCTTTAAAGCAACGTTAAAGAAAATTGAAATATTAGTTATTTATGAGAGAGTAGTCAGTCTTGTGAGAGTGGTGTAGCACGATTTGCTAAAGTTACACTATCAACCCCTTGCTCAAAAAAAAAAAAAAAACCTTAACAAATGAAATACTTTTCTAGTCACCCCGAAATCTAAGTACCCACACGTATTCTGTTGTTTTCTCGATTCTCAGTATATTTTGACCAACATACTGAATGCAAATTTTTAAAGACGTTGAGAGTACATATAATCATATTGACATTTTATGTCTTTACTATGGCACATAAATGAAAAATCGTCACGCGGGGAGCGTTACGCGGAAATTTCTGATGATTTTCACGTACAACCAATCGTTCCTAGGGAAAACTAACTTCCTCATTTTCCACCCCACAAAAATCGTTCACCACTCATTGGAAAGCTCTCAATTTATTAAACATAGGACATAAAATGTCTCTCGTGGTTGCGTACTTGTACGAAAGCTGTATCCACCGTTTGTGTTTCATTTATAATTGCCCCCTCGCCCCTAGTAACCCCCCTAAAAGTCGTTACTACTTTAATTTAAATTATATGCCTCCTTCTTTCCTTCAGTTTTTATAAAGGACTAATTTATCAGATTTCGGAATCTTAAATTTGTATTTTACTCCACTCATTCATAGAGGCTAAGTATTACATATTTGGTTACAATGTATGATTGTACTTGATGAACCTTCTATCATTCCACCTGCATTTCAGCACCCTCTTCTCACACTTCCCCAAACCAGAAGAAAACCTCACACTCCACATTCTGGAAGAAAATCTTCCTGGCCGACTATCCGAATTACAGTCTCCGAAACAACTTTATTAGTTTGCCCCAGATCTGATAGAACCGACAAAAACCCGAATACACTCTCAAAAAACTGAATAGAAACTAAAAACTGACAGTCTTCTACTGACAACAAGTAAAAACAAAGAAGGTGGTCCGAATGTGTCCACCATGGTGGAGGCTCACTGATAACAGCCGCGCATGCGCATACCGATGAAAACGTCTTATAGAAGTTGTCCGATTTCGGTGCAATTTTCAGGTATTGTGCGGGTTGGATGTAGATGGTTTCCAACGAAAATCATTGCCCCCTAAATTGACAGTAGCCTTCTGCTGTAAGACCATAACTTCTACATTTTTCGTCCAAATTCAATGTGATACCTACCAAGGTACCGGTATTCCGATCTTCTTCAAGTGCCGTCTCCGTCATCGAAGGTTGGCGATCAATTCTGCATATCTCTCACGGTCCTGAGCCAGGTGAAACAAATCGGCTGCTCGGTTAATTCCCGTCCAGCTACGTATGTTCGACAGCCATGACGCGCGCTTCCGTCCCACTCCCCTACGTCCACTGATCTTTCCCATCATTATTGTCTGCAAAAAACTGTACTTGGGCCCACGCAAGACATGCCCCAAGTACGACACTTTGCGCCTCTTTATGGTCATCAGCAGTTCACGTTTCAGGGAGTTCTGTTGGAGGATGTAGTCATTGCGGAGTCTTGCGGTCCAGGGGATTCTCAGCATACGCCGAATCAACCACATTTCAAAAGCCTCTAGCCGATTCATGTCCCTGGCCTTCAATGTCCACGTCTCTACACCATACAGAAGTACAGACCACACGTAGCACTTAACAACTCGCCAGCGCAACGCGAAACTTACATCCCGGCGACACAATATACTACGCATGTTGTTAAACGCCCCACGTGCTATTTCGATTCGGCCGCGCAACTCCCCCTCCAACGACCACGTCTCAGTCACCCATTGCCCCAAGTACTTGAATCGTGCCACCTGCTCGATGCTTTGCCCGTTGACTGCCAACCTGATGCCACTATTTGCTGCCTTCGATATGACCATCGATTTCGTTTTTGCTACGTTGATAGCCAGGCCATATTTCCTACAGGCAATTGTCACCCTGTCCAAGAGAGCCTGGAGCTCCACCTCGGAGTGGGCCAACAACACCGTATCATCCGCATATCTTAAATTGGACACAGGCAATCCATTCACAGGGATGCCAATATCACAGCCATCCAGGGCGTCCTTAAAGACCTGCTCTGAATAAATATTAAAGAGCAATGGCGACAAAGTGCAGCCTTGCCTGACCCCTTTGGCAACAGCCACTTGGTCAGAGAGTGAACCGTCCACACGAACTTGTGCCTTCTGCCCCCAGTACAAGTTCCTGATTAGTCTCAGATCATTGAAATCAAGACCCACTTCTTCCAGGATACGAATAAGCTGCACATGCTTCACATTATCAAATGCTTTCTCGAAATCGATAAAACAAGCAAAAACTGGGCATTGCTGGTCAAGACACTTCTGGACCAGCACCTGCATGGCAAATAGGGCTTCTCTTGTTCCAAAAGCGCTCCGGAATCCAAACTGGGTATCCCCAATTTCAGCCTCCACTTTCCGCCACAACCTGTAGTGGAGCACTCGCAGTAGAATCTTGAGAGCATGGCTCATCAAGCTGATGGTCCTGTGATCACTGCACCTACGAGCATTAGCTTTCTTGGGCAGCGTGACGAAGATTGAGTTCAACCACTCTAAAGGGATCTGCCCACTGTCGTAAATCCTGTTGAAGAGTATCGTCAGCTTGGCAATACTTTCATCGCTCATCAACTTGAACATCTCTATGCTCACCTCATCAGGACCCAGGTTTTCCGATAGCGTTGATAAACTAATACTAAATGATAATCACTGTTCATTAGAAATGGAATGTTCTCAATTTGATTTGGAAACTTCTCAATTTGATTTGGAAAACCTATACAACTCCGAGGTTACAGCAGACAAGTATTCAAAAAGTACCTCCCTGAGTGATGAGCCACAGTGGATCCCAAGGCCGAGGAAATGTGACGATCTGGAAGGGGGTAGGATTCGGGAGGCAGCCCCATCGATTTCACATTAGCGGCCACGATATCTCTACAGCCGACCAATCCCAGGGCCCTTATCGCCCTTAATGCTTTATCTACCCCTGTAACTCCACCTATCGTCCTCCACGATATCTCATCCTCGTTGGAGAATCCCGTTTTCCCCTCCGCTCTGCCAAACTTTGGATATTTCTGTCTCATTTGTCGTGGCGCCGTTTGTCTTCTTTTTTCCGACGGAGTTTTTCCTCTCTCGTTTTGACGGCGGTTTTATCTGAGTACTTTGTCCAAACGACTCGTTCATCGCCTCTACAGGCGAAACTCCAAACCGGTTTCATTTGAATAAAGAACTCTCGTCCAATAACTTCCTCGCTCTGTCCTCATCGTGGATCTTCCTGTTTTCAACACGTCAGAACCTTTCATAGATCGTCCTATCCAGGTACTTGTCATGCCCTGCGGAAAGTTGGTATTGTTTTAAACACATTTTTGAAAAACATGTTGTTTTAAAACATTTGTTTCAACTTGTGTTTGAGGTTGTGTCCGCTGTTTTATATGCATAACACATAAACATGTCCAAAACATATCCATAAACATGCCATTCGTGAGTTGTTTCCAACTGGACCGGTTGGAGGAAAATTACCATGACCTCATGCGAAATGTGTAACAACATTTCGTACATAAGTTTCCTAAACCTTGCAAATATAATCTGGCAGCTACCTCCAACTGTGCTCTTATTGAATCCTTTCTCAAAATTTCGATTGCATGCGAGTCTGCAACACATTGGGACATTTTAGGTCTTTAGTTACCCCCCATTTTCTACCCTTTCTCCTACCCTCCTCTTTCCCTCTTCTATACTCTCCCCTTTCTACGCTAATCAATTACTTTGATGTACCACTTTGAATTACGAGTTAGTTTGATGTATCAAAATAATGTTCAAAACAATAAGTTTCATCAGAACAAGTACGAAAGAAACTGCTTGGTTTACGTGAAAATCATTAGAAATCAAATGTAACGTTACATGTAGTCTACAGGGTGTAACGGTTAAGGTCGTACAACCGGCCAGGGTTCGATTCTACAACTAATTTGTGACTTTTTTTGTCTTTTGACTTTTTTTTCTTAACCCCCTTAAAATCGGACTTTTTCCACTTTTAAGATTTTTTTCGTATTGTTGACCTTACGCCATTAAAACAGCCATAACTCCCTTGTTTTTCAATCAAAATTCAAATGTAATTATACCGTTGGAAAGAGCATCAAATTCTCTATCTCCATAATGTTAAATAAAACTTTTTAAAGAAGACTAGAATGTTGAAAAAAGGGCACAAATAGCAAAATCTCGAAAATCTCGGAAATTTTTCGTTTTTTCAAACGTTTGTAACACTAATTGAAACTGCCGGTTAAGTTCACACTGTAACCCCAAAAGTTGGCCAAAAATGTCAGCTTTCCAACGGTATGGTCATAAAATTGTTTACAGTAGACTGATGGTGTAAAATCCTCATTCCCGTGCCAAAAACCGTGGATCTTCCAGTGTAAATCGACGTTTCGCGAAAATCAGCATTTTTACCCTAAAATGAGTTAGGTAGCCATCTTTTCGTACTTTGTCTCACTGTGTCAAATGATGACACAAGAATTATCGAAAATTGTCTTAATTTCTGTTAATTTGTTTGCCAATTTTTTTTAACACTAGATCGGCCAAGTTATACGTTACTACCGTTGACAATAAGGTCAAAGGTATGTTTTTAATGTCCATTCTCCTCCCGTCATCGCAAGTAATCAAACCACCCTGTTCATAATAACCTGTATAAAACAAAATAGCAGCAGCAGAAGCAGCAGCAGCAGTTCATAAAACTGGAAGATATCAATAACAAACAAAACCAATCTCATTTTCTGTATGAATGGGATAAGCCTTTCAAGTAGATGGAAGACACAATTATTATTGAAGGAAGGATTCAATACTTACAGTTGTAATCCGGTGAGCGAAATGGCATAAATCCCCTTTGTTAGTGACGCGTACAGAACACAAAACATGACCAGCATAGTCAGCCGGTTACATACCCTTGAAAACACTTTTTTGGAGGCTACGCGCCTGTGTGGGAACCGCCGCTGGTATTCCCGTACAGCTTCACTGGCGTTTTGGTTTTAGAAACCATAAACCAGCAGCATATCGGCATGAGTATGCACTCTTGATTGGAAAAAGTTGCCATGATACAAGTAGATGTGTGGGCAGGTCACGAACTGATCACTGATCAGATAATTAATCTGATGTTCGGAACCTAGTGTTATTATGAACAGGGTGGTTTGATTACTTGCTTGTTTAAAAACATGATTAATGTTCAAAAAAATGTTTAAAAACATACCGTCGACCTTATTGTCAACGGTAGCAACGTTTAACTTGCCGAACTAGTAATAAAAAAAATTGGCATACAAATTAACAGAAATTAAGACAATTTTCGAAAAGTGAATTGGACAAGATATCAGTGACTGCTTTTTTGATAAGTCTTGTGTCATCATTTGACTCAGTGAGACAAAGTACGAAAAGATGGCTGCCTTACTCATTTTAGGGTAAAAATGCTGATGTTCGCGAAACGTCGATTTACACTGGAAGATCCACGGTTTTTGGCACGGGAACGAGGATTTTACACCATCAGTCTACTGTAAACAATTTTATGACCATACCGTTGGAAAGCTGAGATTTTGGGTCAACTTTTGGAGTTACAGTGTGAACTTAACCGGCAGTTTCAGTTAGTGTTACAAACGTTTGAAAAAACGAAAAATTTCCGAAATTTTCTAGATTTTACTATTTGTGCCCTTTTTTCAACATTTTAGTCTTCTTTAAAAAGTTTTATTTAACACTATGGAGATAGAGAATTTAATGCTCTTTCCAACGGTTTAATTTCATTTGAATTTTGATTGAAAAACAAGGGATTTATGGCTGTTTTAATGGCGTAAGGTCAAAAATACGAAAAAAATCTTAAAAGTGGAAAAAGTCCGATTTTAAGGGGGTTAAGAAAAAAAAGTCAAGAGACAAAAAAAGTCACAAATTAGTTGTAGAATCGAACCCTGGCCGGTGGTACGACCTTAACCGTTACACCCTGTATAGTGCGCTACAATATAACGTCTCTCTGATAGGTAAACACGCTTTAAAGATGCCTTTGGATGGTGCCAATGAATGCCAATGAATGGTGAACAGCGTCTGTCCGTTTAAAACGGAAGAAGTTTCATTTCCCCAGAGACTGCTAGGATGTTCGGGAAAATCGTGAGAAATCAACTGTAATGCTTTTTAAGACCATGTGCCAAAGTAACGACACAAAATGTCCAAACGTGATAGTTACAAAGATACACAACATATTTCAATTTCCTCCGTCAGTAGACAGAATGAAAAGTTAGATTGTTTACATGTTTTTTTTTTTTGCATTACTTTTATACTAAGTACATTTTGGTGATCGAGGTTTTTGATAATAATTTTTATTTTCAGTAAATTACCTACTTGAGCATTTATAAACACGTTTGATGAGGCTCAGGCAGGCAATCCACTATAATAAATTTTCCCCTTTTCTCTCTCTCCCCCCCCCCTCCCCCCGCTTCAACTTTTAGTTATCGGAACCCCCCTCATATATCATCTCAAAAGTCGGAAGTTACGTGCTTATAATCCAACTTCCCGAAATCAGCTAACACGTTTTTCAACTATTATTCTCAAATTTTTTACACTTTCAACCTAGCAAAATTTAATTCGTTTGAGATAGGACCGCCACGGATAATGGTAGAACACATTTCAAGAAGAATCAGGGAGATTAGTACCAGAATAAATAAAAATGATTGGGAATGGGGTCCTCTAACATCTTCCTCTTTACCGAGCTTTCCGTAAATTTATTACTTTCTTCAGGGCTCAAAGGACGTGTTTCTCAGTGATCATACCAACGGTATTTCCAGCCGTTTCTGGGGAAATGAAACTTATTCAGTTTTAAACGGACAGACGCTGTTCGTTGGAAACCTCACGATTTATCCAAAGGCATTTTTAAAGCGTGTTTATAGGAAGTGTTACCTATCAGAGAGATTATACTTTAGCGCATTATAGACTACGTGTAACGTTACAGTTGATTCCTATTGATTTTCACGTACAACCAAGCAGTTTCTGGGGGTTATAACGCATTTCATTCGTACTTGTTCTGATGAAAATTATTGTTTTGAACATTAGTTTGATACATCAAAAACCGTGGATCTTCCAGTGTAAATCGACGTTTCGCGAAAATCAGCATTTTTACCCTAAAATGAGTTAGGTAGCCATCTTTTCGTACTTTGTCCCACTGTGTCAAATGATGACACAAGAATTATCGAAAATTGTCTTAATTTCTGTTAATTTGTTTGCCAATTTTTTTTAACACTAGATCGGCCAAGTTATACGTTACTACCGTTGACAATAAGGTCAAAGGTATGTTTTTAATGTCCATTCTCCTCCCGTCATCGCAAGTAATCAAACCACCCTGTTCATAATAACCTGTATAAAACAAAATAGCAGCAGCAGAAGCAGCAGCAGCAGTTCATAAAACTGGAAGATATCAATAACAAACAAAACCAATCTCATTTTCTGTATGAATGGGATAAGCCTTTCAAGTAGATGGAAGACACAATTATTATTGAAGGAAGGATTCAATACTTACAGTTGTAATCCGGTGAGCGAAATGGCATAAATCCCCTTTGTTAGTGACGCGTACAGAACACAAAACATGACCAGCATAGTCAGCCGGTTACATACCCTTGAAAACACTTTTTTGGAGGCTACGCGCCTGTGTGGGAACCGCCGCTGGTATTCCCGTACAGCTTCACTGGCGTTTTGGTTTTAGAAACCATAAACCAGCAGCATATCGGCATGAGTATGCACTCTTGATTGGAAAAAGTTGCCATGATACAAGTAGATGTGTGGGCAGGTCACGAACTGATCACTGATCAGATAATTAATCTGATGTTCGGAACCTAGTGTTATTATGAACAGGGTGGTTTGATTACTTGCTTGTTTAAAAACATGATTAATGTTCAAAAAAATGTTTAAAAACATACCGTCGACCTTATTGTCAACGGTAGCAACGTTTAACTTGCCGAACTAGTAATAAAAAAAATTGGCATACAAATTAACAGAAATTAAGACAATTTTCGAAAAGTGAATTGGACAAGATATCAGTGACTGCTTTTTTGATAAGTCTTGTGTCATCATTTGACTCAGTGAGACAAAGTACGAAAAGATGGCTGCCTTACTCATTTTAGGGTAAAAATGCTGATGTTCGCGAAACGTCGATTTACACTGGAAGATCCACGGTTTTTGGCACGGGAACGAGGATTTTACACCATCAGTCTACTGTAAACAATTTTATGACCATACCGTTGGAAAGCTGAGATTTTGGGTCAACTTTTGGAGTTACAGTGTGAACTTAACCGGCAGTTTCAGTTAGTGTTACAAACGTTTGAAAAAACGAAAAATTTCCGAAATTTTCTAGATTTTACTATTTGTGCCCTTTTTTCAACATTTTAGTCTTCTTTAAAAAGTTTTATTTAACACTATGGAGATAGAGAATTTAATGCTCTTTCCAACGGTTTAATTTCATTTGAATTTTGATTGAAAAACAAGGGATTTATGGCTGTTTTAATGGCGTAAGGTCAAAAATACGAAAAAAATCTTAAAAGTGGAAAAAGTCCGATTTTAAGGGGGTTAAGAAAAAAAAGTCAAGAGACAAAAAAAGTCACAAATTAGTTGTAGAATCGAACCCTGGCCGGTGGTACGACCTTAACCGTTACACCCTGTATAGTGCGCTACAATATAACGTCTCTCTGATAGGTAAACACGCTTTAAAGATGCCTTTGGATGGTGCCAATGAATGCCAATGAATGGTGAACAGCGTCTGTCCGTTTAAAACGGAAGAAGTTTCATTTCCCCAGAGACTGCTAGGATGTTCGGGAAAATCGTGAGAAATCAACTGTAATGCTTTTTAAGACCATGTGCCAAAGTAACGACACAAAATGTCCAAACGTGATAGTTACAAAGATACACAACATATTTCAATTTCCTCCGTCAGTAGACAGAATGAAAAGTTAGATTGTTTACATGTTTTTTTTTTTTGCATTACTTTTATACTAAGTACATTTTGGTGATCGAGGTTTTTGATAATAATTTTTATTTTCAGTAAATTACCTACTTGAGCATTTATAAACACGTTTGATGAGGCTCAGGCAGGCAATCCACTATAATAAATTTTCCCCTTTTCTCTCTCTCCCCCCCCCTCCCCCCGCTTCAACTTTTAGTTATCGGAACCCCCCTCATATATCATCTCAAAAGTCGGAAGTTACGTGCTTATAATCCAACTTCCCGAAATCAGCTAACACGTTTTTCAACTATTATTCTCAAATTTTTTACACTTTCAACCTAGCAAAATTTAATTCGTTTGAGATAGGACCGCCACGGATAATGGTAGAACACATTTCAAGAAGAATCAGGGAGATTAGTACCAGAATAAATAAAAATGATTGGGAATGGGGTCCTCTAACATCTTCCTCTTTACCGAGCTTTCCGTAAATTTATTACTTTCTTCAGGGCTCAAAGGACGTGTTTCTCAGTGATCATACCAACGGTATTTCCAGCCGTTTCTGGGGAAATGAAACTTATTCAGTTTTAAACGGACAGACGCTGTTCGTTGGAAACCTCACGATTTATCCAAAGGCATTTTTAAAGCGTGTTTATAGGAAGTGTTACCTATCAGAGAGATTATACTTTAGCGCATTATAGACTACGTGTAACGTTACAGTTGATTCCTATTGATTTTCACGTACAACCAAGCAGTTTCTGGGGGTTATAACGCATTTCATTCGTACTTGTTCTGATGAAAATTATTGTTTTGAACATTAGTTTGATACATCAAACTAACTCGTGATTCAAAGTGATACATCAAAGTAATTGATTATCGTAGAAAGGGGAGAGTATAGAAGAAGGAAAGGGGAGGGTAAGAGAAAGGGTAGAAAATGGGGGGTCACAAATACATAAAATGTCCCAATTTGTTGCAGACTCATATGCAAGCGTTTTCATGAATTTTGAGAAAGGATTCAATAAGAGCACAGGTGGAGGTAGCTGCCAGATTACATTTGGAAGGTTTAGGAAACTTATGTACGAAATGTTGTTACACATTTCGCATGAGGTCATGGTAATTTTCCTACAACCGGTCCAGTTGGAAACAACTCACGAATGGCATGTTTATGGATGTGTTTTGGACATGTTTGTGTGTTATGTGTATAAAGCAGTGGACACAACTTCAAACACAAGTTGAAACAAATGTTTTAAAACAACCTGTTTTTCAAAAATGTGTTTAAAACAATACCAACTTTCCGCAGGGCATGACAAGTACCTGGATAGGACGATCTATGGAAGGTTCTGACGTGTTGAAAACAGGAAGATCTACGATGAGGACAGAGCGAAGAAGTTATTGGACGAGAGTTCTTTATTCAAATGAAACCGGTTCGGAGTTTCGCCTGTAGAGGCGATGAACGAGTCGTTTGGACGAAGTACTCAGATAAAACCGCCGTCAAAACGAGAGAGGAAAAACTCCGTCGGAAAAAAGAAGACAAACGGCGCCACGACAAATTAGACAGAAATATCCAAAGTTTGGCAGAACGGAGGGGAAAACGGGATTCTATGAGATATCGTGATGGACGATAGATGAAGTTAGGGGGGTAGTTAAATCATTAAGGGCGATAAGGGCCCTGGGATCGGTCGGCTGTAGAGTTATCGTGGCTGCTAATGTGAAATCGATGGTACTGCCTCCAATATAAAATGAGCTTGTGGAGATCCCACCATAACTATTCAAAATCAAATTTTGTGGTAAAAAATGTAGAAAAAATGAATAAAACGCCAGTTTTCTGGAAAATGAGAGTCAGAACAACTGAAAAATTGAGAAAAATCTATCAACAGTTTGGAGAGAATCTCGTCCTTCACACCCTGAAGAAGGTGATAAATTTACCAAAAGTTCGGCAAAGTAGGAGTTTATTCCAGTAGACCTCAGTCCCAATCAGTTGACATGGTATATTTGTTGGGTCGATCTACATATTTGCTGTATATTTGTGGCCGCCACCACAGTAAAACCCAGATACCAGCTACTGATAGTACAGGGCTATCCAGATTGGATCTCCAAGCGCTGCACCCTGAAATAAGAGGGGTAGGATCTCCCAAGTTACTTCTTCATATCAGTCGCCCGACTGGCTTAGACCGAGCCAGTGAACTGACCGAAAGGGGAGTTTCGGCGGTCTTGTTCTATCTGGAGCTATGCAATCGATTTATAATCCGTTTTGAGTCAAGTTATTGTGAAATACAGTTGTTTATTTATACACGAGTGATGTTTGATCCTGACAACTAACTCGAGGCAGAGGAAATAGCGGAGAATGGAATAAGAGTCATCTCCATCATACTTATACTCGAAGTACCAATAGTCGTGGTTTAAGGGCCTTCCTAAGTCAGGAATTGAAAAAAAAATCAATTTTTTTTATTAGCCCTAAAAATTCTCCATTTAATACTGAATCGTTTGATACCATTGAGTTGATGGTTTGGCACTATGTAAGTATCATAAATAGCTCTCAAAGTCGGGCATTACACTCGAGCGCCCGTCTAGCACTCCCCGCTCTGGGCGTTGGATCTTTACAAACGCCCCGCTCCATTCTTCCAAGCTTTTACGCTGATTCCATCTTTTGAGGTGCAAACAATAAGTAAACTGTCGTGAACATGAATCATATATTTACAAATATAATTTAACTGTTGATAATATTTTTACAAAATGATTAGTGAGCTCCTGAATCGTAAGTTGAGAGCTGCTTTCAATGTTCTTTTTTCCTCGCCCACCTTTTCCTCTTCGTTTTTTGAAAACATTTCTACCTCTCGTCATTATAACAAAACGGAAACTAAAGGTAATTAGAAACGAATGATAACTGAAATGAATCGGTAAAACAGAAAGCAAAACAATAAACAACTTTCGGACGCAAAATATAACCTCACATTCATGAACCCTTCAGTTTGTTTGTTTTGGTTGGTCCATACACTCCATAGATCCATAAACTACATGGTAATGGAATAAGACATGAATAGAAATTTGTTTCTCAGATGTGAAAGATAAGCCGTCCAGTGGGGGGGGGGGGGGGGAGCAAGACGCACCGCGAAGCGAGGCCCAACCCCCCTGACGTTTTTCTCCCGTTTCTCAAAACTACGTTTTTACACACGTTTGCCCCTTTTTCTCCGCAACTACTGAACCAATCGAGCTGCTTTTTTTTTAATTCTTAGGGAATAGCTATAGTATACACTGAGTTTTTTTTATCCCCCTAAACATTAGGTTAGTTGTATAAATGGTCGAAAAACTGGAACGCAAAATAAGGGTTTGGGAAAATGAAAATTAAAAATATATGTCGATGATGTTAATTCATGAAAAAAACTCAGTAAACAATGCAGATCCAGATAGAGAAGACAAAAAAAAAATTAGGATCCTAGGTAATACAGTTGCTGAGAAAACGGGTCACAAAGAATGGTAATTTTACCCTATTACTTAGGAAGGCCCTTAATCGGTAATTTAGACGGAACTCCATGAATATTCCAGCCAATCGTTAAATATTATCCAATTACCTTGAAAGGAGGAAATCCGTTCGTATTTATCTATTCAGAATTACCTCTCATGAATACCAAGGGGCAATGAAGTTTCACAGAATCACGGGATACTTCGGGATCTTAAAATACCCTTTTGAAATCCCTTCGACGCAAAGTTGCCTCCACCGAGGGTTTTTACTGGTCTAATATTTTCTTGAAAAGCTTTCGGGGATTGGAAGAGCCGAAAAAAGAGAGAAAAGGAAGAAATAAAGATACAAGAAGTTCCCGCGGGAAGACATTTCCATGAGTCGGTCGAGGGGGACCGCGGGTCATAAATCCCCAATACCTCTTCTTCCCCTTCCATCTAAGGGATTCCCTTTTGCAAGTGTTCTCCGAGTGTTTTTCTTTTTTGGACTCCCTTGGAAACTCCCAAGGGCCGAAGGAGCGAAATCTGGTTCAAGAGAGCGAAGGGTTCATACAACTTCTCGCGGAAACCTGTTACTGTCAGAAAAAAAGTTAAGGAACAGAAAAAAAACCGAAGGACGAGTGTAAGAAAACGCGGGAAAACTGGTTCGAGAGGCGACAGACAGTAAGTTTTGTGGAAGGAAATCGCCCTGAGGCGGCGCGGACTTTGGGAACAACACAAGCGGTCAACATCGGTGTTCCGCTGGGATCCTACTTTGTGCCTTCTGTTCACCTACATTATGCACGAGGAAGAGATAATATATGGAAACGCAAAATCCTTTCCAAAACACGCGGTATCCCTCACTCGTGTTCTCTTTTCGTATTTCCCGCAAACCTCATTTGCAATTGTAAACATCGAAGTCGATTCGAATTCGAAGGAGTCGAACGTTGGATTTTTCTGGGTCCGCAGGAGAAACAGAGGCGGATAGTGGGGCACCTTCAACCATCAATTTGAGCTAATTTTGAGGGAAGAAAAAAACATCTGTTACATGTACGCCAGGAAATCATCATAAAAACGCTGCAAATTATTACACAATGGTTTATTATTTGTCTACAGTTTGTCCAAGTAACTACGCTCCCCCCACTTATTTTCTCTAATTGTGTGAGGAAAAAATAGGACAAACGCTATTATTCATAATTTTTTGCGTAGAATTAGAAAATGACAAAATTGTGCAGCACGCAATTGCGCAATCGTGCGCAACCATGATCAACTTTGTTTTTTCAAATGGGAACCCCCATTTTTTATTGCAGATTCGAATTCTGCGTCAAATTTTATGAAAATTTTACATCGACAACTTTTTTTTTGGACGCGCACAACCCGCTCAGCGAGCGCTCAAAGATGCGCAACTCAGGGATCGCGCCAAAGTTGAGATGAAGGTAGACCTCAAGTGTGGCACATCACTTAGCACTGTTTTTCCACGCTGAATCGCGTGGTGATGTCCCTTTCTTGATTTGATTTCATTTTACCGTATCTACAGCCGAAAAAGTCACTTTTTCAGGAAATCATCGACTTTCTTATGGAGGTTAATGAATCATCCCAATGAAGTGTAAAAAAACTTTAAGATTTATAAAATTGTATCAGAGAAGAAATAATTTGTGAAGGAAACGATACTCGGAAAAAATTCCACGGAAATTCGATGATTTCCTCCTCAAAAATTGACTTTTTTGGCTGTAAATAAGGTAAAATGAAATCAAATCAAGAAAGGGACATCACCACGCGATTCAGCGTGGAAAAACAGTGCTAAGTGATGTGCCACACTTGAGGTCTACCTTCATCTCAACTTTGGCGCAATCCCTGAGTTGCGCATCTTTGAGCGCTCGCTGAGCGGGCTGCGCACGTCCAAAAAAAAAAGTTGTCGATGTAAAATGTTCATAAAATTTGACACAGAATTCGAATCTGCAATAAAAAATGGGTGTTCCCATTTGAAAAAACAAAGTTGATCATGGTTGCGCACGATTGCGCAATTGCGTGCTGTGCAATTTTGTCATTTTTGAAATCTCCGCAAAAACTTATGAAGAATAGCGTTTGTCCGATTTTTTTTTCTCACACAATTAAAGAAAATAATTGGGGGTCATCACTCGTCTGCAAAGCCACCAACCATCCAACATGAAGAAAAACATCGATCGCATTTCGGTCAACTGAAATTTGAACGAAGATTAGGCCTCTTTTGCGATTCACACTCCTGTTTCTGATTTATCGTACGTAAAACCCTTAAATTGTCGTAGGGAGCGAACGGTTTGTCCTACAGAGCTCCGCGTGGTCTCAAAAAATTCTTAAAATTCTATAGAATCTTAAATTAAAGGAAAAACAATACCTTTATATCAAAATTTTTTGATTTAGGGAGTTTTCAAAATTTCAAAATTCATTTTTGAACCCTTTGAAGTGACCTACATCAATCAAAATCTTCGGGGCACAACAAGACCCCAAATGGAGCCTACACACCAAATTTCATCAAAATCGGTCAATGCTAAGTGGGGAAAGTGCCCAGTGGCGTCTCGTGGAATATTCGTGAGGCAAACAGCTTGGCCAGTCACAGAAGAATAAACAATAACGAAAAACGCTGCAAATTATTACACAAAGGTTTATTATTTTTCTGAAGATAAAGCGTCAGCTTTGCCCTCGTCACTACCTACCAATCATGTTTTTGCTTCAAAATGTTGTTTATTTAGATGAAATAAACCCTTCACACTCCGTTTGAAGAAATAAAGAATTCCTTGGTTTAGAAATTTGATTACAGGTTGATTAAGGAAGCAAAACATGTACCTACAACCCAAAGAAACGAACATCGATCGCATTTTGGTCAGCTAAAATTTTTAAGGTGATAAGGCCTCTTTTGCGATTCACACTCGTGTTTCACATTTATCTAAAGTTCAACCTTCAAGTTCTCATGGAGAGCTGATAGTTTATCCTCTGGGTGGGTTGATTCAATTCTAAAATTCAATGGTAGGTACCTATCTCAAATTGGTGAAAAAACAATACCTTCATAACGAGAGTTTTCGAGAGAGGGGGCCTCAAAAGTTATAGTCCTAATGTTTCACCGCTCAGAAGTGACTGACAAAACCTTCGGGGCACAAGTAAACCCCAAATGGAGCTCTTATATCAAATTTCATTAAAATCGGTCCATGATAATTAAGGAAAGTTCCGCGGATGGACGGATTTTTTAATATTCGATTTTCAAAATATACGTAGTAGCTACCTACCTCAAAAGTAAACCATCGGGGGGTTCAATATTATGCAACTATTTCCAAGTAGGTACCTATCAACAAGAAAAAGGATTAGGTACAGTAAAATCGGGAACGGGACACCAGTCAGCGCCAGGCAGCCGCTATTTGCGGTGGCCAAAAATCTAAGTTTTCCTTCCTTGAGATAATGTGGTTGGATAGATATGTTATGTCTTGCCATGCATGGGTTAATTAGTATCCATGGCTCAAGTTTCTCTGCTTTCAAGGTCACGAAACAGTTCTCCGATTGTTTGCAACAGCTGACAGCATGGTAGTGGGGGTATGGCAATACTTGACACCGCGATTACCCCCCCCGCCACCCGCCGATCGTCGCATCTCACTCTAAACAGTCCCGAAAAATTCATTTTTTTGAACTGCTTGCCTTGCATCGCTTTGCCCCGCGCTAGTTCGCTTATCATCTACATTACCGACCTCTCCAAGTCTATGGTGTGTTGCGGGCTAGTATCCAAGGCAAAATACGTACTTTCTTATTCCATTCTCCTATTTCATCTAATTTACTTAATAATAATGAAAAAGTAACTGAATTATATTAAAATTTTCCAAAATTGGCTATTATATTACTTGAAAAAGATGGGAATATAGGAGAATCTCAACAAAAATTAATTCATTCATTTTGCTTATTTTTATTAAGGCAAACAGTGTTTGCTATGTTTGCCTGGAGGAGGCGCCACTGAAAGTGCCGCGTACGGCGGACGGACGGCCAAATTTTTATTCGATTATGGATTCTACGTACCTTGAAACGTAAACCATCAAATTTTGAGGGGATGATGAAAAAAATTTTTTCTTGGTCGATTCCGAAGGTTCATTATTGAAAATAATAAATCAAAATGATATCTTTACCACGTAGAACCCCATCTATAGACCTATTTGATATTGCTAAGGTATTTAATATTGGACAACTATTATATGAAGACCCTTCTATTGCTATTCTTTAGGACACCCAACGTAATTGGGAATCTGCCTCGCTTTTTTAAAATTTTCGTTTCGAAAGAGGGTTCATTTATATGGCAGAAGACCATAGTGTGCTCATGGTGTCCAGCGACCTGGAAAACCGGGAATACACAGAGAAAAGAGTTTTTGTACGGATAAATACTCACACTTGGAGCTATAATGATAGGACGTGTCCTCTTACGCAAAATGTAGGTTGTTTCCGAAACGCGGGGAAGGTTTAAATCAAAGGTTTATTCAACTTTATTTCGATGTCTCCTATCCTACTTTGATGTTTCACGGGTCAAGTTATCTTTACATCGAGTTATTCACATTTTATCGAGTTATCTATACTGGATGGCCAATGACAAAAACGCTGCAAATCATTGCTCAAAGGTTTATTATTTTCTGTATAGATCACCCTTCTGTATAGAACACTGGTTCTCCATCAATAGCACCTTCCACCATCTGTATTCTCCCTTGACCTTCCCTCTCAACTTTCAGCTTCCTGCGTTCAATAGGAATAAAAATGGTTTTGGAGCTCACTCAGCTGATCAGTGATCTGAAGAGTGAAGAAGCCTTTGAGCAATGATTTGCAGCGTTTTTTACCCACCAACATTTTTTTTACCTACCAACTTTTTTACCTACCAGCTAGGTACTACCTACCACACCATACTAGCTTCACACCTTCACAATCAAGTTTATTAGAAAGAACTAAACTCTTCACACTCGATTGGAAAAATAGAAAGCTTCATATGGAAATTTGATTACTGGTTACGCAGAAGGCAAAACTGTATACAAATCGAAGAAATGAACAGCGATCGCATTTTAGTCCGATAAAATTTGAATGGAGATTAGACCTCTTTTGCGATTCACACTCATGATTCTGTTTTATCGAAGGAAAACCTTCAAGTACTCGTAGGGACCGAACGAGTTGTCCTACAGAGCTCCGGGTGGTCTCAAAAATTTTTAAAAATTCAAAACTATCTAAAATTGTTGAAAAAACGATACCTTTATTTCGAGAGTTTTCGAGCTAGGGCACTCTTGAAAATTTCAACCCTTAATTTTCACCCCTTAGAAGTGACCTACATCAACCAAAAGCTTCGCGGCACAACTAGACCCCAAATGGAGCCTATATACCAAATTTGAACCAAATCGGTCCAGTGTTGCTAAGAAAAGTGCCGCGTACAGCGGACGGCGTACGGCTGACGGACGGAAATTTTTTTATTCGATTTTCGTATTCTACGTACCTTGAAACGTAAAACATCAAATTTTGAGGGGGGGTTAAATTTTTTTTTCTTGCTCGATTCCAAAGGCTTATTATTGAAAATAATAAACCAAAAATTGGTATACCAAACCTAAGTATTTTTTTTCTCCAAATATCTCCAAATAGTCTCAAAGCCAATAAAACCCCAATAGTCCCAAATGTAGAAAAATTGGCAAACTATAATAAACTAGCTGAAAATCCTGCCACAATCAGGCAAAAACAAATCGTAGATAATGTGAAAAAAGTTTCGATGTTGCGGCTAATAAAATTAATAACGTTAATCCGGTTTACGTTTCAAGGTACGTAGGGTGACTCGCCCAGTGAATGAACACTTAAGCTCTTAGAACACTAGTGACGAACTTTAATGTCTATAGTTCTTAAAGTTGGTGTACTACACTACTTGAATTTGTCTGATGTTGTTTAAAATTGTATAAGGAACAAGAATAGCATGGGAGAAGACGAGAAAAGTTGATTTTTATAGCTAATTTTCCACAATAAAGGAGTTGATGTTTTTCACCCCATGAATGAACACCATTTCCTAGTGAATGAACCCTGAAATTCCAGTGAATGAACACTCCATTCCCATACACATTCACCTGTTCATTCACTGGATAGGATAGTTATTTAAACAAGTTGAGGCAAAAAATCAGCAGTTTAGTTGTTTCTTCACTTAGGAAGCCTCCATTCGATTTAAAAACCGTGAAATAACCCTCCAGCCAGTGAATGAACAGCCGTTCATTTACTGGTTGGAGGTCATATTTTAGCTCCCACAGTATGAACACCCAACAAAACATATCATAATAAGAAAAAATCCCTTCTACCCAATTAGTCCTCTCTAGAAAAACATATCAGCTACAAAAATAAAGCATGACATTGACTAATTTAGCATTTTACTTTCCTCTAAACACTAATCCCCACGTAATGGCCAACTCCATTTCTTACCCCCAGAGACGTTCTTGGAGACTGACCTGTTGATAACATCAAAACCAAAGAAGATGGCAGACTTTTTTTTTATCTACTGCTTCACCCTGCTATCTACAAGGTTTTTTTTTTTTTTCAAATTATATTTATTGCACCAAGTAATTCAACTTATTAGCAACATTTCTCTGACAATGTATGTAAATAACTGAAAGGAGAGTGTGGTACATAGCACACCTCCATACTTCATGTCGGCTATTTTATGTGTCTTTTGACGCACAAGATTCACAGGAGCGCACAGCACAACACTCACTGAACAACTTCATGAAAACACCACTCCCTACTGCCACAGATCGTGAGGTTTTCGTCTTTTCAGCCGCCAGAGTAGATCATCAACATCCAGCTCTATGATAAGTTGATGGAACTAATGAAAAACAGGGTTATCACCAGGGTGCATCACAAGCCTTATTATTCCCAAATAACCTCGTACTGTTCATTCACTGGGCGAGTCACCCTAGTGTCCAAAAATCAAATAATAATTTGGCCGTCCGTTGCGGCACTTTCCTCACTTAGCATTGACCGATTTTGATGAAATTTGGTATGTAGGCTCCATTTGGGGTCTAGTTGTGCTCCGAATATTTTGGTTGATGTTGGTCACTTCTAAGGGTTCTAAAATGAATTTTGAAATTTTGAAAACTCCCTAACTCAAAAAATTTGTATATAAAGGTATCTTTTTTCTTTCAATTTAAGATTCTATAGAATTTTAGAGACCACGCGTAGCCCTGTAGGACAAACCCTCCCTACTCGAACTTAGGGTTTGGACGTACGATAAATCAGAAACACGAGTGTGAATCGCAAACGAGGCCTAATCTCCGTTCAAAATATTAGCTGTAAATTTATTACTCAAGTTATCCGCGAGTGACAAATGATTTCTGGAAAAACTTCTGGGATCGTTTCAGTTCCTAAACGGATTTCAGTGGAAATTTTTTTTCGAAAAAGTCATTCTAAAAATTCCAAGGCCATTACAATTGCTTTATTTCCCTTGAAAATTCGCTAATCTTGGTAGTGGAAAAATGTTGGATGGTCTATGTGGTACCAACTTCTTTCATCGGTGTAGCGGCTGACGGATGGAACGCTACCTGGTTTTCTTTCACGTTCTCGAGAGACAAAAGGTGTGAATAGCGTTTTTTTATGAGAGTAGAGCAAATATTATTTGGATTATTCACACATGAATGCGATTGCATTGCCGAATCAAGGAAACCGGATGAAACACAGAACAGGTGGTGTGAGCACATTATCGCAACTTTAATGCTACTATGTTACTACAATTACTAGTAATTACTAGGGTGACTCGCCCAGTGAATGAACACCCCCCAGTGAAGGAACAGTACGAGGTTATTTGGGAATGAATAAAAAGGCTTGTGATGCACCCTGGTGATAACGGTGTTTTTCATTAGTTCCATCAACATATCATAGATAGCTGGGTGAAGCAGTAGATAAAAAAAAGTCTGCCATCTTCTTCGGTTTTGATGTTATCAACAGGTCTGTCTCCAAGAACGTCTCTGGGGTTAAGAACTGGAGTTGGCCATTACGTGGGGATTAGTGTTTAGAGGAAAGTAAAATGCTAAATCAGTTAATGTCATGCTTTATTATTGTAGCTGATATGTTTTTCTAGAGAGGACTAATTGGGTAGAGGGGAATTTTTTTGATTATGATATGTTTTGTTGGGTGTTCATACTGTGGGAGCTAAAATATGACTTCCAACCAGTAAATGAACGACAGTAAAATGACTGTTCATTCACTGGCTGGAGGGTTATTTCACGGTTTTAAATCTAATGGAGGCTTCCCAAGTGAAGAAACAACTAAACTGCTGATTTTTTGCCTCAACTTGTTTAAATAACTATCCTATCCAGTGAATGAACAGGTGAATGAGTCTGGGAATCGAGTGTTCATTCACTGGAATTTGAGGGTTCATTCACTAGGAAATAGTGTTCATTCATGGGGTGAAATACATTAAAGGCTCGATTACACAGGGCGAGTTTACTAGCTACTAGCCAGCGAATTCACTAGCCGCTAGTGAACTCTCCCCGTGTCATCGGCTCACTAGCTGACTAGCAGACTAGCTGCGAGCTGCTGGAAAAGTTGACGACCCGGCTACTTTACAAGCTACTCGCTAGCTAGTGAGATTGTGGGCCAGTAAACTCGCCCTGTGTAATCGAGCCTTAACTCCTTTACTGTGGAAAATTAGCTATAAAAATCATCTTTTCTCGTCTTTTCCCATGCGATTCTTGTTCTAGGGATGTCCGATACTTCAAAAGTATCGATATAATATCGTATCGATACATCTAGAAAGTATCAAAAAGTATCGATACGATACTTTCAAAAAGTATCGATATTTTGAAGTATCGATACTTTTACAAAAATGTGTGAAAATGCCTTTTAGGTTTCTCTCCATCAGTGTGACATCTCTCCATCACGAGGATAATAATTAATATAGAATGAACAAAACAATAAATCACTAATTTTTTTGTTTAGGCACTTGTTTTCGTATTGCACTTGGTTGGATTAACATTTTGGTGGTCCTTCCTAGATGATGGAGGACAGCAGGTTATCATAATATGATTATGGTCTGTTTGGAGAGGCAGTCCTGAACGGTTCGGAGGGGCTTGGAGGAGCCCGAAGGAGTTTGGAGGAGCCCATTCACCTCTATCCCCTCCCCTTTTCAGTTTCGGTTTGGTTCCGAACTGTTCCAGACTGCCTCTCCGAACAGACCCCTAGAGAGCTGGAGGTGGTGGTACATCTTCGTTTAGTTTGTTGAAGTGGTTGGTCTCCCAACAATCTACGTAGAGAAAGAGGTCCTTACTAAAATTCGAGACTTCATCTAATGTGAGGGATAAAAAATAGATAGCATTTTGATCTAGTGTGAGAGGTAAAAAAGTATCGCCTCCGATACTGGAAAAAAAGTATCAATACTACGATATATATCAGGGAGAAAAAGTATCGATATGTATCGATACTTTTTTTGAAAAGTATCGATACTTTTAAGTATCGATACTTTGGGGACATCCCTATCTTGTTCCTTACATAATTTTAAACATCAGACAAATTCAAGTAGTGTAGTACTGCAACTTTAAGAACTATAGACATTAAAGTTCGTCGCTAGTGTGCTAAGAGCTTAAGTGTTCATTCATTGGGCGAGTCACCCTACTTACTACAATGTTATAACTTTCATTGGTGTACCACAAATTTACATGGTTACCAACTCCTTTCCTGCATGTGTTGTAGAAAAATATATTCTTGGTTTAACCACCGTAAAAACCACTGCATATATAGAAAAAGGAAAAAAAAAAACGCTGCAAATCATTGCTCAAAGGTTTATTATTTTCTGTATAGATCACCCTTCTGTATAGATCACTGGTTCTCCATCAATAGCACCTACCACCATCTGTATTCTCCCTTGACCTTCCCTCTCAAATTTCAGCTTCCTGCGTTCAACAGGATTGAAAATGACTTCGGAGCTCACTCAGCTGATCAGTGATCTGAAGAGTGAAGAAGATCTCCTCGAATGCTGAAGACGCCTGGAAGAGCACTTCCATTCAATAGGATTGAAAATGGCTTCGGAGCTCACTCAGCTGATCAGTGATCTGAGGAGTGAAGAAGATCTTCTCGAATGCTAGAGACGCCTGGAAGAGCACTTCCATTCAATAGGATTGAAAATGGCTTTGGAGCTCACTCAGCTGATCACAGTGGCGTCTCCTCCAGGCAAACATAGCAAACACTGTTTGCCTTACTACAAATATGCAAAATAAATAAATAAATTTTTGTTGAGATTCTCCAATATTTCCATTTTTTGTAAGTAATATTTAGCTGATTTTGGAAAACTTTTATAATATTTAGGGACTATTTCATTATTATCAAGGAATTTAGATTAAATAAGAGAATGGAATAAGAAAGTACGTATTTTGCCTTGGATACTAGCCCGCAACACACCAGAGACTTGGAGAGGTCGGTAATGTAGATGATTGCGGATGATAAGCGAACTAGCGCGGGGGCTGGTCCTCCTTGCATCGCTGGATGCAAGGCAAGCAGTTCAAAAAAATGAATTTTTCGGGACTGTTTAAAGTGAGAGGCGATGATCGGCGGGGTGGCGGGGGGTCAGTGCGGGGTCAAGTATTGCCATACCCCCACTACCATACTCTCAGCTGTTGCAAACAGCAGGATAACTGTTTCGTGACCTTGAATACTTGGAAGATGAGACATGGATACTAATTAGCTCACGCATGAAGACATAACATATCCATCCACCCACATTATCTCAAAGAAGGAAAGCAGTTCGTTTTTTCGCCGCCGCAAATATCAGCTGTATGACGTTGACTGGTGCCCCGTTCCCGATTTTACTGTATTTCACTGTACCTAATCGTTTTTCTTGTTGATAGACACTAGGAAATAATTGCAAAACATTGTAGAATGAAGGTTTCACATCTTATTGGGTCTAAATTCAGAGTCTCCCTTTTTGGTTAATTATTTTCAAGAAAAAAGTTTGACCACCCTCAAATTTGATGGTTTGTGGTAGGTAAGTACGTGTAGATTTTGAAAATCGAATATTAAAAAAAAATCCGTCCGTCCGCGGATCTTTCCTTAATTATCGTGGACCGATTATGATGAAATTTGGTATGTGGGCTCCATTTGGGGTCTAGTTGTGCCGCAAAGCTTTTGGTTGATGTAAGTCACTTCTAAGCGGTGAAACGGAAGGGCTGAAACTTCCAAAGGCAGGAGCATCTTCCAAAGGCACCCTCTCTCGAAAACTCTCGATATAAAGGTATTGTTTTATCAGAAATTTAAGATTGTACCATTGAATTTTCGGAATCGAATGAGACTACCCATAGCTTTGTAGGACAAACTGTTCGCTCCCTACGAGAAGTTAGAAAAACGAGTATGAATCGCAAAAGAGGCGTGATCGCCCTTCAAATTTTAGTTAACCAAAACGCTTTCGCCGGTCGTTTCTTTGGGATGTACTCGGTTTTGCTTCCTTAGCAACCAGTGATCAAATTTCTAAACGAAGGAATTCTTTATTTCTTCCAGTGGAGTGTGGAGCGTTTAATTCTTCCAAATAAACTTGATTGTGAAGGTAAAACATGGTTGGTAGGTGGTGACAATGACAAAGCTGAGTTCTTTGCTGGCACGTGATCAATACAGAAAAAATGAACCTTTGTGTAATAATTTGCAGCCTAGCTGTTTGCCTGACGAATATTATCACGCGACGCCCCTGGCTGATCAGTGATCTGAGGAGTGAAGAAGATCTCCTCGAATGCTGGAGACGCCTGGAAGAGCACTTCCATTCAATAGGATTGAAAATGGCTTCGGAGCTCACTCAACTGATCAGTGATCTGAAGAGTGAAGAAGATCTCCTCGAATGCTGGAGACGCCTGGAAGAGCACTTCCATTCAATAGGATTGAAAATGGCTTCGGAGCTCACTCAGCTGATCAGTGATCTGAAGAATGAAGAAGATCTCCTCGAATGCTGGAGACGCCTGGAAGAGCACTTCCATTCAATAGGATTGAAAATGGCTTCGGAGCTCACTCAGCTGATCAGTGATCTGAAGAATGAAGAAGCTTTTGAGCAATGATTTGCAGCGTTTTTTACCCACCAACATTTCTGCCGTGAGAAGGAAAAACAGCTTATCTATGAAATTCTGGGCGCCCGAAAAATGCCTCAAGGATTTTGAGCTTACCACTCCATTATTCGTCTCCAGTTTATAGTTATAAGTCCACATTTTCGATCGTCTGTTAGGTTACATCCTATCGATCGTGCTGATATCGATTAAATACAAGAAACATCGATTTTACTTCGATTATTCATAGTTAAGCTCTTTCTCTCAGTTAATAACCAAAACTGTGGCAGCGATTTGGAGGAAAAACCACTTGAGCTGTTTTTCCTCCACATCCTATACAAATCAAACGAACATTATATTTGAGAAAACCACTTATAATGTTAGGGAAAACCAGCTCAGCTGTTCAAACAACTTCTCAAATTCAGGGAAAACATCTGATGTTACCAATGGACTGAGGGGATTAGGAGGAAAAACCAATTGGCTGAAGCGGAAAATGGCTCAGCATGAAAGATCTAGTCGAACGATTTGGAGGAAAAACAGCTTATGTATAGTTGAGTGGTTTTTCCTCCACATTAAATTACGAAAGACCAGGCCAAGGCGTGCTAACCGTCAAAGATAAGCCTTTTTTCCTCCGAACGATCAAAGGCAAGCTGTTTTTCCTCCACATTAAACTACAGAATTTCTAGTTGAGCCTTTTCGGACCAAATTTTTCAATTTCGCGATTTTATTATTTAAGCTGTTTTTCCTTCTCACGGCAGATTTGTTTTACCTACCAACTTTTTTTTACCTACCAGCTAGGTACTACCTACCACACCATACTGGCTTCACACCTTCACAATCAAGTTTATTAGAAAGAACTAAACGCTTCACACTCGATTGGAAAAATAGAAAGCTTCATATTGAAATTTGATTACTGGTTACGCAGAAGGCAAAACTGTATACAAATCGAAGAAATGAACAGCGATCGCATTTTAGTCCGATAAAATTTGAATGGAGATTAGACCTCTTTTGCGATTCACACTCATGATTCTGTTTTATCGGAGGAAAACCTTCAAGTACTCGTAGGGACCGAACGGTTTGTCCTACAGAGCTCCGGGTGGTCTCAAAAATTTTTAAAAATTCAATACTATTTAAAATTGGTGAAAAAACGATACCTTTATTTAGAGAGTTTTCGAGCTAGGGCACTCTTGAAAATTTCAACCCTTAATTTTCACCCCTTAGAAGTGACCTACATCAACCAAAAACTTCGCGGCACAACTAGACCCCAAATGGAGCCTATATACCAAATTTGAACCAAATCGGTCCAGTGTTGCTAAGAAAAGTGCCGCGGACGGCGGACGGGGGACGGCGGACGGCGGACGGACATTGCAAATTTGGATTCTACGCACCTTGAAACGTAAAGTGACAAAGTTTGAGGGGGGGTTATAAAAATTTTTTGCGATACGATCACATAGGCTTATTATTAGAAATAATAAACCAATATTACTTACACTTTAAAAATCTCAACCGCTATGTTTGTTGGGGTGACAAAACAGTAAAGCGGTGACAAACAATTAATTGTAAAAAACATTGTAGCGATAAAGTTGCGATAATGTGTTCACACCACCTGTTCTGTGTTTCATCCGGTTTCCTTGATTCGGCAATGCAATCGCATTCATGTGTGAATAATCCAAATATTATTTGCTCTACTCTCATAAAAAAAACGCTATTCATACTTTTTGTCCCTCGAGAACGTGAAAACCAGGTAGCGTTCCATCCGTCAGCCGCTTCACCGAGAATTTTCTCGATAAAAACTTGCGCCACGAGGAAAATATAGGATTTTTCTCCATACGCCCTCATTCGACGTTGAAATGAAATATGTATGTGCTGGCTGGTATGATTCACAACGAGAAAGCGACAAAGCGCACCTAACCCGCCTGCCTCTAAAGCCAATCGCCCTTTTCTTTTTTTATGCGAGTTCACGCCTTATTCGAATGTTCCATCTTGTTTCTTTTCTATTCCGATGAAAATATATAATAACATGAAAAGAGTATAGGGTTCTGAATTCATTCAGCGTTCTCTCCGATACGGGAAAATCAGGATTCGAAGTTTATTCAACCTGGTCGAGCGGTGGCGTCTGATTATCGTAGGGTAACAGTTGCACTGGGAATGAGATGGACTGAATTCCTTCGAAGAATTTCTTGTTTCGTTATTATTGCTGATTTCAAATGGTCGTCTATTGTGAAACAATCTGTTGAATTCATGAACACTAGCTTCCCTATCTACGGACTTACCTAGAGAAGGTTGGCCAACCTGCCTACCTGTTTCGCTCCTCTAGTTTGCCCCTATCATTCTTCGTCAGGCCCGACAGTTCCCTCTCACCTACTGTTCGCTGATAGAAAAAATGCGGCTGGCCAATTTCCCGAAGGGTTTACCTGCTAACATAGACGACTACCTGTTCCAAAATCTTAAGTAGCCTGTTGAGCCAGGCTGGGGAAAGAGAAGATCCTCAGTAATCGTAATCCAGGTATCGAGCTACTCGAGTCATAATAAGATAGAGAGCCCCTCCACTCTGCCAATTGTTAGGAAGAATTTTTATCTCGAATGTGAGTTCACTTGCCCTTCTATTTACCCTTCAGTCGCCTTAAAATTTTGAAAGAAGCATCATCCTTCGCTGGAAGCTTGATTTTATTCTTGAATGTATATTCTCTTAATTAATAAGACTTTCCCAAGGGTAAGGGATTTTTTATTTATTAGTGTTCTGTATTTGTTTTGTTTTGCTTGTAATAAATCAATCCTTTCACTTCATCGTCGGTCGGTAGTCAACAACCCTCAATCTCATTTTGGTTTATTGTTTTCAATAATGAGAACCTTTGGAATCGACCAAGAAAAAAAAATTTTAACACCCCCTCAAAATTTGATGGTTTACGTTTCAAGGTATGTAGAATCCAAAAATCGAATAAAAATTTGGCCGGCCGTCCACCGTACGCGGCACTTTTGCCCCTTAGCATTGACCGATTTTGATGAAATTTGGTATGTAGGCTCCATTTGGGGTCTAGTTGTGCCCCGAAGATTTTGGTTGATGTAGGTCACTTCTAAGGGTTCCAAAATGAATTTTGAAATTTTGAAAACGCCCTAACTCAAACATTTTGATATAAAGGTATTGTTTTTCCTTCAATTTAAGATTCTGTAGAATTTTTAGAATTTTTTGAGACCACGCGGAGCTCTGTAGGTCAAACCGTTCGCTCACTACGAGAATTTATAGTTTGGCCGTACGATAAATCAGAAACACGATTGTGAATCGCAAAAGTGGCCTAATCGCCTTTGAAGTGTTAGCCGACCGAAATGCGATCAATGTTTTTCTTCATGTTTGATGGTTGGTGGCTTTGCAGACGAGTGATCTATATAAAAATAATAAACCATTGTGTAATAATTTGCAGCGTTTTCTTAGCTTGAGTGGCAGGTAGGAGAAGGACTATGTTTTTGGGATTGTAATACACATGGACACCTCACCAAACCATCCGCATTCTTTCAATCTGCACAGTATCTCTCGTCTCCTTCGAATATTTTCTTAATTAAAGTTGTTCTGCTCGTATTCAATGAATTAATTATTCACAGAAACCCAAGTGGTTATGAGCTTATAGTTGAGCGAAATTATTCAGTACTCTCTGTCGCGAAAAAGTGCAGTTGTGCCGCGATTTTTCCGAGTTAATCTTGGCAGATATCTAGTTCCGTTCATTTCCCTCAGTCGTAGGTAGGTGTAATACAACAGTTATATTGTCCTTAGCAACATATCTAAAATGCATTGGAAACCGGAGTGTTGAAAAGGCGCGTGAGCTTCCCGCGTCCTCCTCCAGCGTAACGTTTTTCGGGGGCGTACCTCGTTTCGGCACGATCTATTGTCCTGGAAAGGATTAATTACAACTCGTCTCGGCACACCGAGGCCCTCTCCACTGTGGACTCAGTTCGGCACGGTCGAGGCTCAGTTTGTGACGAGACTGTACCTTACTCTTCCTGATGTGATTAACAGCCAACAGCTGATCATGTTTACCCCGACGCGTCAACGAGACGACGCGATTATCTGGTCAGTATTGCACAATGTCTTCCCGCATCAAAGTGATTGCCTCGAAACGTGCGATAGCTATCATAGTCGACAACAAATTCAAGTTCACCAAACTCCGAGTTCATCAATCGGGAAACGTAGTCTGGCGATGTGTTGCATTCCGTGAAAAACTTACGTCAGGCCATCTATCGAATCTTGAAGTTTTGTGTGACCCAGGAACTATACTGTTGGGTGACGGAACGTTCAAGTATTGCCCGAAATGGTGGTATCAAATGTATACGATCCATGGCTTCGTGAGACGCCACGGGTACCTACCGTTGGCTTTCTTTTTCTTGAACGGGAAGACTCAGGAACACTACGACAAAATGTTCACCATGCTGCAGCTTCTGTGCCGGGACGTCGAGCTACAGTTCAACCCACGCATGATGAACCTTGGTTTTGAAAAAGCTGCCCACAATGCAGTACACCAACTTTTCCCGGCATGTGAGCTACGAGGCTGTAGGCAGGGGCGTTGGGTGACCTCTGAAAGTGGTGGGGCACCAAACCAGAAAATACATGAACTTGACCCTAGGATCACACATACCTACATACTTTTGCGTCAAACAGAGGACCCATTGGGGAAACATCACATCTCAACTTCATTCCAGTTAATGATGAAACAAAAAAAATCATTTCTGGGACTCGAAAAGATAAAAATGTTAATTTGTTACTAAAACATTAAATATTCAATTTTTTTAAAACGAAAAGCACATAATTTCTTAATCATAAAGACGAGATCATGAAAAAAAGTGTCTTAACAAATTCTACATATTAGTCGAAATGTCTATAAGGCTTTTCGAGGGTCATATTCCCTTTGATGACTTTTAATTATCTTTTGCAAGGCCTACGTAGCATTTATATATGAAAAGTTGTGGAACTGAAGAGCACCAGGCTGCCTATTGTATTTCCCCATACCGAAATGTTGAACAGAAACGAAAAAATACGATAAGTAGGTAGGTAAGTCTAATCAGTGGTCAACTCCATCAGATCGTATTACAACAAACACCAAGACGACTTGAAATGCAGGGAAAATGGAATGGAAAACCGAAAATGATAAGAGGACCAGGAACGTAAACTGTCATTGTTTCAAGACACTTTAGGGAACACAGTAGGTAAAGAGCTCCAGAGAGACTAGTCATTTCGGAGAAAAACCCCTGAAGATAACAACTTCAGCAATATTTTAAAACTTCGTTTGAACTTACAATAGTTTTAACTTACTTTCATACCTATGTGATGAAATCTCTGTGTAGCAAACGCCATCCACAACAATGATAACACTCCAAAAATCATAATTTTGCTGTCAATCAGCAAAATTGTATCATGTCAAGATGTAACCACCCTCCTGTTTATCAGATAAACTTTATCTCTTGTCGGTTGTTTCCAGTACTGTTCTATGTTATGTACTGTGTAAACACACTAAACACCTAATCGTGCAGTCTGGGCAACATACTGTGAAAATCTGTAAAAGTAGGGAGTATCCATTCAATTTTTAACCCATCTATAACTGATATCAGAAGTACTCCATGCGTTTACATCCTATGATGAGTCCATTGTTATACAATGAACTTTCATGGCAACCTGAACAGAGTATCCATCCATCTAGTTGAATCAAAACAAGTCATCATCAGAAAGAATAAAAAATCGATTTTGTCTTCCAGGGCAGGGGCCGAGAAAGGGAGGGGATAAACTAAAATAACACTACTGCGCGTGTACGGACGGGGAAAAACTAAAAATAAACAACACGTTGGCATGACGACGCCGGGGTTTAGTGGGGTCTAGCCCCAGATCTTGGGAATTCGGGAGTGGAGAATCGATTGTTTGATACAAATCGATTGTTGGATACCTATCGATTCCATCTTACATCTTCTTCTCTCTCGTAGCAGGCCATGGAGACAGCCTTGGGCATGGACCTAGTAGTAGGCATGGAAGCTAGCTCCATGGCCTCGGGTTTTACCATGGAAATTTGACATAATAACTGCATGTCAGTGTAGAATCATTTTTTACTTGTAAAAGCTCCATGCTTCCATGGATCATGAGTGAGTTTTGAGGAAAAAACTTTCTGCTAGGGATTTTTTTCTACTTTGTGGAGAACACTTTTTGAAGGGAGTTTTTCCAACTTTGGGGTAAAAAATCTAGGTTACAGTGAGAGAAATTTTGCCGGGGCTAGACCCAAAGTGGCCTTATGGACGCCACGCCCCTGGCTGTAGGTTCCTCATGGGGCAGTCGTGGTTCAGAAAAATCAATGGGATGAAAAAACTGGTATACCACCCACTTCAAGTGAGAGTGGGTATTGGCTGAGATCATTTTTCGGACTATCGTTTATCCAGCCAACCGATGTCGAACCAGTGTTCACTGAACTTACATTAAAACTTACATTAAAATTCGAAGCGAGCTAGTTCCCAGACCACTGTCCCCAGCCTCAAAAGAAAGGCAGCAAAAAATTCGGGAATTGAGGGTTCTCTTTCACCAAAGTCAACTAACCCCGAAGAACTTCGTGATGAAGATGGGCCAAAAAAAGAAACCAGTTCGGTTGGTGGTGCAATAGCGCAGATATTAACACGACACGGACGACGAGTGCATCAATGAATGTGTCCGAGATTTTGAAGACTAAGTGTCTTATGATTATACATGATAATGAATTATTGTGATTAATATATTTATTTTTGGCACTGCAATAAAAGTTAAAGTGCAACCTCATCTTAGCTCAGTTTGACCAACACGTTTTTCTGCCCATGGTTTCTATGAGTATGTTATGAGAGTTTGGACGGTGTACAGTCACGTTAGACATATTTTGGGAGTGTGCCGAATGGAGTTGTATTTTCCGGGAGCTGAGGTGTGCCGAAACGTCGACTGTGCCGAATCGATGACTGTGCCGAATCGAAGACCGCCGGTTTTTCGGGTTGTTACCCTACGGCTAAAACAGGTTCCATGTTAAAACGGGCAAAACTTTACGAAATTATAATAGGATTTCGACGAGATAGGCTACAATGCATCGGAGCATCTACACAATCGGGTTGTGGACTCGAGGAAGCTATGTGCCACACCCACTTGGCAGACTTTTCTCCTCTCAGAGGCCGTTTCGCTACGGAAGTTGCGGTGAAACGCGACACCCCGTGTTTATTGATGGGATCAGTGTTGGCGTGTAGGTGCTTGAGGTGGTCAAGAGGGGAGGGGGGTGGCGAAGAGGGTTTTCTCCCCTCAATACACCACTGAGGTAGTTAAGGGCTTTAATTAAAGGGGGACCCTCCCGGAAACCGCGACCAAAGTGGTGGAGCCAAGGAGGGGGGTCTAGAAGGTGGTCGAACTATGCAAGAACCTAGGAGTTATACGAGAATAGCCGGAATAACTAGCCGCCCCGAACGACCTCGGAAACCCGTGTTTTCTCCCCGCTTTCATGGGTTACCTCCTTGCGCTTTCACGGGTGAGCCCTTCATCGCCGTGAACCGTGAAAACGGCCAACAACTCACCCTCCTTGACGGGGACGCCCCCTCCTAACGAGGGTCAACCGATTTCGAGAGGGCGACCCAATTAAAAGTTACGACTCCCCCTCCCCTCCCCTCCTACCAGCCTTTGACCTCACTTGACTTCCACTTCAAGTTTCAAAATTCCACCGACCACTCAAATACGCGGCAAATTATTAAACGAAGATGTTTTTCTGTGTAGATCACTCGCCTGAAAAGAACACAGCTTTGCTATCATCACTTAAGAAAAAAAAATCTCCTCGGAGCGCGATTAATGAAAAAACGCTGCAAATTATTACACAATGGTTTATTATTTTTCTATATATAGCATTTTTCAGTCAAATGAAACCTTTTTTCAATCAAATGAAACTTCGTACCAACCAAATGAAACTTTGTTCCAATCAAATGAAACCTCGTACCAATCAAATGAAACTTTTTTTCAAACAAATGAAACCTTATTTCAATCAAATGAAACTCATTGGTCCAACCATAAAAAATAACTTTATTTAATATTGTTGCGAAACAAGTTAATACAGAAGCACTAGGTACAAATTAATTTAATGGAGTGGGTGTCCAGCAGCTGCAGCAGGCAGTTTCATCATCATGTTAATGACGAAGTTGGAGCAGTCTGTCGAGGTGATTTTTTCGACGCTCCGAACTATGACTTCCTCGATGTCATGATTCTGACTTGCTCCAAGCAAGCCTCTAGCCACAGATTTGATTTTAGAAAACGCATTTTCTACCGGATTCAAAGTCGGTGAGTATGGTGGCAGATACTTCACCGACAAGGGCAATGCTTCAACTGCTTCTTTCACTGCTCTGCTGGAATGGATTCTTGCGTTATCCATTACCAAAATAGAGTTTTGAAGAGAAAAGTCAAGTTTAGCAGCAACTTCCCTCAAGAAATCACAAAAATGTGCTGCCGTACACGTACTTGCAGTGACTATTTTGTAGTGGATTACTTTCTGATTATTAATGGCAAGCACCAATGACGTATTTCGTCCACGAACAGTTGGGACCGTTATAACTGCCCTGGTATTTCTTCTTGACCGAGCTCGACTACGGCGGAGGTGTAAGTTGAAACCAGCTTCATCTACAAAAATCAATTTCTCACGATTTGTTGGGGCCCACACTTCAAACTGGATGGCGAATTCCTTCCTTAGTTGAATGGTTGCAATGGAGTTCATTCTGTCCACTTCTTTGCTGGCTTTTTTCAAAGTAATTTTAAGCTTAGTGAGAGCTCTATGGATAGTAACTTTACTGATATTAATGTCCTCCAAAGAAAGAGCTTGCTTTATTTCTGACAGTGTGAACCCGTTGTTTTGTTCAACTATTTGCTCAATTTTCTCCAAAACAGTAGGGTTCAGAACTTTTCGCCTCGTCCCTCCTAGGAAATGAGAGCTCTCATTCTGCTCACCAATTCACTTCCCGCTGCTTTGTAGCGACGCAGAATCGTTTTTGCAGAATTGTAGTTGACATTTGCTTTTTGTGATGCTTCTTTCAGGTCATAGCCTTCCTCATAAAAACGGAGTAATGTGCCCTTTTGCAGCTCTGTAATTTTAGTGTAATGCCCTACCCGATTTCTAGCGCGATGCCTTCGAGTTTCTGTGGTACTAGATTCTTCCGAAGATGAACTATTCGAAATGTCACTGACGATACGATTACTTCTCCTTACATATGTCCGGCCAACTCGCAAATGGGCGTAACTCGAATTGTCACTGTCACTCATCATGAAAGAAAGCGAAAGTAAGTACAGAAAAGGTAGGTGATTGGAAGTAACACGGGTGAGACGAAGGAATGCGAGAGACGCAGAGAAGCATTGCGAAATCTACAATGTGCAGTGAGAAGGAATACGAGAGTGACTTTGCATAGGAAAATAATGCTGGCGGCGCTGCGTTGAAAAGACACTGTGACATTGCATAGAGAAGGAATGCTGGCGGCGCTGCGTTGAGAAGGACTGAAAGAATACTCGACTCGATGTCACAGTGATCAGTAATATGGTTGGACCAATGAGTTTCATTTGATTGAAATAAGGTTTCATTTGTTTGAAAAAAAGTTTCATTTGATTGGAACATGGTTTCATTTGATTGGTACGAGGTTTCATTTGATTGGAACAAAGTTTCATTTGGTTGGTACGAAGTTTCATTTGATTGAAAAAAGGTTTCATTTGACTGAAAAATGCTATAGATCACTCGTCTACAAAATCACCAACCATCCAATAAGAAAAAAAAAAAAAAAAATCAAAAAAAAAAAATCAAAAAAATCAAAATCACCAACCATCGATCGCATTTCGGTCAGCTCTTATTTTTTATTATTATTTTTATTAATGCATTTATTTGTAATAAAAAGAAAATAGTAGTTACAAGAGTGAAAAAAAGAATAATTTCATATGCTGCTATAAATGAAATACAAGAATAAATTTCAAACTGGACATCATAATACAAGGTATCCAATATATTATTTTAAATGCTACTAACCCCTAAGAGTAAAACTCGTGCTAGGGTTAGGAGTCTTAAATATAAGAATTGCCTAAGTGAATCATCACAAGTATAAATGTAAATAAATGAAACATAATAATATAGAAGCATTACTTCGCATCATCATTAGTTATTAAATTATAATTACTGGAGTTTTCCTTACATAGATTACTAAGTTTATACGCTGTAAAACGCGATTTGAAGGTCGACCGATATTTAATGAGTTTTCATTTCATTTTTCCTTAAAATTTCCTGAAATTTTTGGAGTTTTAATCTAAAAGTTTAATTTTTTTCTTAAAAATAGTTAGAGTGGGAGATAATTTTATATCTTCTGGAAGGTTATTGAATGTTTTTGTTCCAGTGAAACGATGCGATCTCTGAGCAAATGTAGTATTTCGGAAAGCGACATCCAACGTTAATTTGAACGGAGATTAGGCCTCTTTTGCGATTCACACTCGTGTTTTAATTTTTATATATACATATATATTTCAATATATACCCTTAAATTTTTGTAGGGAGCGAACGGTTTGTCCTACAGAGCTCCGGGTGGTCTCAAAAAATTCTAAAAATTCTATAGAATCCAAAATTGAAGGAAAAACAATACCTTTATATCGAAATTTTTTGAGTTAGGGCGTTTTCAAAATTTCAAAATTGATTTTGGAACCCTTAGAAGTGACCTACATCAACCAAAAGCTTCGGGGCACAACTAGACCCCAAATGGAGCCTACATATCAAATTTCATCAAAATCGGTCAATGCTAAGTGGCAAAAGTGCCGCGTACGACGTATGGCGTACGGCGCACGGCGTACGGCGGACGGACGGCCAAATTTTTATTCGATTTTTGGATTCTACGTACCTACTTTGAAACGTAAACCATCAAATTTTGAGGGGGTGTTAAATTTTTTTTTCTTGGTCGATTCCAAAGGTTCATTATTGAAAATAATAAACCAAAAACCCACAGAAATCGAGGGAGTGGAGGGAATGAAGGGAAGTGCCTCAACTAATACTTTTCATACGGCTAACGTCCACGATGGTGGCGAGAAACTGGATAGTTTTAGTTTTTGACATTTTATGTCTTTACTATGGCACGTAAATGAAAAATCGTCACGCACCGCGGGGAGCGTTATGAGGGGAGCGTTACGCGAAGGGGAAATATGAAGGGGAAAGGGGGCGCAAAGACATAAAATGTCTCTCGTGGTTGCGTACTTGTACGAAAGCTGTAGCCACCGATTCCGTCCGATTAAGTTTTATAATGACTTCACCATGGAAACGCCAAGTGAACTCCGTCTATCATTTATGAAAAAATTCTGCAGCCTTTACTCCAACCATTATAATCCACTAGTCATCGACAGCTTTGCACCTTTTGACTACAGAAGACTCACCTGACCGCGGCATATCAAAGACTTATGACACCATCATCTGAATAAATGCCAACTTTACAATTTTCTATATAGATCACTCGTCTGCAAAGCCACCAACCATCCATTGAACGGAGATTAAGCCTCTTTTCATTGCGCATGCGCAAACGTAAAAATTAGGCTGTATTAGAATCGATAAAACACACGATTTCCTATTTTCAATCTTGATCTAAGTATCATTATGTAGGTATTTTGTAAATTGACGTATTCGTATCCTTGTAGACAAAGAGTAAAGATCTATAGAAACCCCAGCAAAGCTTCTCTCCAACATATCCATCCGAAATCACTTAAAACTTCGATTAGGTACCATCCTACATCCATTTTACAACCATTTACAAAAATGTAAAGATTTATTAAAAAACAAGTAAATATAAATGCTTGCATACGAGTCTGCAACACATTGGGACATTTCATGTTTGTTTTCTCATTGTATTTATTACTTGGCAGATGTCAACCACTACACAACAAGGTAGTGAAGAAAGGTTGTTAGTTCATGTACCCAAGCATCAAAATGAGAAAACAGTTGATTGTTCTCTACGCAACACAGTGAGTCTATTTTATTTATTGGTATCGCGTGAGCAAGTTTTCGTGACGATTTTTCAGTTTATGTGCCAAAGCAAAGACATAAAAATGTCAAAAACCACCTGCTCAAGTAGGAGCCGAGCTGTACGAGTCTGGTGACACCACGGAGTACACCTACCGAGATGCCTGACTCTGCCAACTCCTTGGCAATAATCATAGGTACCAACCATCGGTATAATGGGGAATTTGCCTCAATTTTAGATTCTGGAATTTCAAGTCAAATCCTATAATAGGGCCCTAGAATAACGTTTAACACTAGGAATAACCAAGGGGGAAAAATTACCGTAGGAGAAAATGCCTAAACAAGTGAAGCCTCTGTTACAAAACACCGCGAAAATCGAGGAATATTGTTGACGTCATACGAAAAATAAACGACGCGAAAACAACTCCGACAACAGACAGAGTTCTAGCACCGCCTCACAAAACGATCCAGTGAAATGGCTATTCGAATAATGTGATTCAAATCTTGAAACTGAATAAGAGAAGATGAAGACTAATAATGCTTGATAAACTAGTAGGTAGAATCGTATTGTAAAAAAGTGAGTAATATTGTTTCTTTTGGTCACTTTTGTGTCTGGGTTCTTCCTGCCAGTTCGCGGCGCACTCTTGTGTTAATCCTTTGTAAGCTAAAAGTTCGTGTATGTTCCGCTTCTGTGGTAAGCGCCACAGAACCTCCTTACGTAACCTCGTTACGTTTCAAACATGGCTGCCTCTTACACATTGCCACCACATTTAAGATTTCCATCATCCTTAAATTCTCTAAATTTTTTGGATGTGTTTTCGAGCAGCTCACTATGGTTTTATTCCATAAAAATAAACCCTCATTCGAAAAAAAAAAAAAAAAATGTGAGGCAAATTCCCCATTATACTCCCCCAGGTGAGTAGAGGAGAGGAGTGCTCACGCTGCCGAATGGGGGAATCGTGACGCCACCAGAGGCGGAGACCAACCGTAGGCACTACTTCACTCGGGCGTACATTGTTTATAAATACGCGGTAATTATACCGTTTGTTCTGTTTACATTTCGGTTTCAGAGGTTGAACGCAACTTCTTTCAATTCAGAAAAATTTGCAGTAATTATACCTACTAAATAGAAATACTTCAATTTTACGGGTCGAGAGATTGACCTCAAACAGGCAATAAATGAATGAAAAACGTCGGAAACGCGAAATCCGAGTGAAATTTCGAATTTCCATCAAAACCAGTCCATAATTTCTTAGTTTCGACCGGGACCACAAACAATTTAAAATGCTCCAAAAGAAACATTTGAATGGAAAGAACAAAAATTTCAACGGCTAAAATTCTAGCAATTTGTAAAATTGGATAATTTTGAAGTTTTGAAACAGGCAAGAATTATTGAAAAGACTGACACATTAAATTCGAGTGAATATTTGTTTGAAGGATTTACACCTTTTCGAACTGCACTATAGCTGAAATTTCAAAAAACTTGAAAATTTTCCTTACAAAAATTTCTAAAAAAATAGGTAAGTACCTACACTTTTTTTCAAATCAAATAATTTGAAAAAATTCTATTAATGATTCCGTAGTACTAGGGATTAATGAAATCAACAACTATTTCATATTGATTAATCGATTCACCGATTAATCGATTATATAGAAACAATTGGGATAAAATTGGGTTGGTACAATTAAAACGACAAACTCAACGTAAAATGATTAAAATTTAAAATTACATCCTAAGTAAAAGTGACAAAGAGAAAAGATTTAAAAACGGAAAGAAATAATAAGAATTTGTTGGCCAAGTCGGCTGACCACGATTCCTCTGTTTACTTAAAATTCGGCCAGCTTAAAAAAAATAATTTCTGAAAGAACATAGGTGGCCACTGCAGCACGTATTTCAAGGAAATTTTGGAAAACCCTTCCGCCATCTGTTTCCTTTATGATACTAGGTTTATTTGGATTTTTACAAAGTTATTACAAAATGCGTTTCACAAGAACGTTAGTAGGTAAGAAATAGGTATGATGAAAGGTGAAATAGGTAATTATAGGTACAAATTACGTTACAGGGTAATTAAGTACTAACATTAATACAATAACTGATCTGTGATAATTGATAACTTGAGGAGAGAATAATCGTTACAAATTAATCGATTACCCAATTGATTGTACACAGTGAACGTCGATTCAAAAGCATCGATTATTCGACTAAACAATCGATTACTTTGATTAATCGATACCTAACCCTAGTAGTACCTATCGTAGAAGAAAAGAAATTTATAATAAAATGGATAAAATAGCTCTTGAACGCTAATTTTGAGGGAAAAATTGGATTTGAGAAAATGGGTCTATAATTCCCTGGTTTGCCCGACACTGGGATTTGCAGTCCTGTGTGACAGACAGACTTCAAATCTCCATTTCCATTGGCTCATATTCTAAAAGTTTGTGTCAGGAAATTGACCAACAGGCAAGGAATGAAAGTTATTCAGTTCTGAAGCACAAAAGTTGAAATTTCCATCAAAACCCGTCCATGTATTAGGTCCGGGATAACAAATCAAGTGAATTTTACGTTAATTTTCCCGAAATTCCATCACAATTTGCTGGTTGAAGCTCCTTCCATCACAATTTGCCGCTTCGGAAAAGCGGTAAGGCAAAGAGAAGTAGTAAAGAGAAATGGGGATACTGCATCAATGACGTCATATAGCCGTCATGAGCTAGTATTCCCAAGGGTCCTATCCTTTAAAGTAGATGGGGGTCCTGGCTCAGAGAGACAGGTGTTGGGGGGACAGGTGTTGTGAGTTTCTGGCTCAAGGGGGTGTGACGTCAGAGGAGGACAGGTGGGTCACCCCCATCTACCTTAAAGGATAGGACCCTTGGGAATACTATCTCATGACGGCTATATGACGACATTGATGCAGTATCCCCATTTCTCTTTACTACTAAGAGAGCCTGGCGCGCCTGAGGACTGGTGACGTCACATCCATTTCCAGCTGTGGAGCGAGAGCTGGAGAGTATAATACTGGTGAGTATAATACTCACCTTGGGTAGTACCTACCTCCTTCACAAGCAAGTTTATTTGGAAGAAATTGAGTACAAGTCGTAGATAGGATCAACATCGCACTTTGCTCAGCTTAAATTTTAACGGAGATTAGCTAGTATGCCTCTTTGCGATCCACATTTTCTGGGTAACACTTCTTTTTTTCTGAATAAACCCTCGAGATTATTTTGGCAAAAGGTACAATCCATATGGTAAAAGGTTTAATTAATTCAATCGGAAAATCCTAGTTAAACGAAATAGGAACTGTAGAACGTTGGTTCCATATTCCAACCTGACGATAACTGTTGCCTTCACCGTGAGAGTATTTAGCGGAGATGTTATCAACGAAAGTGGAACGTTATCTCTTTGGGTCACCAGCGCTGGTTGCAAAGTACTGTTTAATGGAGGAAGTTGTAATCAATATGAGCTGAGAACGAGAAAACGTCGAGCCTCTCAAAATGGATTAATCGCGAAATTGTCTGCTTCTCGGGAGGACGTAACGACAGCGGTGGTGGCGGGGAGGTAACTTCAGAAGTCTCCTCGGGGATATGACCTGGGATAAGATCCAGCTGAGTTTCCTTTGAGAGACTATCGCCAGGGAAGGAGGGCGTTATTAGGAAGCTCCCTTGAAGGCATTTGCCGAGCTCCCTCCTGTGCAGGCATTAACGATCCGCCAGTTCATTACCGACGAGGCTTATTACCTATTCAGATCATGAGAGGATAATAGTTTTAGTGGAGTGGGTGCGGTGAGCAGCCATCTCAAAGGGGCATCCATAACATTCCTTATTGCCTTCCTTCGCTACCTCTGATGACTGCCTGCAGAGGACCCCCTCTTTAGTGACCCTTTTTGCTCATTCAGCACTTTCGAGACCCCAAGCGTATAATCTCCAGTCATTTTACCCGACAAAGCTGACTTTATAAATTAATTAAACCTTCAAAAGCAACTTATTTTTATGCCTTCACGAAAAAAGGAAGGAAAAACTATATTCGAGCAGCAAGGCAAATAACTTCAGCATCAAAATCATTTCATCAATTCAGATCAGAATCGAAATTGTCTCTCAAAGTTCGCCTCCAAAATAATTCGGATCGGCCATTTACCAACAAATTAAGTTAAACATTTTTCAATTAGGCCGAATCTAGCGAATTTTTTTAAGAAAGAAATTGGGGAATTTGTCTCAATTTTAGATTCTGGAAATTCAAGTCTAATTCTATAGTAAGGCCCTAGAATACTTTCAACACCAGGAATACCCTAGGGGAAAAAATTACCGTTGAAGAAAATGCCTAAACAAGTGAACCTCGAAAATCGAGGGAGGCTGAGGAATTTCACCATGTCGGAATTTCCTATTGTTGACCCCAAAATCGGATTCAGCACCTCGAAAAACCGCCTAAGGCAAACTTTCAGCCCGAACTTCCTAATTTACGAATAAACAAAACAGTGTAGAAAATACGAATGTTAAAAGGAGGATGACGTCATCCTGGAATAGTTCATTTATGGCCGCTTGAAGCACTGAGATCGTGAAATCTGTAGTCCCCAGATGCAAAATTTCACGAAACAGTAAAGTTCGAAATCGAAAAACTGAAGAAAAAAAAATAAATAGAAAAAGCAAGATGGGGAAAATTAGGTTTCCCTTGTTTTTGTTTGATAACTTTTCTCTTAGAAAACACGATTTCGTCGTCCCAATGGGCAACACTGGGAGGAGACGGCGATCCGAACAGCCCAATCAGCGAGCGTTCCCGCTTCACGCCCGTTTTCCCGGTTAGTTTTGAAATAAAAAATTTTGATTGTCTCCCAAAAATAACAGGAGACTTATTTTCCGAAATCAGCCCGATTTTCATCTATCCCACACCATTAACTATTCAGGAAAAATGCAAACAGAATTCGTTGAAATTCCTCATTCACATCCTGGGGTTCCTCCCGCAAAACGAAGCGAAAACTGACCGAATTAACACTGCTGTGCTCTGGCGAATCGTAAAAGAAGTATCTCAGCAAATAGTATCAGAGAACGTCAACAGGTAGAGTTTTGTGCGCCCTTGTGACCACACGAAACTCAAATAATGTGATACAAATAACGAAACTAACTCTAATATAGAAGACTAATAATGCTTGATGAACTGATAGGTAGAGTCGTATTGTAGAAAAGAGTGAGTAAAATTTCTTCTTTTGATCACTTCCGCGTCGGCGTTCTTCCCTCCCCCAGTAAGCTCACTCGTGTGTTCGACCACGTAAGCTAATAGTTTCTTGTACGCTTTCAGAGGTAGCACTACTGGAATGAAGTGACTCTTCATGAATGGAATCAGATTGGTTAGGCAGCCGGATGTGTCTCAACATGGCTGCCCCAGATTACCGCTACATTAAATTTTTCCATATTCCTTAAGTTCTCCAAATTGTTTGGATGCTTTTTCGAGCAGCAAACTATGGTTTTCTTCCATATCAGTGAACCCTATTTCGAAAAAAATTTTTAAAATTGTGAGGCAAATTCCCCATGGTAGTTAAAGAGCGCGGCAGCGTAACATCCTTTTTTCAAAACTGAATAAAACGCAGAAAGTTTGTAATTTAATTTTACAATGTAGAATGGGGTAGTTGTATGGGTAGGAATTTCGTGTTTTTGACTTCAGATTCGAATTTAGCGCACTTAAAAACGTGTCTGCACCAGTTTTTAGTTCGAAATTCCATTTAGTTTAGCCGTATTTCAATAAAGAAGTACCGTCCTTTTTAGTGTTGGCGGGCCACTCCTCTTACGTCATCCCTAAACGAGAATCTCACGATAGAGTGCGTTGAGATCACTTCAATCGAGGACAATTCGAGTCAGAAACATTGAAATATAGTTAAAAAATAATGGCGATGATTAAAAAACTTTGAAATATATTTTTCAGGGTTTTACATGTATGAATTAATCGTTTAAATTGAAAGTTTTGAAGCATATTTTGGTTGTTTTATGCAAACACAACCTTGCGTCAGGGTAACAGTGGTGTAGTGGTCTCTTGGCCCCCTTCACACCTGTGACGTAGCCCCCACCCCGCAGCGTCCAAGCCGTGTGTAGGTTTTCCCGCCTGAATCTGAGAATCCCGTTCTTTGAAAAAATCTCTAAATTTTTAGGAAGCGTTTCTGGGAGTTTTATTTGCAGATTCGTACTTCAATAGAGATTCACTACACAGAAAAAATACAAAAACATATCATGCAACTACCCCATTGTAGGTACACTACTAAAGTTTTGATACACATAGTTTTCAAGATAATATAGCATTTCCAAGTCAAATTAATCCTCTTCCAAACCAAATAATCCTTTTCCAAACTAAATTAATCTATTTCCGAACCAAATACATTTTCCCAAACGAAATTCATTAAACCAAATTAAACTTTGGCAAAATCAAATTAATCCTTTTTCCACAACATAACAGTATATTTTCGTAAAGTGTCTAATCTCACAAAGTAAGTATATCATCTTGGAAATTCAATTAAAATTCGTGTAGGTACATTTTCAACGAAAAAGCTGTAGGTTGCGAAGATTAGAGAGAAATGGCATACGCATTAGCCTCATCAGCCGCATCTTCGACAGCCTCCGAAGAAAGCCTCATAAATTCTTCACATTCTGCAGCTAAAAGCCTCTCACGTTCTTCTACAGATCCTGCAATTCGCAAAAATTTTCACTGGTATGATTTTCGCGACAGGATTAATGTGATTTGGAAAAAGTTTAATTTGGTTTGAAAAAAGATTCTTTTTGTTTAGAAAAAGATTCATGCTATATCTATATCACTTAGGCGATGTCTTCCCTCGTAAATGTATTAACTTCTTCAGGGCTCAAGGACGTGTTATTCAGTTAGCATACCAACGAGTGAACACAAAATGAGCAGGTGGAGATCCCACCATAATTACATACGTGGGTCATTTTCCCAGAAAGGGCCAATTGTTGTCCAGAGAAGATTCCGAATGCCCATTTATGATTTAGGCGTTTAAAAACGCTGCAAATTATTACACAACGGTTTATTATTTTTATATAGATCACTCGTCTTCAAAATCACCAACCATCCAATATGAAGAGAAAAAAAAATAAAAAAAATAAAAAAATAAATAAAAAAATAAAAAAAAATATAAAAAAATCAAAAAAAAAATCAAAATCACCAACCATCGATCGCAATTCGGTCAGCTCTAATTTGAACGGAGATTAGGCCTCTTTTGCGATTCACACTCGTGTTTTGATTTATATATATATATATATATATATATATATATTTCAATTTAAACCCTTAAATTTTCGTAGGGAGCGAACGGTTTGTCCTACAGAGCTCCGCGTGGTCTCAAAAAATTCTAAAAATTCTATAGAATCTTAAATTGAAGGAAAAACAATACCTTTATATCGAAATTTTTTGAGTTAGGGCGTTTTCAAAATTTCAAAATTGATTTTGGAACCCTTAGGAGTGACCTACATCAACCAAAAGCTTCGGGGCACAACTAGACCCCAAATGGAGCCTACATACCAAATTTCATCAAAATCGGTCAATGCTAAGTGGCAAAAGTGCCGCGTACGGCGTACGGCGGACGGACGGTCAAATTTTTATTCGATTTTTGGATTCTACGTACCTTGAAACGTAAACCATCAAATTTTGAGGGGGTGTTAAATTTTTTTTTTCTTGGTCGATTCCAAAGATTCATTATTGAAAATGATAAACCATAAAAATTCTCCATAAACTATCAACTTTGTTCTACTTTGGGCAATCAATAAAATATATAAAATATATAAATTAAAGTTTAAACTGCTAAATGTCCAGTAATCTGCCATGTCCGGACCCCTAGGTAGTCAACTTTGCTTGAACATTGTGAATCACCTATGAAAGCAGCGGCCTGAATTTGTAGTGATTCTTTATTGCATATACCTGGAGATGAAAAAAATGGATTTGCAGATTTTTTCAGAAGAAAATAAAGCGAGCAGGAGGATAAAATGTGCTTGTCCGGTGGTTTCTGTCTTTAATCTGCCTTTTTTGTGTTTTCGTATTTTGGCGGCTTTTTATCGTTTCCCGCGGTTTTACTACCACTGTAAGAGGTGAGGTTAATCGTTAGGTTATCAAAGAAAGCGGCGGAAATCGTATTTCTTCTATGTGGAGGAGTGCACAAGTGGTTTCAGTTGCAAAAACGTGGTGTAACAGTCACCGTCTTTCATTTGCCCTCTGTGAAACGGTAAGAAATCGAAATTATTTTTTCTTTGTGGTCTCTAGTTCTAGTTTCTACCGAGCTGGTTCCAGCGATATGGTTACACTTCAGCAGATCAGCACCAGAATGCGGGAAAAGCTGAAAAACCTAAGTGCCACCCAGGAACTTGTGTCTTTCATCTGCCAGTGATTGTGGACAGATGAAAGACTTTTTTCAAGTTGTTAACAATTTAATTTGAATTTTCCGTTGCAATTTAAAAACTTTACATTTTTCGACCTCAAAACTGTATTCAGCAACCGTGAAAATCCCCTGGTACCAAGTTTTGGCTCGAAAAACCGATAAATCGAGATTACTTTTTTTTTTTTTTTTGAAAATTTGTTTATTAGAGTCCATTACATAATGTAATATATCTCATGGGCATATTTGGTTATTACACCGTCATTTGTTTCACAGAATAATATTACTACTGATCGCAGCAGTAGTTATTAAAGAAATATTATACTCGTAATGGAGAAAGTAAAACATAATTAAGCATTGCGTCAATAAAGAAGAATATAGTTGATTCCATCAGGGGAGAACGTCGTGGATGTGCCGGGGTCGTTGAAGTCGTCGATTGGGTGGTGGAGCAAATCCTTCGTTTACAAGGGCGTTGGGGTGGTTTGCGTTTCTTTCAATGAAGTTGGTGGTGTGACGTCTGAGACAATCTGTCGGTGAGTCGATCTCAAAATCATGATAAATTGTGATGTTCCTCACGAACTCGGGAGCGTGAATTATATTCCTTTGTAATACTTTGTTTTGATTCTGCTCAAGCCGCTGGAACTGAGAGCGTGAGCATGCTCCCCAGATCGATATGGCATAGGTCCAGATTGGTCGTATAAGTACTTTATATAAAATCATTTTAACTTCTATTGACATGTATGGATTATCAAGTAATGATTTAAGCTGTAGCGTTCTCCCCTTTAATTTACTTATAAGGTTTGTAACGTGATCTTGGAAGGTCAAACGTCGATCAAGCGTTACGCCGAGGTATTTGTAGAATTTTGCATTTGGTAAGATGTCATGAAGATACGTCAGTTGTGGCTTGGGAAATTTCATACGGTACGTATATGTGACAACACAGGACTTCTGGGTGTTGATCTTCAACCGCCATCTAGTACACCATTGACCGAGCGCCAATAGGTGATGTTGAAGTCGATGAGTGGCTTCGATGGGGTCAGTGTCGCTAGCCGCATACACCAAGTCGTCTGCATACAGGCCCAAAAAGTCAGGTGTAGTTGGTAGGGGTATATCATGGCAGTACATGGAATATAGGAAGGGGCCCAGAATACTTCCTTGTGGAACTCCTGCTCGTATAGGACGAGCTGTTGAACGTTGGTTTTGCACAGAAACTACGAATGTCCGGTCTTGAAGGTAGGTACTCAACAATGAAAAAAGGTTGTTAGGCAAGTGTTGTTTCAGTTTGAGCAAGAGACCATTATGCCAAAGACGATCAAACGCTTGTTCAAAATCAAAATAAGCAGAGTGACATATCTTTTTATCATGGAAACAATTTTTAATGTAGTTGGTATACCGTTGTAGTTGGAGTGGGCAAGAGTGAGATGTCCTGAACCCAAACTGTTCATTGGGGATGAGGTAATTGGTATATTGCAAGAAATGGGGGAGCAGAAGGCGTTCAAAAATTTTTGCTAGCAGAGACAATTTTTGCTACCAGTTACTTGGTTACTTTCGGAGGTTTCTAGGTTGCTATCAGAAAAACCGTGTCCCGCCCTGGTTCAATTTTTGGAATAACTCCCAGTTCTCGCTCCTCATGGAGATGGGGTTCCGAGTATTCTCCTTCACGTGGAAACCACGCCAATAGGCTTCTTTCGATAGGTTATCTTCTTTAATTGTTAATTAATTATTTACGCGTCCCACTGTGTGTTCTTTCGTCGAAATTCAACCAGTATGGTGTGAGGTTAATCCCTGATTTTTGGCAGAACTCGAGTCGAACTTTAAGTTTTCTGAAATCATGTGATACCGATTGTCCCTTTCTAGGAAAATGACCCACGTACCATTTCCACCATATTAAATTACGGATTCAGCAGTGTTAAATAGGCACCCTGTAAAATTTCAATATGCGACCACCCTGTATCTCCTCTCGTCATCCTCCAGGACAATGTTGTCGCATCGATGTACAAACAGATTTGCGCTGAATAGTTGACGTTGATTGGATCAAACGGAACGACCTTGACCGCTGATCCGCCAACTGAGGACGAACTGGCGCCCTGCCGGTTGGTGGAGCTCAACGATCTTAGCTCATTTCGGGCGATGGATTTCTAACAAAAATGTGCTTTGATGGGGATAAAATGAAGAAAAAACGTCTGCCAAGTTGGGTGAGCAGTATAGCTTCCTCACTCATTGTAACATGGACGTATAGAATCAGTTGGCGAAAAAATTATGATTCAAAGAGTTATTGAATACCAAAATATTGGCGATAATATGCGGGATAGGGTTGCAGGTATTAATGTTTATAATAGTGTTGTAAATAGTTGTGGTATATAAACCACTGAAATAAAAGAACGAAAGAGTGTAGGTATAAAATAAAACTACGAAGTTATGACGATAATGATTATTATTATTCAATACTAAAACTATAATAGGTATACGTATTAGGGTTATGGGTATTAATTTGTTATATACTCGTAATTTGAGTTTTGTTTAAAATGGTTGTGGTATATAAACCACTGAAATAATTGAACAAAAGTGTGTGGGTATACAACTAAAATCACAAAATTACAATTTGAATTAATTACGAGATAAAGTGAAAATTATTATTGATTATTGTTGAAATTGATTACTTAAAATAAAACGAATGAAATACTGGTGTCACAAAATTACAATTTAAATGAATTACTAGATCAAGTGAAAATGATTGGGTATTATATTGACTATTCTTGAAATTGATCAATGTAAAATGAATGAAATACTGATGTCACAAACATAGGTTATACTATTCTTTTGAGGAGGAGTATATTCGATAATTATTATCGAATAAAGTTGGCAGAACTGTGGTGTCGTTGCAGAGGACCCAACTGCCGTCATGACACCTGACGGTGGCCGTATAATGTCCACTTGAAACGGTCGGACCCTCATGTGCTATGATGGCAGTACAGGCATATGTCGCTCCAAATATGTTAATGGAGTCCGGGCTGAATCCTTCGATGGCACAATTCACTCTGGTGATGGAATTGTCGACGACTTGGTACCTCAATAGTTGCACAAATACATAATCCACATCACTCCTAACATTGCTGTGCTGATGTAAGATGGAACTATTGCAATGTGGACAAACTATTTCCGTGACATCAGATTTGAATAAATCGGTGAACTGTATTGACCCACAACAATCCCACACAATCCCTGAAAATTTCATCGAAATTGGTTGAATAGTTGCGGAGTTTTGGTTGTTTATTTATTTATTTATTTATTGTCATCTTTACATTGAACAGGAAACATAATACATAATTCGAAATCTTAACATAAGTCTACATCTGAGATGTAGAGATGAAATAAAAAAAATACATTTTTTTTTAAATTTATTTTTACAAAATTTTTGTATTTTTGTAACAATAAATTTAAAGTTCGCGCATGCGCAGCGGCTATTGCTTGACCAATTTGATTGAAACTTATAGGGTGTCTCTTAGAAGTTAGTCCCTAACTAACCTCCAAATTTGAGCAATATCGGTTCATTAGAAACCGAGAAACCGAGGTTCCAGGAAATTCACGTTTGCGCATGCGCACTCGCTCCTATTGGTCCGAAGGTGCTGAAATTGATAGGGGACCGTCTAGGACCTAACCCGCACAATCCCTGAAAATTTCATCAAAATCGGACCACAGGTTAGTATAGTTTTGCCCGGGACAAGGATTGACCACAGACAGACCGACAAACAGACAGACAAACAGACACGGAACCAAAATTGTTCGGGAAGCTCTAAAACGCAAAAAGCAAGTGGAAATTTTGATTTTGGAGGACATTTTTTTTTCACTTCTTTCACGAATACAAAGCTTCCCTACCTTCGGTAGTGAGGAAGCAAAACAAAGTGGGTGTGGCACATAGCTTTCTCGTATCCTTAACCCGATTGTATGGATGATCCGATGTATAGTAGTTAATCTCAAAACAACAATCTCTAAGTACCTTCCACTACCCTCATAGGGCACCATCTACACGTCAACCCGGACAATCTCTGAATATTTCCTCTGAAAATGTAGAAGTGATGGCTGTTACAAGGAAATTCACATTCGTGCCTGAGCACTGACTACTATCAGTTCCTGGGACATGATTTTCGAAGAGAATTATCTACATCCCTATCTGAACAATCCTGGAAAATGTACAAATTCGAATGGCTGCTATAAGGAACTCACATTTGCGGATGCGCAGTACCTATATACTTTCAATTTGGGGGCAGTATAGTTTACTGTATAGTAGTATACTTCCAATAGGGCACTTTCTACACTCCAATCCGCATAATCCCTGAAAATGTCATCGAAATCAGATGTGAAATGTAGAAGTTATGGGTATTACAAGGCATTCAAATTCGCGCATGCGCAGTCTACTCAGGCGCGGGGTGATTATTTTCTTTCTTTCCGTCTACAAGCCAACTCGCACAATCCCTGAAAATTTCTTAGAAATTGGACAGTAACTTCGTATAGTTATTCTCGTACAAGGATTTCATGACAGACGCAGACAAACAAACACTGATCTGAAATTGTTCAGGTTTGTCTGAAACGTGATGCGCGAGTGGAAATTCAGTAAAAAGTAGCATTATTTTCCAACTTTGAAAAGTGAAAACGAAGCTTCCGCTACCTTGGTAGACTCGGAAGCAATATTGATGTTTACTCAACTGACCCTGGGGAAACAAGTTCAACATATTATTTAATGACCCATGAATTCTAGGGGACGTCCCAGTGGATAAGGGTGTTCCATTTCAACTAGTAAGTGATAATACTTACAAATTTCATTCACCTTCCTACTGCACAAAACTGTTCCACTGAGTGTAATTTATAATTTAGTTAGTATTTTGAGCAGGAAATTGAGTTGGAACAGAGTTCAAATCTAAGATCTACGATACCCAATTTGAGAAATCGAGTTCAGCCCCCCCCCCCCCCCATCTCACCCAACGGTCAGACGCCTTACAGAGAGAGAACCGCTGGGCCCGCAGAGCTCTGGGTGGTCCCATTCGATTCCTTCTAAAAATACAATACTACTTTAAATCGATGAAAATACATTACCTTTACATCGATAAGATAGTCGTAAGAAGTGGTTTGAAAATCAGTGTCAAAACAAAGAGATAAAATGTACAAGCTCCTTAACGTTCATCGGGACTCTAACTCTGAAGTGATAAAAGCGCTGTACATAGACTGTAAAAACGCTGCAAATTATTACAAAATGGTTTATTATTTTTCTATAGATCACTCGTCTGCAAAGCCACCAACCATCCAACATGAAGAAAAACATCGATCGCATTTCGGTCAGCTTTAATTTGAACGGAGATTAGGCCTCTTTTGCGATTCACACTCGTGTTTCTGATTTATCGTACGTCCAAACTTTAAATTCTCGTAGTGAGCGAACGGTTTGTCCTACAGAGCTCCGGGTGGTCTCAAAAAATTCTAAAAATTCTGTAGAATCTTAAATATAAGGAACAACAATACCTTTATATCAAAATGTTTTGAGTTAGGGCGTTTTCAAAATTTCAAAATTGATTTTAGAACCCATAGAAGTGGCCTACATCAACCAAAATCTTCGGGGCACAACTAGACCCCAAATGGAGCCTACATACCAAATTTCATCAAAATCGGTCAATGCTAAGTGGCAAAAGTGCCGCGTACGGCGGACGGACGGCCAAATTTTTATTCGATTTTTGGATTCCACGTACCTTGAAACGTAAACCATCAAATTTTGAGGGGGTGTTAAAATTTTTTTTTTCTTTGGTCGATTCCAAAGGTTCATTATTGAAAATAGGTAATGAACCAAAACCAATCCAGCCAACAACATCAATATTATCCACTACTCGATATTGGTTTTTACCGCGAATGTTGTTTACAGTTCTTTTAAACCAGAGGTATATCTCAGCTTCGTCCATATTTACAGCTGTTTTGCAGTATATAATTTACGCATAAATTGAGAACAAGAATTTTTTTGATTTCCTGAACGAGTACAAACTTTTCTACCTTCGAATCAAATCAATAGGTTTTTGATTTATTATTTTCAATAATGAACCATTGGAATCGAGCAAGAACAAAAAATTGTTAAACACCCCCCCCCCCCCCTCAAAATTTGTTGGTTTATGTTTCAAGGTACGTAGAATCCAAAAATAAAATAAAATTTTTTCCGTCCGTTCGCCGTACCGATTTGGTTCAAATTCGGTATGTGGGTTCCATTTTGGGTCTAGTTGTGCCGCGAAGCTTTTGGTTGATGTCAGTCACTTCTAAGGGGTGAAAATTAAGGGTTGAAATTTTCAAGAGTGCCCTAGCTCAAAACCTCTCGAGATAAAGGTATAGTTTTTCACCAATTTAAAATGGTATTGAATTTAAAAAAAATGTTGAGACCACCCGGAGCTCTGCAGGACAAACCGTTCGGTTCCTACGAGTACTTGAAGGTTTTCCTTCGATAAAACAGAATCACGAGTGTGAATCACCAAAGGTCTCTAATCTCCGTTGAAATTTTAGCTATTCAAAATGCGATCGCTTTCGTTTCTTCGAGCTGTATTCAGTTATGCTTCCTTAGCAACCAGTAATCAAATTTCCATATGAAGCTCTCTATTTCTTCTAATCGAGTGTGAAGAGTTTATTTCTTCCTGAAAACTTGATAGTGAAGGTGTGAAGGCAGTATGGTGTGATATAGTAACAATGGCAAAGCTGTGATCTTTGCAGATGAGTGATCTATACAGGACAATAATAAACCTTTGTGAAATAATTTGCAGCGTTTATTGTAAAGACCACAATCGGTCTTTACAATCGGACGTACTATATCCAGGAAACCAAACTGCTGGGGATGTAAAATGGGGCTAATACCCAAAATATTCCTGATTTGCACAAGAAGCAGGTGCTCAATTATCTTCACGAATAGTTGAAGTATTGTCATGTGTCGATAGTCATCGAAAGCAAAAACATCACGGAACATCCAATTACGCGTGTAATGCACGATTAGAGATGAGGTTTAAGGATTGTACATAAGATTCTAGATGTGGAAATTGGATGAATCTGAGCGAAATATGTTAATTTCCTCTCCATTCAACGAAAGAGCCCACGTCATTGGTTTGTTCACCCTTCGTGTATTTCCCTCGTTCCTTGATGCCCACTCATCCATTCCCGTTGTGTTCTACCCCGAACACTCGACTCTCTCCGTCCTTCGCAACTGGACTGAAAACGGCCTCACTTACTGTTACTCTTGCCTTCCCAGTATGGAAACCGTGGAGGAAACCTCCCTTGAAACTGAATGACGGCGAGGAGAGGAGAGGATGGTCTCTAATTACTGAGGGTCAGCACTTTGCCATCCAAATTGGCCCTCTACCCGACGGTGGCCCCAGTGTGTGTTTGTATAAATATACGCAAGGATGCGGACCTGCTCCAGGCATTTACTCCTTCTTTTCCTACCCGACAACCAACCCCTTTTTTAGAGCAAACTTATTAGGACTCGGCTCTGCATTAATCTTTGCAACGCTCTGCTCGTCTTTTGTTGGGATCATAACCGTCGTTAGTCAAACCCTTCCACCCCCACCCACCATAGGTCTTTCCCTTATCCTGCAAATTCCGCTGTTAGCATAACCTTTTTCTACCACCACACTATTCCATCTCATCACTGCTCGTTCTATCTAAAAAAAGAAGAATGAAATTTGCCATGTTGCGCTCATTTTTTCCGACATTAGTGGTCACCCAGAAATTGCTGATTACACATGTGAACTGGGGAAGAGTGAAGTAGATATGAAAACCTGCAGACTATCACATTCAAATTTCCATTTTCGAGAAAAGCAAAAGGAAACGTGAAGGGTGTAAGCCTGTGTGGCATATAGCGTAGCTCCTTAGGGAAGAAAACTATGAGCAACTTATTGTTATTATGAAGAAGTAATGAAGAGGAGACTGCTAAGAATAGTTGTTGCTACAAATAAAATTGAGGATTTTCAGATATAGGTAGACAAGTGAGGACCATAATATTGTTGTGACTTGTTTCCAATAAGCGCCAAAGATCTTTAATACATTACGTTATAGTTGAAAAGCAAAATTTTTTGTGTTTCTAGTTTTTTCAGTGTTTTATTAGAGTTGAGTTCACAATTGCTTTTAGCAGTGTATCATAGTTTAGCGATGTTAATTAAAATTTAAATAAAAGTAAAGTCCCTGAAATGGGGGTATTGTAGGTGTTAAATTAGGTGAGAACGAAGATGAAAACGGATTAATAATATAAGAACGATTTAATAGAAGAGGCACATGATACAGAAGAGAGAGGCTCAGGACAATATGGCGTTTGGGGAAAAACCAATGCCTTCCTGGAACCCTCGACATCAGCTGATTTTATTACAAATTATTTGTTAGTTTATAATTAATTAATTTTATTATATTAATCAATATTATTTTTAAACATTATTTTGTACTAAATAAATTATTATTTATTTATGTAACACGCTCTTTTTTTTAGAGCAATTAAGTTATATTTAATTGGAGTATGCTTGTACATAGCCATAATTCCAAACAATTTTTATTAATAAACTTCAGAAGCAAAATATACTGCTCAAAATATCTTATGGCAAATCGAACAAAACAATCTCACAATATTTGTGAGCTCAATTGTTAATTAATATATTTACAGAAGCATACTCGTACATCATGAAACAAACAATTTAGTATTGTAGACGTTGTGGCTTTATTATAGCTCTACCATACCTTGATCGAGGTTCTTTGGTATTCGACCCAGAATTGGATGTTTCAATATGTTGTTGTGTGACAGGAGTGAATTTAATGGGAGCAGGACTAAACTGCTCGTTATTCTCTGTTTTGTCAACATCGATAACAGTAAACGGATTAGAGGGACTTGAGTTGAGATTTGGCTCACTATTATTGTTATTTTCCTTCCCATTTTTAAGAATGGAATTCGGTTTTGACATTATATGAATTCTATTTCGACGATAGAATTTGTTGTTTTGGGATCGAACTATATACGATCGAATTCCAGCTAACTTTTCAATGGTACCTTCTTGCCATTGGGATTTAGGGGTTTTCTTGAACAATACTTGTTGTCCTATTTCAAGAGCTTTGAGTGGATGAGCACTTTTATCATGGCAATTTTTATATTTATTTTGATTTTCGATTATGAATTTTCTTTGATTAGCGGGTGATAACACTTTAGGTTTTAGTAACTTTTGATTGATTGGAATAATACATCGCAAACGACGTGACATCAAAATTTGTGCAGGGGAGCCCATCTTACCTTTAGGTGTATTACGGTAGTGCAACAAGGCTAGAAACACATCATCATTTGCTTCTTTACATTTTCTCAATAAGTTTTTAGATATTTTCACTCCGCTTTCAGCTTGTCCGTTGCTACGTGCGTAATTACAACTGCTAGTTGTATGCTCTATCTCCCACTCATTCGTAAATTCGTTGAATAGTTTTGAGTCCCATGGCGGACCGTTATCAGTTTGCAATATTAAAGGAATGCCGTGCCTACTAAAAATAGATTTCATGTGTTGAATTGTTGTGACTGCGTTGATGGAATTAACTTTAATCAGCTCTATGTACTTTGAGAAATAATCCATTACTACGAGGTATTTGTTATTATCGAAGTCAAAAAAATCGGCACTAATTTTTTGCCACGGTAAATTTGGAATTTCATGTGGAATCAAAGGTTCATTTCTTTGAATAGGCTTAAACTTAAGACAAACAGAACAATTATTAATGAAATTCTCAATATCTGTAGCCATTTGAGGCCAAAACAAAACACCACGAATTAGTGATTTAGCCTTTTCCACACCCAAGTGGCTTGTGTGAATTTTGCGTAATAGGCTATTCACCAAACATCTTGGAACAACTATACTAGTATTTTTCATAACTAGATCTTGAATTATAGACAATTCATCACGAAAACTCCAATAAGGTCTAACTGACTCCTCTACTTGTTTTTTGCTATTAGGCCATCCTTTGGCACAATACATTTTAATCAAATTTAAACTGTCGTCGTTTTCAGTTTTTATTTTTATTTCATTTAATGTTTTGGGATGTATTGCTAATGAATTATGAATCCAGTTTACATGAACAGCTATACTTTCATCAGCACAGTTATCAGTAACTGGTAAAGCTGCACGTGATAATGCATCAGCTAAATGCATGAGCTTTCCGGGTTTGTAAACCAATTTAAAATCAAATGGTTGCAATTTGAGAAACATCAACTGTAGGCTAGGTGGTACTTTTCCTAATGCTTTTTTACTTAAGGTAACTAGTGGTGCGTGATCAGTTTCTATAATTATAGACTGACCAAATATATATTGGTAAAAACGCTTGCAAGCGAAAACTACTGCAAATAATTCTTTACCTATCTGAGGGTAGTTTTGCTGACTCTTAGTCAGAGTCTGAGACGCATATGCAACAGGTTTACTATTTTGTAATAGACAAGCACCTACAGCAGATTTTGAGGCATCTACTGTGACAGTAATGGGCAAATTTACATCGAAATGTGCTAAAGTGGGCGATGTTGTAATTGCAGATTTCAAATTTTCGAAAGCTTGCTGGTGGCTAGCATCCCATTTCCATTCTGTATCTTTTCTAATTAATAAACGGAGTGGTTCGGTTTTGACAGATACATTATGTATGTAGCTACCTAGATAAGTAATCATGCCTAAAAACCTTTGTACATCACTTTTATTTCTAGGAGTAGGCATATCACAAATGGCCTTTATTTTATTGTCATCTGCACGAATACCATATTTTGAAAATGTATGGCCTAAATACTTAATTTCTTTGAGCGCAAACTTACATTTAGATTTATTGAATTTAATATTATAAGATTTCGCATGTTCAAGTACCGCGCGTAGTCTAGCATTATGCTCAGCGACAGAATTGCCAAAAATCAACAAATCATCCAAGAATACGCACACGCCAGGAAGACCACCAAATATTTCCTGCATTTTTGCATGGAAAATTTCACTTGCTACCGATATACCAAATGGAAGTCTAAGAAATTTGAACCTACCCCAAGGGGTATTGAACGAGAGAAGTTTGGTACTTTCCGGTTCTACTGGTACTATCCAAAAACCAGAATTGGCATCCAAAGTAGAAAAAACGGAAGCGTTGTTAATTTTGGCCCTAATGTCTTCCAATGTTGGAAGTTGAAAATGTTCCCTCTTCAAATTTCTGTTCAAATTTTTTGGATCGATGCAAATTCTAAGTGCACCGGACTTTTTAGTCGTTACCACCATCGAACTAACCCAGTCAGAAGGTTCTTCTACTTTACATATTACTTGATCTGCTTCCATTCGAGCCAATTCAGCTCTGACTTTTTCATGAATTTTGAAAGGCAACTTTCTTGGAGCATCAATTACAGGTGTTGCTCCTTCCTTAAGTGTTAACTTACAAGGAGTAGGTAGTTTACCTAGTCCTTCAAAACATGACGAATATGTTGACAATAAATCATTTGTATCAATGTTATTGTTATCAGTTACAGTATTCACTCTTTTTATCAAATTGAGAGAATGACATGTTTTTAGACCCAAAACGGTAGGACATGTGTTTTCTACTATATCGAATGCAATTTTACATTTTTTTCCTTTTATCTCGCACAAAAGTAAACAATAACCACAACTGGTAATTGTATTACCACAGTAAGATGTGATTTTAGTGTTGGACGGTTTCAAGATATTTCCATTCAACCCAAGACTTTCAAATACAGAGACTGACATGCAGTTAAGTTGTGCACCCGTATCGAGCTGACCAATGATGCTTATGCCGTTAATTATTATTTCGACTGTCCAAATAGTAGAATCATTGGATGACCTCATTTGTCCTATATAGTAATCGTCATCTGTTGATGAATTATAATCTTTGGAATACCTGTTTTGTTGAAGGTCGATGGTTTGTACCTTCCTTGCTCGGCACATATGAGTATAGTGGTTGAATTTCCCGCAGGTTTCGCACTTGACGCCGTGTGCAGGACACTTGAATCGGTGAATTTGCCCGCAACGCCCGCACTTCTTCCCGTCGCGATCGTAACTGCGGTGACCTGATTCTTGATATCGCTGTCTTGATTTGGACCTTGTTCGTGACGCTGACCGATTATTATTCCATTGCTTTTTCTTGTTCCTGCCTTCGTGACCTTGGAATGTTCCCTCTTGACATTGAGATTTTTTAGATCCATTTGTCGAATTGAAGGATCTAGCCGAAATTTTGTTAATCATGGTTTCGGATTCCGCCGTAGATTCCAGAGCTTTTGCTTGAATCTGAGATAGCTCAAATGATTTGCATAGAGCTACAGCTTTTCTCAAATCCAGATTATCCTCTTGCAGAAGTCGCTCTTTCATTTTCTTATTATCGGCTCTCAAACCAAGAATTAATACATCTTTAATCAGTGAATCATTTAAGTCTCCAAGTTCACATGATTGGCTAAGATTTTTTAAGGCAGTGACATACTCATCAATTGATTCTCCTGGCTTTTGGTGACGTGTTAGCAGGTTATGTCGCTCCACTGTGATGTTTTTCTTGGGCGTGAAATAGTCATCAAATTTCTTAATTAGGTCGTCATATTTGACCGTACTCTCGTCAATTTGGAAAGAATTGAAGACAGGCATGACTTGCGTACCAACCAGACTTAAAAGAATGGCAACTTTTCGTTTGTCGGGCTGTGAATCGAGACCAGAAGCTACTAGGTAGAGCGTAAATTGCCTCCTCCAATCTGACCATTTCTTGGATAGATTGGTCGTCGATATACCATCAATTTCCAGAGAACCGAAGTTGGGCGGTAGATTGAGAGTTGCCAGGTTTGAAGTGGTACTCATGATGCTCGAATTTGATGAGCTATCGTCGTCGGAATCCGATGAAGAAGAACTTTGATTTATAGAAATTCCGGAATCTCTCACCATACAAACGCAAATTCCGAGACGAACAGTGCGCACTCACGATAGGAATCACCTGACACCATGTTAAATTAGGTGAGAACGAAGATGAAAACGGATTAATAATATAAGAACGATTTAATAGAAGAGGCACATGATACAGAAGAGAGAGGCTCAGGACAATATGGCGTTTGGGGAAAAACCAATGCCTTCCTGGAACCCTCGACATCAGCTGATTTTATTACAAATTATTTGTTAGTTTATAATTAATTAATTTTATTATATTAATCAATATTATTTTTAAACATTATTTTGTACTAAATAAATTATTATTTATTTATGTAACAGTAGGAAGGTTTTTTTAATGGTTGCGCTTTTATCAACACAAGGCATATACCTAACTAGTTTTTACAAAATGAGTTTTTGTACAAACGTATTCTCGTTAATAAAATGTAAAAGAAAACAACAGAAAAATAAATGAAGCTTCCAAGGAAATTCAAGTCTTATTCCATCACTTTTCATAAAACTTGTAATCCTTCGTAGTTCCCTCGTAGAGGCATTTTTCCAGGCTTGAGGTAGATCTGGGATGTTTCTAATGTCTTCAAAATCTTGACGTTCCTCTTCGTAGAGGGAGAAGCTCAGAATTTTGTGTTCTTCTGACTCTATCACGTCCTCACAGAATCCTCAATTAGCTGATTCTGTCAATTTAGTCAGGTGCCGGCTTCTGTTTACGTGTCCTAGACCAGTTCTTAGCCGTATTACTTGGACTAAGTATTTTCTATTCAACTGAAGTTGGAGGATTTTTGGCTTCTGGTGGACTCTCTCCTTGATTTGGAAATGGTACATTCCTTTATATGAGGACTGCTCCTTGTACCATGCATGGCAACTTTCGTTGCGTGAAGGACACCAGAGAGTGGTGGGTTCGCGGAAGTAAGACTGATTCCAGATTTTGCGGCCTTATCAGCTTGTTCGTTGCCATGTATGTTTGTATGGCCGGGAATCCATTGTATCGATATCTAACATCCGGAAGCCATCTCCAAGATATGTCGTGCTATGTCATATACAATGTATGTTGTTCTGTTTTAATTTGGCGCAATACTTCATGGTAGGTTGGTAGGACTGCCTAGTTGTAGTGGGGGAGGGTTCTCATCTTATTCAGTCTCCTTGTTCGTTTCTTAAATTAAAATCAAGTTCATGAGAAGTTATCCGGTGTTTTAATGTGTTTTCAGCCCTCAGAGTTTACTCTAACATTAATGTAGTTCGTTACATTGCCTCTGTGGATGTTTGCGAGCGTCATACATGCAGTTTTTGAGTCTGACAGTAGTTCTACATTTTGAAGGTAATTAGGAAGGTAATTATAAATGTACTTATTATCGCTTACTATGTGAAATTGAACTAATACTTATCTAATTGGACGTCCCCTAGAATGCAAACAACACATAATAAACAGTAAGTCACAGTAAAAACGCTGCAAATTATTACACAAAGGTTTATTATTTTTCTATATAGATTACTCGTCTGTAAAGAACACGGCTTTGCCATTGTTACCACCAACCAACTTGAAGAAAAACATGGATCGCATTTCTGTCAGCTAACATTCAAACGGAGATTAGGCCTCTTTTGCGATTCACAGTCGTGTTTCTGATCTATCGTGAGTGAAACCCTTTAATTCTCGTAGGGAACGAACGGTCTGTTCTACAGGGCTCCACGTGGTCTCAAAAAATTCTATACTTTCTTAAATTGATGAAAAAACAATACCTTCATATCGAAATTTTTCGAGCTAGGGCGTTTTCAAAATTTCAAACCTTCAACCTTTAGAAGTGACCTACATCAACCAAAATCTTCGGGGCACAAATAGACCCCAATTGGATTCTACATACCAAATTTCATTAAAATCGGTCAATGCTAAGTGGGGAAAGTGCCGCGTACGGCGGACGGACGGCTAAATTTGTATTCGATTTTTGGATTCTACGTAAGCCCCTTGAAACGTAATCCAACGAATTTTGAGAGGGAGTTAGAATTGTTTTTTTCTTGGTCGATTCCAAAGGTTTATTATTGAAAATAATAAACCAAAAGAGGTTTTGAGGTGTTGAATTCTCTCCAAAATTTCGAACGGAATGTTAGTAGCAATGGAAATTATGATATTTTACAGATAGAAGAACATGAGCTATGACGTTCTCGATAGCTACAGGTGTAATCAAAAGTTGTTTCCTCTCTCCTAAAATACCATCAAAATTTTCATAACACATATTGTCCCCTAGCCACGAATAATTTCGTGACTTGTGTTGCTGCTGTATAGATCTGGGGGGACTCATTTGCTTCAAATAATTGAACACTGTTTTCAAATTAAGTCGAGATATAATATCTTCAAATCAAAAGGTTTTTGAGCTTGGACATTTTCTACCCCTATTTTCATTTTAATTGATAGGAGTAGATTGGAAATAACCAGTAGTTGGAAGCTGTTGGTCCACTGTTAACTATAGTAAAAGAAAGTAAAGTTGTGGGCTAAGCCCAGGACGCACGAAAACACGCCTCCGCGGCGAGATCCGAACTCAATCACGTGTGCCGTGGCGAGCGCGGTCACAGCTGACCCCATACTGTTATCTATTCATTGTGACGATTAGTTGCCCTTTCAAACCAAGAATATCCAAAGTACAGTAAGTAAGTAAATATTTGGAAAATGTCACCCCACGCATATTTAAGCAAAAACCTCTTTTTCGGCCGGTTATTTGCCCATAACTTCTATACGAATGAAGCGATCGGAATAGTTCGACGTTAGGACCAACTACACCCCAAATGGAGTCTATGTGCGAAAGAACGGATTTTTTAGACCGATTCTAAGGCCTTTTATGGCCCGGACGGCGAACGGCGGACGGACATTGCAGATTTGGATTCTACGCACCTTGAAACGTAAAGTGACAAAGTTTTAGGGGGGGTTATAAAAAATTTTTGCGATACGATCACATAGGCTTATTATTAGGAATAATAAACCAAAAAAGATGTTCCATTTTTCAGGGATACTATTTTAATCTTAGTTATAGTAAATTCAGATGGATGGATATCTGAGCTTCCTTCCTCTCCCGCTGTCCTGTGCTGCGTCATAAAGCAAGAAAAGGTAATGGGGGATGCGCCTTGATTTTTTTCTTTTTAGATTTTTAATCGAAAGTAGACTACATCCTGAGAATTTTGGCACCAACCGCAACCTTCTAGCGTGAGTAGATCTGTTTCTATGAAATTCAAAGTTTCGACCGTTTATGACGTCACGCGCGCGCCCCTCTCGTCTGGGCGGGACCCCCCAGCCCACTGTGACGTCATAAACGGTCGAAACTTTAAAAATTCATAGGAAAAGATTTACACACGCTAGAAGGTCGCGGTTGGTACCAAAATTCTCAGAATGAGGTCTACCTTAGATTAAAATAACAATAAACAGTTTTTCTTACCCAGGCGCACACCCTATTAGGAGGTAGTTTGGTACCCGGATCTCTCTTGGGGTTCTAGTATCTCCAATGCACAGTATAAAACGTTAGAAACACATTAATGTTAGTTGGATATCTATTCTACTTTCACACTTTCATTTCCACTACTTTACTTTTTATTCACCTTGAGTGATGATTATTATGACTTAATAATACAAGATTGAATAGAATTTCCAAAAAAATTTTTTTTTAAATTCAATTTAATATTTAATATTTTTGTGGATGGAACAGAGCTACTCCTACGCCCGTAGATATGCTTCTTGGTGATATCCGATGACAGTCGTCACGATTTCACAGAATTTCATGGAGAGCCAACAATATATCTTTCCATTTGATGTAATACAAAGGAAAAAAAATCAGAATTTCCAACGGAGGGGTCTCAGAAATGTGTAGGGAGCAAATTGAAGATAACACTCACAACAATGCAAACCGGACAAAAAAAAAAAAAAAAACAATATAAGTCAACATGAGAGGAGAGAGGAAAAAAATTAATGAACTGGTGCTCTTAACGTCGGATTAAGAGGAATAAATTTTAGGAGGCCGACGTTATGTAGAACAATATCCACTACAGAGATGTGGAGGAAGGGGTAAAGAGGAATTGTAGGAAGAGAATTGTAGTGGTGGAAGGGAAGGGGTGATAAATAAAAGAACGAGATGCAAAGAGGAGGGGAGTGAGCGAGAACAATGCAGTAGAAAAGTTATATTTCCTCGAGGGGTAATGCACAGCTTTAAGTACACTATAAATCATGACGGGTGTTTATGACAGCAGTGGGGGGGGGGGGGGGGTAATCCCCTTTTAGACCCTCCTTCCTCATATAATCTTTCCTCCCTTTCTCTTTATCTTTCTTTGTATTCTCTCTCTTACTATTCCCCTCGACTTGGGCTGTATTATTGTAAGCGCGAATAAATTGGTTAGAAGCGGGAGTCTAGTAGAGATAGGAGTGGGGGGTTAAAAAAAGTCCATTCATGCAGCATGAATTAATGAGCGAATTTTCAAAGAAATCATTCAGTTTAAGGTGTGGTTAAGAAAAGGACCAATGGTGTTGCGATTTGTTGTAGAAAGTTTTTTTTTTCGATTCTTGGTTTATATATATGTATATATGTTTTTATTACATTCTTTTACACCAATAATCGACGTCCTGGAAGACGTGAAATCACTGGGCTGAAAGCTGAATCTGGGAGCCCGAGAAGCGTTCTGATTGTGGAAGCTCCAGGACGTAGTTAAAGATGAGTGCGACAGATCGCGTTCATGCTCGTATGTTCCCAACCTCATAACAACAAGCCACCTTTTGTTTATCACACATTTTTCTCCTTGATGCGTTACCGCATCTAAGTAATTAATTTGATAACATTTAGTTATATTCGCGATATGTACGAAAAAATCGTGCGATTTTCAATAATACACTAAGTAGGTTTTAAACGTTTCTATCGGTGGCAGTTGTCGATAAAATATTTGAACGAGAACTCTTTTTTTTTTTTTTTTTTTTCTTTCTTTCTTTCTTTCTTTCTTTTTTTCTTTCTTTCTTTCTTTCTTTCTTTCTTTCTTTCTTTCTTTCTTTCTTTCTTTCTTTCTTTCTTTCTTTCTTTCTTTCTTTCTTTCTTTCTTTCTTTCTTTCTTTCTTTCTTTCTTTCTTTCTTTCTTTCTTTCTTTCTTTTCTTTTATCTTTCCCCGACACATGATTTTCGCATGAAAATTCGCTAATAATACGCTGCAAATTATTGCTGGGTATGCTTTGAAGATGTTAGGAGTCCATATTCATGTTCGTCGATGCAAGTCGATTCTAAAAATTTTGAGGCCATTGCAATAGCTTCATTTTCCTTGAAAATTCGCTAATAATACGCTGCAAATTATTGCTGGGTATGCTTTGAAGATGTTAGGAGTCCATATTCATGTTCTAGTCGTCTCTACGAACTCATAGAGTACCCGCACGGCTACTGCATTTCTGGGTACAACAAATATACGCACGTATTCATTATATATATATATAACTACAAACTTTTCTTAATTTTGGACAATTTTCATTTTTGAAAAATGCATTCATATCAGAAATTTTGTGCTGAATCCGAATATACCATATATTACCATGATTTTCAATGTAAAAACCACAAAAAACGGGAAAAACCCATTTTTTTGGGAGTTTTTTTGAATTTTGGACCACTTTGGATTGTCCAAAATTGCTGGTTAACGAACTTGACCTATGGTTTGATGCTACAAACATTTTGGCAAAAACTAAAAAAAAATTTTTAAACAATTACTCAAGTTATCGTCCGGAATGACACATATATATATATATATATATATACATATGATTTTTGGAAAAACTTCAGGGATCGTTTCAGAATGTTCCAAAACGGATTTCAGTGTGAAAATTTTTCGAAAAAGTCGATTCTAAAAATTTTGAGGCCATTGCAATAGCTTCATTTTCCTTGAAAATTCGCTAATAAAAGAACACTCAAATGATGCTGCGGTTGAGGTGGAACACTAAAAGACGAAAAAGAGGTAAGTTTTAAGAGGCTTTTCCGTAGATGAGGCAGAAGAGACGTTTTTAGGTACGAAGAGGATGGGGTAAAAGGGGACACAATAGCCTTCTTTTTTTGGGGGGAAGAAGGAAAGGAGAATACATAAAGAGAGAGAAACAGGAATACTTGAAAAAAAAAGATCCGTGTGGGAAAGAAAAAGATGAAGATAGAGAAAGAAGGAGCAACAAGTAGGCGGTAATAGAATGCGGGAAGAGGACTCTGAGAGTGTTTGGAACAACTTACTATTCTCGGGAGGGAGTGGATGAGAGATTGGTTGGGAGAAAGAGACGGTATTTAGGTAGTTTAAGGGCAGGTGTAGGAGCGTGCAAAAATAAAGGCTGGAAAGTACTTTTAGAGTTGTTCTGCTCATCATCAGAATGACGTAATGCTAAAGGAGCTTATTAGTTTTGTGTAAGTGTTTGATGCTTACACAATCAAACCCTTTTTTGATTCTACCAAGTCAGTTTTTGAGTCTACCAAGGTGGCAGTAGAATTGTTTTCACTTTTCAAAATTAAGAGAAAACGCTGCAAATTATTGCAAAAAGGTTGATTGTTTCTCTGTACTTATAGATCACTTGCCTGCAAAGAACAGCTTTGCAGTTGTCACTACCCAGTACTAAAATAGTAGCCATATTTTCGCTTCACAGTCAAGTTTATTTTGAAAAATTCAACACTTACCTAACTCTCAATTCGAAGAAATAGGGAGTTGTGAATAGGAAGTGTGAGCCTTCATTAGGAAATTTGATTACTGGTTGCTAAGGACGCAAAACTGAGCACAACTCGAAGAAACTAACAATAATTGCATTTTTGTCAGCTAAAATTTGAATGGAGATCAGGCCTCTTTTGCGATTCCCACTCTTGTTTCTGATGTATCGTTAGTCCAACCCCAAGTTCTTATAGGGAGTGAACGGTTCGTCCTACAGATCTCTGAGTGGTCTCATTCGGTTCTAAAAATTCAATACTATTTTGAATTGAAGAAAAACTATACCTTTATACTATAAATCACTCATTTTGGTTTATTATTTTCAATAATGAACCTTTGGAATCGATCAAGAAAACATTTTTTTTAACCTCCCCTCGAAATTAGTTGGTTAACGTTTCAAGATACGTAGAATCCAAAAATCGAATAAAAACTCGGCCGTCCGTACGGCGTACGCCATCCGCCGTACGCGGCACTTTCCCCACTTAGCATTGACCGATTTTAATTAAATTTGGTAAGTAGGCTCCATTGGGGTCTAGTTGTGCCCCGAAGATTTTGGTTGATGTAGGTCACTTCTAAGGGTTCAAAAATGAATTTTCAAATTTTCAAAACGCCCTAACTCTAAAAATTTTGATATAAAGGTATAGTTTTTTCTTCAATTTAAGATTCTATAGAATTTCTAGAATTTTTTGAGACCACGCGGAGCCCTGTAGGACAAACCGTTCGCTTCCTACGAGAATTTAAGGGTTGGACTTAAGATAAATCAGAAACACGAGTGTGAATCTAAAAAGAGGCCGAATCTCCGTTCAAATGTTCGCCGACCGAAATGCGATCGATGTTTTTATTCAAGTTGGTTGGTGGTAACAATGGCAAAGCCGTGTTCTTTGCAGACGAGTGTTCTATATGGAAAAATAATGAACATTTGTGGAATAGTTTGCAGCCTTTTTTATTTATAACTTTTTTGTTTAGTTACTTGTATTCGTATTGCACTTGATTGGGTTAACATTTTGCTGGTCCTTCCTAGATAATCGAAGACAGAAGATTATCATAGAGAGCTGGAGGTGGTGGTACATCATCTTTGTTAAATTTGTTGAAGTGGTAGCCCAACAATCTACGTAATGATAGAGGTACTGTCAACAAGGAACCTTCATGTCGTAGGTGTTGAAACAGATAAAATGTGAGAGATAAAAAAGTATCGTCTCCGGTAATGGAAAAAAGTATCGATACTACGGTATATATCAGGGGAAAAAAAGTATCGATTTGTATCGATACTTTTTTCAATCGATTCTTCTTAAGTATCGATACTTTGGGGACATCCCAATCTGCTGTGCCATGAGTCTGCCGGTTGCTCAATAAAAATATGCGCAGCTACCTACTAAGGGCCGGTTTCACCAACAATCCATTAACTCCGTTCGACGAAAACTGCGTTTAAAGTAAACTGAGATTGATCTCCAGTCAAAATTTGTTTCGGTTTCACCAAGTTGAACGGGTTCTCAGGAACGGCGTTTTCGTTGATCTCTGGTAAACTTCTTCTTCACCATCGAAGCATCGAAAATCGTCGTACAACTCTGATCTGGCAGGTGATACGAGAGATAACGACATTGTTTTGTGACAGTTTTCCCGCAGAATCACTTTTTCGATAGTTATGACTTCATTCAATCCGCGATATTTCATCAATACGACGTATGGGATGGGTATCGATACTCGATATTTCAAAATATCGATACTTTTGTACCGATACTCGATATTTTAGTATCGATACTGCACTATCCGATATTTTCGGATATCGATACTTTGGATCCGATATTTCTAAATATCGAATATCGATACAGTTCTCGCGGAAAATTCAACATAATGGCTAAAAAATGAAGAAGGTAGAGAGGCTTTTGGGTCATTACTCCTTGGTTGCACAAATAACGTTTATATCATGGAGAAAATCACTCTGCATGGACTCTTGAAAGTAAAAAATTAATAAACATTGTTGAAAAAATTATTTTTCTTGAGAATATTGGATAATATTGATAGTTTGTGACACTAAAGAATCGATACTCGATATTTTGAAATATCGATACTCATGGCCAACGATACTTGGGATATCGATACTCGGATACGATACAGTATCGATACAAAATATCGATACTTTTATAACGATACCCATCCCTACAATACGTCAACTATCCTCTTTCAGCGCTATAATTTGTGTTGTTCATGAGTTCATTATGATTGTTGGAGTTCAGATTTTCGATTGGACGTCTACCTACTTCATCAACGTGAGTACATTTACCTACTTTTATCCCTGGTGATTCCCTCTTCCAGGCTCTCTGGGTTTTTCTACAAATGTGCCTTACTGCATGACTCCTAAACCATATAGGTACCTACTCACCGTTACTTTCAACTACTCTGAGCTACCTAGTAGACATAGCTAACTGCTTAATAATGTGCGGATGCAAATTTTTGTTTCAGATTTCGGATAACAGGCTACGAACTGTGTGACGTATTTTCTGAACAAATAAGGTGAATTTCATTCTTCATGTCAAGAAAACCCATTATCACTTCAGCATTCATGAAATACTACTACGATCGGTACTTGTGTGAAATTCTATGTACGCATTTTATAAGAATGAATGAATTAAAATTATAATTATTGTATTCAATAAAACGTGATACGTATGAATTGATTTGTTCATCTGCCTACACATTTCTCCAAGTCAATCTTATGTTGCAACAAATCGGTTCTTTTTTCTCCTACCTACCTATGCTGATTATGGTGCAAACAAAAATAAATTCGTAGGTAAATAATAAGAAAAGAATTTTCGGCATAATTGTTTGAGATAGGTAATGCGTAATCAAATAATAAGAATAATCATTCAATCAAACAACTATACAAGAATATAAACGACGTAAGTAAGCAATCTTTAGTAAACACCTAACGAGAAAAAAGGAAATATGAAGAGGGGATCTTGCGAAAAAATATGTATTCACCAGATACCATATAGGTATGTAACAGTTTTATTTTCATAATGATTAACATCAGCAAAAGCAACTACTCACAATAGGTACGTAAAATGCACACAGCAACTGGGAAACGGAAATATCTGAGATGGTAACGAAACTTGGCTGAAATAGCGACGTCCTGCGATGGATTTGTTAGGGACCGCGAATAATGAAATGGTTCACAATTTCGTTGTCCTTTCTCACTCCCGTATGATACCTACGAGAAGGTGCGCACCAAAGCTCGTGACATGATAAAAACTCCAGCAAAACACAGACGAAAAACAGCTCGACGGAATAGGAAAAATAACAATGGCGTCCACGTCCGTCGCTTTAAACGAAGATCAAACCGATTAACCAGCCAAAATTGAGCGATCAGCGCCAAACGCCGGATGAACCGAGGAAGGCGTTGATCGCCTCTGGTGAAACCCATTTTCTCGGTTCAGTAGTTGAATCGGCCCTCGAACTCCGATCAAAATGTTGGTGAAACCGGCCCTAAACTATGTTCAGAGTGAACTAGGTTCACTAGCGACCTCATGGCTCATAGGGTGAATGTCTTTGAGTTTGCCGGCGACCTCACGCAAGGTGGCCGTTACTCTCATGTGCCATGATGATCGCCGGACGCCTCAAAGCGTAACTTGTGTACCTATCCTAGGTGCAAGACTCAAATAACTAACACCCTGGACCCTGGTATGATATTATGTCAATAATACGGCCGCACAAGTGAAAATTGCGTTTGGCACAGATCGGTAATTTTCCACTTCAGGCTCTGGCAGTGAAAAAGCTAGGCCCTTTTGAATATTTCAGCCCTTATTTTCCAACCCTTAGAAGTGATTGACATCAACCAAAAGCTTCGGGGCACAGCTAGACCCCAAATAGAACCAACTTACCTCATTTCATCAAAATCGGTTCATGGGGATTAAGGAAAATGCCGCGGACGGCCAAATTTTTATTCGATTTTTGGGTTCTACATACCTTGAAGCGTAAATCACCAAATTTTGAGGGGGTTGCATTTCTTGGTTGATTCCAAAGGTTAATTATTGAAAATAGTAAACCAATATGTTCTAAATCAAAATTTCCAGTCGCGTTTTACGAGAAATTTCTATATGTTCTAAATCAAAATTTCTCGTACTTTACAGGCCACGTTCGTCTGTCTTTGTGTACCTGTGTGTCTGTCATTCTTTGTAATACACGGGCTGGTGTAGGGAAAAGTGTTGTTTGGTGAATTTATTCGAATATACTTACGGATATCTCGTTGTTTCCTACCCTGTTGTACTGTTTCACTTTTTATCATACAGGATGGCCTATCACAAAAAAATAGTTGGATGGTAAGTAGGTACCTACTGGTTTTGCTTCCAAGTCTACCAAGGTAGCGGAAGCATTGTTTTCAAGATTAAGAGAAAAATGTTCTCCAAATCAAAATTCCCACTCGCGTTTTACTTTTTAGAGATTGAAAGGAACCTCTTTGCATGAGCAAACGTGAATTCCTCGTAACAGCGATAACTTTTTAATGTTTTCCTTCCGAGATCGATGAAATCTTCAGGGATTTTGCAGATTGGGGTGTAGATGGTTTCCTACGGAATACATCGCTCCCGGATTGAGTAGCCTTTGCTCATGCGCAATCGTGAATTTCCTTGTAACAGTCATGATTCCAACATTTTCCTCCCGAATTCGATGAAATTTTCAGTGATTGTGCTGGTTGGGGTGCAGATTGTCCCCTGTGATGGTCCCCGTTGTTTTGACATTAGCTGCCATACATCGGATCATCTATACACTCGGGTTATGGTTACGAGAAAGCCTTGTGCCACCCCCAGGAAAGGACAATATGGTTAGTTTATTGTGAGATTTAATAATCGTGTGAAGTTGTAAAAATGAAGGCTAGAAGGTTATCGACGTCTGATTCAAGTTTTATTACTCACTAAATTTAAAACTTAATCAGTATCTACTTGTTTGAAAGTTTATCTGTGAGACGTTCATAGACTTGGTACGTCTAACTACGAGTGAGGTTCCCACTCCATACAAATACTACGACCGAAATGAGAAAATCTTGAATGATGATAAATTAGGTATATTCTAGTGAATCAGGAATGGTATAAATGTCTTTGGGAGTGTAGTAGGTAGATTGTCGGATACTCAGCTTCAGTCTCGTTATAGTGAAGTCCGTTCAGGTGCAGTCCGTTCTGGCGTTGTCCGTTCTGGTGATGGCGTAGAAATCCTTGACTTCTTGTCTTTAAGATTGCTCTCTTCACTGGAGACACAGGCAGTGATGTGGAAGTGGCGGAATAACTGGGGAATGAGAAATTCTCGAGAAATATTCTGGATAGAAAAAGGCTCAATTCAGGATTGCCGTAGAATGACTAGGGATGGCAACGATATATCGATATATGAAATATATCGATATATTACGTTTGATATATCGATATATTTATATCGATATAGAGAACCGATATTATCGGTCAATATCGATATATTTAACGATATATCGCGACCTGTTTTCAAGTTAAAAAAATTTTTTTTTTTTTTTTTAGTAAAAATTAAATATTGAAATGAATGGACGAGAAGGAACGCCTGTACTTGTAAAAACATCAAGTAATTTTATTCCAAATTTTGTAGGTACCTACTGATGGGTTGATTTCAGACTGTTGACTTCAGCTCAGACATGATTGTGTACATAGTATTCACCTACAGTGGCTCTCAAGGCTCAAATACTTGACTTAGGCCAAAATTAATGGAGGCTCGTCCAGCTTAAAACTACGTACTATACGAAGTGAAGCAGGTTTTCACAACAATTATTTTCAATTTTGAAGGATCATGATCGTCCACAGTACCTATACCCCTGTCAATTTATAAATTAATTTAACATTGCAATGACATTTTCGCACTTTTTTCCAGTTTTTAAACAATGAATTTCGATCATTCATACCCAGTAACTTTTGAAAGTTGGTTAATACGTATTTCACACGGTTTTTCCATATAGATCTTCCGATATGTCGAGTATATCGATATAATTCTCTCAAAATGATGTTAGTAACTTTTCTAATCAACCAACCTACTTACTTCTTCAAGTTTTTCCTAGTAGATACTCCGATATGTCCATAAATGTCATCCTAAATTATTTTTATATTGTTTTAAAACTATTAAAGTCACCTACCTACTTCACATGTGACATTTTAAAGTAGATCTTCCGATACGTGGAAAAAACGATATATTTTCTCCGATATATCGAAATATCGATATATTTTCTCCGATATATCGAAGGTATTGATATCTCATTGACGATATATCGATATATTTCATTCGATATGCCATCCCTAAGAATGACCCAATCTCAACTTTTCTTCCCATCGGTATTCACCCGCTCGTCGCTTGTTCATCACCGATGGAGTGGTGAAGCCGCTCGGATGTTTGAGCTGGTAGGTAACTGCTGCCGAATTCTTCATTTCGAGTTGTCAATACTGATACTTCGTGAGAACACTCACTCGGCAGTAGTGGAACGTCACATCTGAGTAAGAATATCATCTTCAACCAAGAAGAATATCTTCAACCCTCTATTCTAAATAATCTTTGCTGTAACATTGTCCAAGGTTGAAGAGAATATACTCTCTGCTGTCTTGTCCTTGAAAGCCTCGCTGAGAAAACGTTGGAAGTAACTTTCTTGTTAGAATTGAAGGGACGGTTATGATTTGTAGTGTACTTTGTTCAAACATACATCTTGGCTAGCTGTATAGAACGGTATTTGTGTGTGTGGCGGAGAGCGTTTCGTGGGGTAGGTTGAGAAAGAAAATATCCCTACTCCTTTACGGGGGGAATAAGAGAAGAATCCGAAGGCTATCCGAGCCATCACTTCCCTGCGTATCCCTTCACTGTGGTAGGTAATGGGTGGAGTTGGAAGTGGAATAATAAAAGTGATGTACTGCACCTGGGTTCCTCTTTGGGAAAAGGCCATTGTCCGAAAGTGGGGCGACCTTTTTCCCGAGGGCGTGGAGGAAGTAGAGGAGGGTAGAGTTGAGAGTTGAAACCACCTCCCACACAGGTTTTGTGACGTGAAAAGCCCCCCAACTTCGTAGGCAGTGGGTACAGAGACCCAGATACTCGTTTTTCCTACCGAGGCAACGACCCTGGGAAACTCTCCCATGATACTAAACCCCTTTTCATTCATCTCCTAAATTTTCCAACGCTTTCAGCGAGCAGCGAATAAAAGGGTCCGAGAGCATCCGAAAGTATCACTCTTTGCAATTCTGCACGAAAACAGATCGCTTTAGGTGCCTATCGAGCAAAATAGCCTCCTCCAACCAACATCTGAATTCAGGATTCACAATGGGGTGTGCGCATGGGTCGGAAGAACTGTTTATTGTTATTTTAATCTAAACTAGACCTCCTTCTGAGAATTTTGACACCAACCGCGACCTTCTAGCCTGAAAATACCTTTTTCTATGATATTTCAAAGTTTTGAATGTTTATGATGTCACAGTGAGCTGGGGGGTCCCGCCCAGGCGGGAGGGGCGCGTGACATTCGAAACTTTGAAAAATCATAGAAAAAGATCGATTCATCCAAAAAGAGAACGGCCGGTGTCAAAATTTTCAGAATGAGGTCTACTTTCGATTAAAAATTTAAAAAAGTCATGCGCACCCCCCATTGTTCATGAGTTTGTGAAAAATCCCCTACAATTGAATATTCTAGAATAATATTGAATGTTATGGAACTTATAATACAAGTGTAGCTGTACCCAGGGGTAGTTCTGGCTATATTAATTGAAGAAGGGGACGAGAAAACTCGGCAAGCCCCCTAGATGGTTACTGCTTGGAGCCTTCGGCTAAAATTCAAGAAACATGGAACATGCTTTAGCCGTGTTTTGATTGTTTGCTCTTTCCTTTTACTAGGAGTTTGTTGTCTGTTGTTTTAATTTAGCTCTTTATGGGCCTGCTTTTCAAATTGCTCGTCATTTCATTCACCCCTTGATGTCCCAAAGGTATTGTTATTATTAAGAAATCGAACACATCTAAAACGTCGAAGAACACATCACAACTAAAAGCCTAGGTGACAAGATCCTTTGATTACTTTTCGGTAAAAACGATGCCAGCCAACTACATAAATAAAAATCCGCTAAATCGGAGTTGGTTCTTACCAGGCGTAATCGTGTAGGTGATATAACTTCGGCAGAAAAATTAAAACATTTCATACTGTTTTAATCGAAGAACACATCACAACCAAATTCCGCGTTCAAAACAAAATCTCGCCTAGGTTTCAAAATCTATTGATTACATTCGTAAAAACCAATCCAGCCAACAACATCAATATTATCCACTAATCGATGTTGGTTTTTATCGCGAATGATGTTTACAGTTCTTTTAAACCAGAGGTATTTCTCACCTTCGTCCATATTTACAGCTGTTTTGACAGTGATATAATTTACCTACGCATAAATTGAGGGATTTTCAACGAGTGGCGAATGATTTTCGTGGGATGAAAACTAACGGCGATACATTTCCCTAGAAACGGGTCGGTTGTAAGTGAAAAACATTACAAAATCCTGCGCTACTTTCGTTCCACGGTTTCGTCACGTTTTTGCACAGTTAGGTGATGGCTAAAGGATTTAGGATGCTAAAAATTATTTTAGCATGAAACATGCTTTAGCCTTGACCTAATTGACAAAAAGTGTTACGTTTTTCGGGAACGGTATCTCAACGGTAATCTCAATACAACTATAAATAAAATACCTTCCTATCTGAAGACTGATTTTTTAAAAGGCTATCGAAATAGCAGAATAGGTTTGATCGCATTCTTCCAAATAAAATAAAAGATAAAATTAAACAGAATAAGATAGCGCGGCTTAAGCATGTTCCATGTTTATTGAATGTTAGCCGTAGGCCCGAAGGACCGAGTTTTTCTCCTCTCGAATAGCCTCGACAACACAAGTCATTCTTGAAAGTTTGGATTTTGGGGGGATGGAAGGATAATAAACAAATTCATTTATTGTACATAACCTCTATCAAAATATATTGAGGAATTTGAATTTGAATTACAGGAACAATAGAGAATATTTTTGCTCACCACACATTCTTTGGAAATTAATTAGACAAGACTATTTTCATTGATCACATCATGTTATCCATCACAATGAACTCTGATAAAATAGTTTTTACTGCCTGCTTGTATCTACTGATCGCTGTCAAGTGGTTGTGGCACATAGCATAATGTAACTGTTTCATCATTACCAATTTATAATAATTTCTTGTGTACCTATATTTTATTAATAAAAACATTTCATGTCATGAAAAGAATGGAGCCACTCCAAGCACAATTCGTAGGCTCGGTTTTGTAACTTGAATATCCGCTCAATATTGGCGCGGTTACCTCTAATTAGGATCCCATATTTGGCCCCGGGAGAGAAACAAACCGTAGTCGACAAAGGGCAGCTAAGCTGGCAAAAACAGGCGCCACTGAGACAGTGTGCCAGTCTATCAGCTAGCCCACAGAGTTTGAGGGAAGGATCGGTCTTGTGTCCTAGAAACCTGACCGAAACTTCCTCGAAATAAATGAATTCGCAAGTTTATAATATTGGTTTTATTTCTGTTTCAGGTGAGTGGATGCAGAAATGTCGAGGATTATAAGTAAGGCAAGAAAGAAATCAAGTTAGGCAGTTATGTTACAAATTAGGTAGGCTCTCATAAGAAAACTTGAAGGAATAATACTGGGGCAACTCAGAGACCTTGAGTTTGCGTCAAAGATAAACTCCACCAGATTCAGTGCAGCAATATTAGTAACGCTGCTCATTATCCCACAACGGTTATAATTCCATCCACTTGCATTTTATCCACAACGGTATTCGGCTTTTCCATTAATGGCACGTAATAGAATAGTATCACGCAGTCGGACTTATTTCGACATGAAGCATTTAAGGGTTAGTGTAATCTCATACGATCCGGCGCTCGGCAGCCCCTTCACAGCCCCCACCGTCTGGGAAAAACCGTTTATTCACTGACTGAAACCCCCTTAAGATCGTTTTCCGAGAATTAGAATTAGGTAGGTACTTACCTACCTTTTTTAAAAAATTGAAACTATTCATAGAAACAAACATACCTAGTTTTCATTGGATCTGCTGAAATTTGAATCCAGATTTGGATTACTTTCGTTTATTTGAGATTTACTTTCGGGTTTCTTTTTTATTATTCATCAAACCCAATCAATGTGAAATATTGGAAAGATTCATTCCCGTGAATCTCCCTTTCTATAACAGTTACGTGTTGGTTGTTGTGGTGCGACCATTTTCCTTTTGGGAAGTGATTTATTGGAGTCTTCTTTTTTGAGTAATTTTATTGTAGGTACATGTTTCGGCAGTCTCAGCCGCCTTCTTCAGCCTTAAACAATAATTTTTAACAATAGGAATATCATTAATACTAAAAGAAAAATTGTTTATAAACTAATTTATGTAATAGGTGTCATTACAAAGTCAATTATTTGTATAAAAAAAAAATTTTTTTTGCTAAAATTAACTTATCAACTAGTTCCTGTATGTAATACATGTAATTACAAGTCAAATTATTATAGATACCTAGGTCATTAGTCAGGATTTTTTCTAAAAACTTATCAACTATTTAATTGATGTAATAGGTATACCTAATTACAAAGTTATGTAAATTGTTTTACCTGATAGAGGTAGGTATTATTCATAGTCCTTTCTTTAGCATTATGTTAGACCAACACATCCTCATGACCCTCATCTCTGTAAATATAATGCCATTCTATAAGGTGGGTATAATTTACTGTTGCTTATTGTTTTTGTGCTATTTACTGTTACTATATTTACCTGTTGTGATTTTTGTTGCTTGTTCTTGTTTTTCAGTCTTCATTCTATTGCCTTTATACTTATTGCCAACCTTTATACTTATATTAGACTTTTAATCTGTAAAAAGTTAATGAAGCATTTAGGTGTTATGAATTTGTCATCCAGGTAAATACTTGGTGTTCAAGTATTACCTAGTAGAGTTGTAGATAATTTATTGTAAGTGTATTTGTGGAGAGAATGTGGAGAGATGAGGGTCATGAGGATGTGTTGGTCTAACATAATGCTAAAGAAAGGACTATGAATAATACCTACCTCTATCAGGTAAAACAATTTACATAACTTTGTAATTAGGTATACCTATTACATCAATTAAATAGTTGATAAGTTTTTAGAAAAAATCCTGACTAATGACCTAGGTATCTATAATAATTTGACTTGTAATTACATGTATTACATACAGGAACTAGTTGATAAGTTAATTTTAGCAAAAAATTTTTTTTTTTTTTATACAAATAATTGACTTTGTAATGACACCTATTACATAAATTAGTTTATAAACAATTTTTCTTTTAGTATTAATGATATTCCTATTGTTAAAAATTATTGTTTAAGGCTGAAGAAGGCGGCTGAGACTGCCGAAACATGTACCTACAATAAAATTACTCAAAAAAGAAGACTCCAATAAATAACAGTTACAAATTAATGAATTCAACGCAGATGACGTAATTACGTAGTTAAAATGCGAAATATTTACATATAATAAGTATTTATTTCTGCCAAATGTGTTAAATGAAATCGCAAATAGGAATGTAATATCAAAAATTATAAACATTTATACCTGTTGCTCTGAATTGGAGGGCAATTTTTCGTCGACCTGGCGAAGGCGTTCGACTCGGCTTCGCATACCGTTCTTCTCTCCTCACTGGAGTCATGCGGTGTTGGGGTTCCAGCGTTGGCTTGGTTTGAGTCATATCTTCAGATGAGACCATGGGTTGTTTCTCTTGGCATGACGGGGAGCAGTGTCCTTTCTCCACCTCGGTGTGCGAATCAGGGTGTCCCTCAGGGCAGCATTCTGGGGCCGCTCCTCTTCTTAATCCTAATCAATGGACTGCCTGACGTGATAAAAAGATGGAAACACGCACGTTGTAATCTATGCAGATGACAGTAATTTCCTGGTTCGGGGGAAGGATTACGATGCCTGTGTGAGAACCGTGCAGACTAAATTTGGACAAGTCAAAGATTTGCTAATTGACAGGAAACTTCGCCATAACGAAACCAAGACTGTATGCATGATGTTCGAAAGCCGGAAAAAGCCTGGAGGACCCGCCGGAATTCAGTTGGGATCCACATCGTTACCCTACTCTGAAAAGACCAAGTTCTTGGGCGTGGTCATTGACCGAACCTTGTCCTGCCGTTATCACGCTCAGGAGCTGGCTGGCAAATTGGCGAGCGTATGTTTCGCACTGAGGAAGCTGAAGGCAATCACCTCGAAGGAAGCGTTGATGTCGGCCTACCACGGACTTTTCGTGTCTCGGGCCACATATGGTATACTATTCTGGGCAACCGATGCAAATTTGCACTCTGTCTTTGTGGCTCAGAAGAGGGCACTACGAATCATACAGAGGCGCCATGCACTCTCGTCCTGCCGCTTCCACTTTACCCGGGAAAGGCTGCTCACCATTTATAGCCTTTACATAGTCGATGCACTGACATTCGTAAGGCGTCATAGTCACTATTTTGCTGGTCTGCTCTTCAACCACGATCACGATACCCGCTTTGGTGGAGTCATCCTGAGAGTTCCTCAGCATAGGCTCCATTTCTTCGAACGGAGCCCCATGTCAAGAGTAGTTGCAATATACAACCACTCGGCTTGCCACCTCCAAAATGTGTGCAGTTTGAACACTCCTTTGAAAGAATTTCGTCGTGGTGTTAAATCCTACCTAATAAATAAAGAACTGTACTCGATGGGTGACCACTTTAATTTAAGACATAGTTGAGTAAGATAATAGTTGACAACTCACCAATTTTGTTTACCTTTACTTAGACGTTTGCTCAACATGTATATGTATATACTGTGTGATACGGCAAATAAAGTTATATTTATTTATTTATTTATTTACTATTCAAAATTATCAACAATTAACACGAGATAGCGCTCGGTACCTTCTCTAGGATTATTCTTCCTTCAATTGTGAGCTGTCTAAAATCAAGTGACGATGAAGCCTTGCTTTATTTTTTTGGATTATTATTTTCAATGATTAACCTTAGGAATCGAGTAAGAAATTTTTTTTTATCAATCCTAAAAATTTGTTGGTACTTAGAATCCGAAAATCGAATAACAATTTGGCCGTCGCTGCACTTACTTCAGTTTCCATGGACCGATTTCGATCACATTTTGTATTTGGGCTCTATTTGAGGTCTAGTTGTACCTCGAAGCTTTTGGTTGATGTCAGTCCCTTCTAAGGGGTGAAAAATAAAATTTACAAAACTCAAATACTCTTGATGTAAAGGGACCTCCTGTTTTTTCATCAGTTTACATTTTTTTAAAGAATTGAATGAGTCCACGCAGAGCTTTGTAGGGCCAACCGTTACCTATGTGGTCTTAAGGGTTGAACTTATGATAAATCAGAAATCCAGTATGACCATATATTAGCTGACCAAAATGCAACCAGTGATCAAATTCCTTAATGAAGGCACCCACAAGTCCTTATTTCTTCGAATTTTGTGTGAAGCGTTTGTTTCTTCAAAATTATTTTGCTTGTGAAGTGGGTTTGTAGTACCTATGGTAGGTAGGTAGTTGCTATGCCAAAGTTGTGTTCTTTGCAGTCAGGGGATCTTTAAAGAAAAATAATGAACCTTTGTATAATAATTTGCCGCGTTTTTAAGAAAAACATACTTTTTTGCTTCCTATTTGAAGGAGGTTGATCAATAATTGGTAAATAATTATGTCACTGAATAAATGTACTTAGGTATGCCTGAAATATTTATCAATACCAAAATATGCACACACAAAAAAATGTCTGTCCAATTTAAACCATGTTAAACTTAAAGTTCATTGGTCTAAATGGCGATGAAAGGCTCCAGAAAAGATATGTAACTACAAGCAAATCGTAGCCCTACTCGGGACATTCCAAGTAATATTACTGCAAAGGCTCTCTCGCACTGCTCTGTCGATGTTCATATCCATAGGTGGGGATTCATAACTTTTGAGGCTCTAGTGGGGTGGGGTGACCTTCAGTTCGATATTCTTATTCCATGGTATGGAATGATTACGTGTTGCAACCTCGTAGCTCTATAGATTTAAAAAATAAAAGATGATGAAGATGGGGTAGGAGGAGCCGGTGGCTCTGGCCCTCCTGGCACATAAATCAAATGGTTTTTTGTTGTCAAAATCCACCAAGTGGCATCACAATTGTTAAAAACAGAATTTGCTAATAGCTAATAACCAAATAATACTATTTTTAAACCATTAATAACAATAATAAATAACGTAAAAATGTAATAAATGACAAATCTATATCGTGAAGGCAACCAAAATATTGTATGATGTGGTATATGGATCACCAGGTCAAATTGAAAAAGTCATCGGTTTTGTAAAGTTCCGCCTCAACAAGTTGCTTTTTCACTCTTTTCTCACACTGTTTTACATTTAGCTGTAGGCGGCCTCTAATCATGGCACAGGCGAGTAGCAAAATTATGTACGTCTGATGATTTTTGCAGGCGAATATTATATTCTGACCAACAGGATAGGCAAATAGACTAATTACAAATAGGCCGGGTAATGTGAGACAGTGGAGCTCCTTGAAGCAAACTCTACAACTGTCGCTGTACCCCATATTGAACAGGATCCTTACTGCCGCCTTTTATAGCTTGAAAATGGAGGGACTGTGCGTACGTCGTGATTTAAGGAAATTTATATCAGTGAAACGTGGCTCAGACAATAAATTGGAATTGGTTTGAAAGCGGTACCTGGGTGTCTTCGATGACGAGTGGAGAGGGGCCCCTCCGTTGACAGGCTGCGAAGATCTTGAGCGGGATCCAATTTACGTAGGTTTATTGTCAGAGCCCACGTATATTACGATAATTTTAATTTTAAATTTACTCGAAAAAGACGCGTGAAAAAACTTTGGAGGGAGGAGCATATTAGCTTAGGCTAGCGTCACAGCGAAGTGAGTAGAACGATAGGACGCACGCCGTCAAGAGAAAGCATTGTGCACAAACATGAGCGGAAACATTAAACGCCGTTTGACTCGTAAACAACCATTCGAAGGGAATGCGATAAGAACGCAATAGGGACTATGTGGCGAGTTTCCCCTCACAATAATACAGTGGGACGCTCGGACCATAAAATATGAGTGGAAAACTTATTTCAACACTGTAAAGGAGATAGAATGCCTCAGCCGTCGCAAAATATAATTGCAAGTATGCCAGTTTCGTAGCTAGGTGCTCTATATGGCAGGTCCACCAGAGCCTGTACTCGATTCCCAATCCTAGGTATATATACAGGGTGTCCCCAAAAACGTTCCCCCCCCTGCTAAAATCGTCCAGGTAGTGGTAAAAAAGAAATTTTTTTTTTGAATCTTCATGATTTTTCCCAAGGATCTCAAATATGACCACGGTGCGCATTGCGCACGTGCGCAATCATGCGCAACGCACACCAACTTCGTTTTTTCAAATGAGATCCCCCATTTTTTATTGCAGATTCGGATTCTACGTGAAATTTCATGAACATTTCACCCCTCAGCCGATTTTTTTTTGTTCGTGCAACCCGCTCAGTGCGCGCTCAAAGATGCGCAACCGCAAGGTTGTGTCAAAATGTGCATGTACGAAGTACCTAAGTGTGACACATGATATTTTAGTATTTTTTTACGCTGAATCACGTGGTGATGTTAGTTTCTTGATTTTACTGCATTTTTATCAAATTATTGACGAAAAATGAACTTTTAAAAAAGAAAAATTGCATTTTTCAAGGGCAAAACTACCCTGTGTACTGAAAAACTTTTTTCCAAGATAATCGAAAAAAGATTTTCAAGTAGACAGGAAGGTTTTTTCGCGAGAAATTACAAGTAGAAAGTCCTTGTGAAATTACTAGTGAAGAGTCCAGTGTGATAAACAATCGTTTTGGCATGGATATGTCTTTTGGCTGGGGGTCAAGGAATTTTTCGCGGCACTTTTTTTATCACAAAAAATGCAACGCTACAACCAGTAAACAAAATCATAGCTAGATATCGGTAGCTATGAAGCAAGGTTCTCTAGGATACTGCAATAAATTACGTGCGATCGGAGAGTTTTTTATTTATGTCAAAACGTAAATTTCAACATGTCCCATAATTTATTAACAAGGATTGAGTTAACGGATGGGCACAGAAGATGCGTAATGAGTAAAATGCAATTTTCCTTCTAAAAAAATTCATTTTTCGTCGATAATTTGATAGAAATGCAGTAAAATCAAGAAACTAACATCACCACGTGATTCAGCGTAAAAAAATACTAAAATATCATGTATCACACTTAGGTACTTCGTACATGCACATTTTGACACAACCTTGCGGTTGCGCATCTTTGAGCGCGCACTGAGCGGGTTGCGCGCAACTAAAAAAATCGGTTGAGGGATGAAATGTTCATGAAATTTCACGTAGAATCCGAATCTGCAATAAAAAATGGGGGATCTCATTTGAAAAAACGAAGTTGGTGTGCGTTGCGCACGATTGCGCACGTGCGCAATGCGCACCGTGGTCATATTTGAGATCCTTGGGAAAAATCATGAAGATTCAAAAAAAAATTTTCTTTTTTACCACTACCTGGACGATTTTAGCAGTGGGGGGAACGTTTTTGGGGACACCCTGTATAATGGTCGAGCTGTAGTTCATATCTACCAGATTCTAGGGTCGCCACATCGTCAGCAAAGAGATGAAGACCCTTTAGGGTAGGCCATTTATGAATAACAGGAAGTATTTTGGTCCAGTCATGTTGCATTGCATAACACCATACGAAATTGATGTGGGTAGAGATTCCTTACCATTGAAGCTGACCGCTCAGCCAGAAAGCTCCTAAAGATAGCCATCGCTCTCTCACTAAAGCCATGGTGCTGCAGCTTTCGTAACAACAGGATATGTGGAACAAGGTCAAAATCTTAGGTGATACGTAAGGCTGTACGATCCACTCTATAAAGAATCCAGAATACCCGTAACCAATGACCAGGCTGCGGAGGAGGTGCTTCTTGAAATCCAAATTGTTCACGATGCAACACTTTTTTACCCCGTAAGTGATCTCTTATCTGCTCAAGTGCTTTATACCTATTCCACTTTCACTGTAGTTCTTACTGGTAGATTTTGTTGGGAGTCACCGCCTCCAATTTTAGTGTAATTTAGACCGATCTCGCCTGTTCGCGATCATTCACACCACAAATCTTGGACTTGTGACCTGTAATTGTGCTCCGCCAAATTTATCTTCTCGCTCGAATAGTCAATATATGCATATAAACTTATCTCTACGATTACTGAAGAGACGTTATTGCAGTTCTACTCTTATTAGAACCCGTAACCGTGTACTGCTAGTTATGTACAGTTGCGGCGGCTTTTTTTCCTTTCTGAAACGCCCAGTCCCCTGAAATGCCCACTGCCCAGTAGAGAGGAGTTAATCAAGGGCTGGATCTCCTCCCGGAAATCCCCGTGACAACAGAACCGAGGGTTAATCACCGTTGGAACACCGATCTAGGGCTCCCGAAACATCCGTAATCACCTGACAGAACAGCTCTGGAACTCACAGGAACACGACAGACAAAGCCGGTTCGTTCCAACTGTTCCGGAAAGGAAACACACCGTACATCGCGAGAGGGGGATATTAAACGAAACCAGTTCGAGAATCAAACGACACGGGGAAGGTCGTAAGAGCAATCAGAGCTCCCAGAGCTCCAACGCTAATTGGTTTTCAGGCAAATATTTGGAGTGCTTCGCCGTTTTCAGCTTTTCCGACCTATTGTGTTCCGCCCAAAACGGTCTTTATTGTCAGTGACGGAGTTAACGACAGAGTTGGTGACTGAGTGAAGTTTCGATACAATTTCATAACGAAAACTGTCAGTTTTTCCCCGGTTGAAACTCCCTTCGGCTGCTACGTTAAATTACAACACCGGAATATTTGAGTGGAAGGCGAGGTCAACTTTTTTCAGTAGCTTCGTTCATAACAATTATGAGAATACGGAGGGAATAATACACACATCAAAAAAGGTGTTGCTTCCTCAATTCAGTCATAAATATGCACGGAAAAAATCGGGTTAGGATTTTTGAAAAGAGTTTTTAGTTACAAAGATGAAATGACAAAACAATTTATTTGCATTAATTTATCCATTTTTTAGACCAAGAAGCAGTGCAACTAATAGCAATTGGTATCTTGGTGCTTGAAATTGTCCAACAGTTCAGGAATTAGGGAATTTTGATGACTCCTACCCCCCACCCCTACTCCCCCCCTCCTACTCCTACTGCCCCTAGCCCCCAAGTCGCCGAAATGTGTAAAAAAACGCTGCAAATTATTACACAATGGTTTATTATTTTTCTATATAGATCGCTCGTCTACAAAATCACCAACCGTCCAATATGAAGAAAAAAAAAAAAAAAAATCAAAATCACTAACCATTGATTGCATTTTGGTCAGCTCTAATTTGAACGGAGATTAGGCCTCTTTTGCGATTCACATTCGTGTTTTGATTTATAAATATATATATATATATTTCAATATAAACCCTTAAATTTTCGTAGGGAGCGAACGGTTTGTCCTACAGAGCTCCGCGTGGTCTCAAAAATTCTAAAAATTCTATAGAATCTTAAATTGAAGGAAAAACAGTACCTTTATATCAAAATTTTTTGAGTTAGGGCGTTTTCAAAATTTCAAAATTGATTTTGGAACCCTTAGAAGTGACCAACATCAACCAAAAGCTTCGGGGTACAACTAGACCCCAAATGGAGCCTACATACCAAATTTCATCAAAATCGGTCAATGCTAAGTGGCAAAAGTGCCGCGTACGGCGAACGGCGTACGGCGTACGGCGGACGGCGGACGGACGGCCAAATTTTTATTCGATTTTTGGATTCTACGTACCTTGAAACGTAAACCATCAAATTTTGAGGGGCTGTTAAAAAATTTTTTTTCTTGGTCCATTCCAAAGGTTCATTATTGAAAATAATAAACCAAAAGGGTTCAGAAGTTTGTATCAATTGAGGAGGATGGCCTTGAAAAAATTTACTATCTTTGATAAAAGTATCCATGCACAGGGAAGAGATAAAACCCTTTCCTGATAGGGTAGGTTACCTAGGCAACCTACCCGGAGAGCAGGTGGGATCTCTTGGATAGTACAAAATACTACACACAGTGGCCCGCGGCGTAAGTGTGTGTACGTTCAGGGAGGCCCACCTTTTTGGTTTATTATTTTCTATAATAAACCTTAGGATTCGACCAAGAAAAAAAATTTTTTAACCCCCCTCAAAATTTGTTGGTTTGTGTTTCAAGGTATGTAGAATCCGAAAATCGAATAAACAATTTTTCGTCAGCACCGTACGCGGCACTTTCCTTAGTTCCCATGGACCGATTTTGATGAACTTTGTTATGGGTGGTTATGGGTCTAGTTGTGCCCCGAAGCTTTTGGTTGATGTCAGTCCCTTGTAAGGGGTGAAAATTAAGGGTTGCAATTTTCAAAAGTGCCCTTGCTCGAAAACTCTCAAAATAAAGGTATAGTTTTTCACCAATTTTAAAAAGTATTGAATTTTTAGAGGCCATGCGGAGCTCTGTAGGACAACTCGTTAGCTCCCTACGAGAACTTAAGGGTTGGACTTACGATAAATCAGAAATACGACTGTGAATCGCAAGAGACGCCTAATCTCCTTTCAAATTTCAGCTGACCAGATGCCATCGCTGTTCGTTTCTTCGAGTTGTACTCAGTTTTGCGTCCTTAGCAACCAGTAATCAAATTTCCAAATGATGGTCCTTCGAGCCGGATCCAAATAATGTCTAGCATTAATCAAACAAATAATTATTGATGAGCAAAGTGAACTATAGGTTTTATCAAATTATATCAAACATGAATGTGCTGAATCCAAAATGTGGAGAAGAATCAAACACAAGGCAGCACTTAACAATCGGACGGCGCCGTCCTCACCAGATTTCGACTCTCCCAGTCTGAATTTCGCCTCCAGAGACCGCAGACACCACCAATCAAAAGGAGAACAAATCCTTGAGGGGAAAGCTTGAACACATCAGCTTGAACACAATGAGGGACGAAGAAAGGAATCTACCTATTTTGGTTTATTATTTTGGAATCGAGCAAGAAAAAAAAAATTTTAACCCCCCTCAAAATTTGATGTTTTACGTTTCAAGGTACGTAGAATCCGAAAATCGAATGAAAAAATTTCCGTCCGTCCGCCGTACGCGGCACTTTTCTTAGCAACACTGGACCGATTTGGTTCAAATTTGGTATATGGGCTCCATTTGGGGTCTAGTTGTGCCCGCGAAGCTTTTGGTTGATGTCAGTCGCTTCTAAGGGGTGTAAAATTAAGGGTTGAAATTTTCAAGAGTGCCCTAGCTCGAAAACTCTCGAAATGAAGGTATCGTTTTTTCACCAATTTTAAATAGTATTGAATTTTTAAAAATTTGTGAGACCACCCGGAGCTTTGTAGGACAAACCGTTCGGTCCCTACGAGTACTTAAGGGTTTTTCTTCGAATCACGAGTGTGAATCACCAAAAACGTATGATCTCCGTTCAAATTTTATCGGACTAAAATGCGATCGCTGTTCATTTCTTCGATTTGTATACAGGAGCATCCAGGATGTGAGGGTGGTGAGACGGCGCTGATGCCGTCTCACCACCCTCACATCCTAGATGCTCCTTTTGTATACAGTTTTGCCTTCTGCGTAACCAGTAATCAAATTTCCATAATATGGAAATATTATGATGCTTTCTATTTTTCGAATCGAGTGTGAAGCGTTTAGTTCTTTCTAATAAACTTGATTGTGAAGGTGTGAAGCCAGTATGGTGTGGTAGGTAGTACCTACCAATAGTTGGTAGGTAAAAAAAAGTTGGTAGGTAAAAAAAATGTTGGTAGGTAAAAAACGCTGCAAATCATTGCCCAAAGGTTTATTATTTTCTGTATAGATCACCCTTCTGTTCTCCATCAATAGCACCTACCATCATCTGTATTCTCCCTTGACCTTTCCTCTCAAATTTCAGCTTCCTGCGTTCAATAGGATTGAAAATGGCTTCGTAGCTCTTCCAAGCGTCTCCAGCATTCGAGAAGATCTCTTCCAGGCGTCTCCAGCATTCGAGGAGATCTTCTTCACTCTTCAGATCACTGATCAGCTGAGTGAGCTCCAAAGCCATTTTCAATCCTATTGAACGCAGGAAGCTGAAATTTGAGAGGGAAGGTCAAGGGAGAATACAGATGATGGTAGGTGCTATTGATGGAGAACCAGTGATCTATACAGAAGGGTGATCTATACAGAAAATAATAAACATTTGGGCAATGATTTGCAGCGTTTTTAGCTCAGTGCTACCAGAAAGTTACCTCTCCAAAGAAAAATAAGTAGATCTTCTGAGAACAATAATTTTAATTCCTGAACACGACTGAACAGAGAACAATTTATTATTCTGCAATCCCCTCAATTTTTCTAGTAGAGAAATGAACTTCAGATCAGATTGATGAAACCATTGGTACCTTTTATTTGAATTCTTTATTTCTTCGAATGGAGTATGAAGCTTTTATTTCATCTAAATAAACTCGATTATGAAGCGAAAAATTAGTTGGTAGTAGGTTGTGACAATGACGAAGCTTGTTCTTTGCTGGTGTGTATGTGATCTAAATACGGAAAAATAATAAACCTTTGTGTAATAATTTGCAGCGTTTTTTCAAACGAGTGATCTCTTTAATTAATTTGTCTACCACATGTTATTGTAAAATTGGGCAGACAGTTTATTAAGTAGGATTTCAATGGTGCTGAATCCAAATTTGAAGTCAAAAACCTGAATTTCCCGCCTACCCCATTGGACATCTTATCACTCTGTATTATGTGGCTGCTCGGGGGAAACACGCTAAGGGGAAGGCTCGTAAATCCAAAGTGATCATAATCAAAACGATATTTATATTATCAATAAAAAAGTTCAGAATTTAATGAAAACAAAGGAGAAAATTGCTGGCAACATAATGGATATCGCTAGTGGTTTCACCGTTTCCGCAGAACTGAGACCGCTGATGTCCCCGGGGCTAATTTGTAGGTTGAAGCTGTAGGGGTTTCTTGCAAGGTTGAAGTAGTAATCGCTGGCGGGAGTGATTTTGGTCACGACAAATGGCACTGGAAGGACGCTGTTGCACCAGTTGATATGAACACCTCTGCTCACCAAGCCGAACACCTTCCCGTCGCACACCAGAGGAGCTACCAGACAAAGACGTGTTAGTTAAATTACTTAACTGAAAGCGATGGATTTCAATTTTAATTATTCTGCAAGGGATGGAATGAAACCTAGGAATGAAATCATTGATCCTTTCGGCAGCAGGTTCATGATTGTCACTCCTCACTACCTTCAGTAGTGAGTGGGGAATGTACAGAAAAAATCGAAAAACTGAAGAAAAATCAAATAAAAACGCTTGCATACGAGTCTGCAACACATTGAAACATTTTCATGCCCCTCCTGAGACATCTGGGAGCTCGATTTTCGACTCAGCTGATCTGGGAGCTCGATTTTCGACTCAGCTGATCTGGGAGCTCGATTTTCGACTCAGCTAATCTGGGAGCTCGAATTTCGACTCAGCTGATCTGGGAGCTCGATTTTTGGCTCAGCTGATCTGGGAGCTCAATTTTCGACTCAGCTGATCTGGGAGCTCGATTTTTGGCTCAGCTGATCTGGGAGCTCAATTTTCGACTCAGCTGATCTGGTAATATCAAACTGTAAAGTACCTACCTGTAAAGTACCTAACAACTTCACTTCTGATGGTCATAATCATCATTGTGGCGACTTGGGACAAATTTCGTTAGCAAATTTCGTTAGCAATTTTCGTCGCAACAAATTTCGTTGCAACAAATTTCGTGGCAACAAATTTCGTGACGATTTTTTTTTTAACATGTTTAATGTTTTAGGGCTGGGGGTCATTCTGTGAATTCCGACACGCAAATCTGCAACGCTTTTTTTTCTTAGTTACCACGGACCGATTTCTTAGTTACCACGTTATATCGGCTCCATTTGGGGTCTAGTTGTACCAAGATGGTCACTGATCAGCTGAGTGAGCTCCAAGGCCATTTTCTCTCCTGTTGAACGCAGGAAGCTGAAATTTGAGAAGCAGGGTCAATGGAGAATGCTGAAGGCGCCTGAGTGGTCACTGATCAGCTGAGTGATCGGCAATCTAATTTCTCCCTTGCGAGGGAAAAACATTAAACATGATTTAATGTTTTTCCCTCGCAAGGGAGAAATTGAACAGAGATTTTTTTGTGCATATGAAAGACATGAAAATGTCAAAACATTATGTTGGATTGCAACATAGGGATTGCGTATCTGGGGGCAAATCCTCCACAGCCATGTTTTCCACTTCAAGGATATTATCATTTAATGATTACCAGGCCGTTTCTATTTGTTTTCTGAACGTTACGGGTGTCACGACTCGATGGGGTTTGCGAGCGTCACATCATGGCACAAGAAATTGTACAATTTCGAAATTGCATTACGTTACTATGGTGTTTGTCAGCCTCACATCACGATATAATTTCCGCAATTCCGAATTGAATTCAATTTTTTCCCAATAGAAATGGACATTTCCCAAAAAGGTTTGGACATTTTCCAAATAGAATTGGATGTTTTCCAAATGGGTTTCTAAACTTTCAAAACACAATTGAGGAGCTTGATTACAAAAGGTACTATATCCATTTTGTTGAAACGCAAAAAACCATAGCGACCTAAAAACGTGCTATAAACCAATGATGTTATTTATTATATATTTCTAAATTGTAATAAATATTTTTGGAAAAAAAGGTGAATTAGTTCAGTTTAAAATAATTTTTAACGAGATTTAAAACATCAGATTTCACAACATGTGATATGAAAAAAATGGGAATCTCGTGTCGTGGTCCTCTTCTTTGTTCGAATGACAGGAAATTTTTAATTTCAATATTAGAAACACTTGTTATGCACAATAGGTGAAACAACAAGTGCTATCAACACGTTTAGCTACCTTTTATACTGATCCAAAGTAAGCAAAATAGAAGAGTTTTTTTCGTTCTCCTGAAACCTGTAGAACTTTCATATCACATCGATACCTTAAAGCACAAAGACGCTATGTCCATCCACCTTCCAAATTTTGTATTTTTTTAAATTTAACAAAAACTCAAGTTCAACAAAACTATTACTGACCTTCTTGATGATTATAGCTTGAAAATTTGTTGAAGAAAGAGTTTGGTGTGGAAAGCCATTATTTTAGGAATTGTGCACTGGTGAAAACTTCTTTTGCGTTTTCCTGAAAACTCCGTTTTGTGCTTTAAGGTATCGACATGTTGTCTCTTAGCCATCGATTTATGGATATAGTATACTATGTATGTAGTATACTTTTTGAAACAAAACGTAGCGTTTAGTACTTTTAAGAATCAAACGAAGTGGATAAAGTACTTTTTGAAATCAAACGAAGTGGATATACTTAGTACTTTTTTTAAATCAAACGAAGTGGATATAGTACTTTTTGAAAATAAACTAAGTGGATAAAGTACTTTTTGAAACAAAACGGATAAGAGACCGCCATTGTGTTGGATAAAGTACCTTTTGAAATTAAACGGAGTATTCACCCTCGTATTTCAAGGGAATAGGATATCTTTTGCTACAACACGATCTCATTTTTGTGAAGAACTACCGCCTGAAACCCTGGGAAAGTGTTAACTTAATTTCGATAATAAATGGTCTTTAGTAGTTAGTACCTTTTGGAATCAAACTCCTCAATTAGGGAACTCTGTGATACTTTATAAATTACGCTTTATTGCTAGTAGGTATACTTGAGTAGGTAGGTCGAGAAAATGTACAAAACAGGTTTCCTGAACTGGAGTTGTATAAATAACAATTTTTTCTGAATTTGAACGGATTTTCAGTGAAGAGGTCGTTCAGCTGCTGTTGTAGGTAGAAGGAGGAACGTGATCATGACATAATTACTACAGTCGGATGAAAAAAATTGTTTGAACGCCCCTTGAACGCACCACGTTCACTCAGGAGACGTTGAACTATTGTCTCAATTATTGGGAAATTAATTTCCCGCGGGGTTGAGCATGGGAGTGTACGGAGGGAGAAACAACAAGTTCATTTGAGATGAACGTGTCAAATTTTTAATGTGTTCCGAACGATGAATTCTCGTCTTGTCCATTATATAATACTATTAATTATATAATAGTATTTATATATTAATTTATATATAAATTAATATATAAATACTATTATATAATTAAAATTATTATTATTTATATATAAATTAATATATATTAATTTAAATTAATTAAAATATTAATTTATATATTCTGATAGTATATATATATTAATTAATTATATAATTACGGTAGGTGCGGGTGGATTATGAGGTGGAAGGTGTAGAAGTGCGGCGGTATCAACCACTTCAATACTTTCCGTGTGATTGGGAGGGGGTAAGACCGCTATTAGTTGTAATTATTGAGGGCCGTTGTTGTTTCTGGCAGATTTATCCTCCAACTGACGCCTTGTGGAAACCTTCTTGGGCAATGTCCATTTCTGTTTGGAAAATGTTGAATTCAATTTGGAAATGCAATAAATTTAATAAAGAATGCCTGCAGATATAAGTAATGCGATGAGGTCGCCGAGAGAGCCAAACGACACGAGAAAACAAGAAGAATTCTGCAACTCCCGATACGAGAGCTTCAGAACGACTCGAAGCGTTTAGAGCTAAGAAAAAGGCTCAACTCGAAGAGTCGCAATCATCTTCGTCCGAAAATTTATTTTGGTGGAAAAAAATGGCATTAAATCAATTAGGTATTTCTAAGTGATCTGACTGTAGAAGCGTAGATCTACAGTCCGTAGTGTTTTTTCGTAATCCACGATAGTCCGCGCTTCAGTCAACGCATCAGTCATCTGTTGATATCTCGCGAGTCTGGATGTATCCCTCGTGGGGGTAACAGTACTATACATACAATATACTTGACAATATACTAATTGTCAACTGTATCTAGAGTGACGGAAGTGGAGGCTAACCAGAAATGGCGGCAATACAGACTGGGCAGTAAAACTGTTGACGTCCGATAAATTTCACAAAATACGCAAATAAATTAAACTATTTTTGGCATTCTGAATTTGTCATCCCCCCCTCCCTTCCCTAAACATTTTTTGGTTCACGTTTCAACGTAATTACAGCCCGAAAAAAGATTGAAATTCTTGTCGTCCGTCCGTCGTACTCTCTTCTACCAACGACCGATCTTGATGAGATTTGGTATATGGGCTCCATTTGGGGTCTAGTTGTGCTGCGAAGCTTTTGGTTGATGTCAGTCCCTTCTAACGGGTGAACATTTCAAAACGCCCTTGATGAAAAACTCTTCATAATTACACACACACCAAAAAAGTTGTGCATCACCGTGATTAATTCAGAAATATGCTCAGGAAAAATTTGGGGTTTTTATTTTTGAAAATTGTATCTACTCACCAAGTAACAAAAAAACTTTATTTGTATAATTTTTTTTAATTTAAAAAAATGTTTTCTTAGAAAAAGGCAAAAATTATAAACTCACTTTTCTAAAAATTGTAAAAAAACGCTGCAAATGATTGCCCAAAGGTTTATGATTTTCTGTATAGATCACCCTTCTGTGTAGATCCTTCCCTACCAACCGTAGGTACCTTCTACCTACTAGGGCGTTTTTGAAAATCTCAACCCTTCATTTCCATTTGGTTGGTGATAGGGGTTGAAATTTTCAAAAAAACCGACCACACCATACTGCCTTCACACCTTCACAACCAAGTTTATTAGAAAGAACTAAACGCTTCACACTCGATTCGAAAAATAGAAAGCTTCATATGGAAATTTGATTACTGGTTGCTCAGAAAGCAAAACTGAATACAACTCGAAGAAACGAACAGCGATCGCATTTTAGTCAGATAAAATTTGAACGGAGATTAGACCTCTTTTGTGATTCACACTCGCGATTCTGTTTTATCGAAGGAAACCCGTTAAGTTCTCGTAGGGAACGAACGGATTGTCCTACAGAGAACCGCGTGGTCTCTAAAAATTCAATACTATCTTAAATTGGTAAATTGGTAGAAAGAGTTTTTGAGCTAGGGCACTCTTGCAAATTTCAACCCTTAATTTTCACCCCTTAGAAGTGACTGACATCAACCAAAAGCTTCGCGGCACAACTAGACCACAAATGGAGCTCATATACCAAATTTGAACCAAATCGGTCCAGGGGCCCTATTCTGATTCACTAAACGCACCAGTCGCTAACTTAACCACCGAGTTGCTAACTGAAGCGACATGGATATTATAAACTCAATAGTGTTTCCGATTCATTTTCCAAGAGATTAGTACCGTTAAAATTTACCAATTAAGGTGAATGAACACTTTTTGGAAACGGGAGAGGGAGGGGAATAGATATATATGAATAGATTAGGTTTATTTGTTACCCCCTCCACAAACAACGATAAATCGAACTTATAATGTAATAAGTTGGAATTGAAAAAAGTTAGAAAATCAAAATGTATCAAATATATTCATGTGAGTACTCTTTTTTCATGAGATTCAAGGCGATGTGAGGGCTCATAATGTGGAAGTATTAAATTTTTTACCCCCACCACAAATGTAAGTAAATATAGAAGGTATGTTAGGTATGCTAGAATCAAATCCTCCACATAAAAAATCGTGTAGGTACTTTTTGGAAACAGGGTGATTAGGAGATTCACATTTTGGTAGATTTACATTTTTTACCCCCACCCTAACATACAGTATGTTAGGTATGCTAGTACCAAATCCTCCACATAAAAAATCGTGTAGGTACTTTTTGGAAACAGGGTGATTAGGAGATTCACATTTTGGTAGAATTACATTTTTTACCCCCACCCTAACATACAGTATGTTAGGTATGCTAGTACCAAATCCTCCACATAAATAATCGTGTAGGTACTTTTTGGAAACAGGGTGACCCGGAGATTCTCATTTTGGTAGAATTACATTTTTTACCCCCACCCTAACATACAGTCTGTTAGGTTTGCTAGTTCCAAATCCTCCACATAAAAAATCGAGTGGGTACTTTTTGGATACAGGGTGATCAGGAGATTCACATTTTGGTAGAATTAAATGCTTAACCCCACCTTAACATACAGTATGTTAGGTATGCTAGTTCCAAATCCTCCACATAAAAAATCGAGTGGGTACTTTTTGGATACAGGGTGATCAGGAGATTCACATTTTGGTAGAATGACATTTTTTACCCCCACCCTAACATACAGTATGTTAGGTATGCTAGTTCCAAATCCTCCACATAAAAAATCGAGTGGGTACTTTTTGGATACAGGGTGATCAGGAGATTCACATTTTGGTAGAATGACATTTTTTACCCCCACCCTAACATACAGTATGTTAGGTATGCTAGTTCCAAATCATCCACATAAAAAACCGAGTGGGTACTTTTTGGATACAGGGTGATCAGGAGATTCACATTTTGGTAGAATTATATTTTTTACCCCCACCCTAACATACAGTATGTTAGGTATGCTAGTTCCAAATCCTCCACATAAAAATTCGAGTGGGTACTTTTTGGATACAGGGTGATCAGGAGATTCACATTTTGGTAGAATTAAATGCTTAACCCCACCTTAACATACAGTATGTTAGGTATGCTAGTTCCAAATCCTCCACATAAAAAATCGAGTGGGTACTTTTTGGAAACAGGGTGATCAGGAGATTCACATTTTGGTAGAATTAAATGCTTAACCCCACCTTAACATACAGTATGTTAGGTATGCTAGTTCCAAATCCTCCACATAAAAAATCGAGTGGGTACTTTTTGGATACAGGGTGATCAGGAGATTCACATTTTGGTAGAATGACATTTTTTACCCCCACCCTAACATACAGTATGTTAGGTATGTTAGATCCAAATCCTCCACATAAAAAATCGAGTGGGTACTTTTTGGAAACAGGGTGATAAGGAGATTCACATTTTGGTAGAATTACATTTTTTACCCCCACCCTAACATACAGTATGTTAGGTATGCTAGTTCCAAATCCTCCACATAAAAAACCGAGTGGGTACTTTTTGGATACAGGGTGATCAGGAGATTCACATTTTGGTAGAATTACATTTTTTACCCCCACCCTAACATACAGTATGTTAGGTATGCTAGTTCCAAATCCTCCACATAAAAAACCGAGTGGGTACCTACTTTTTGGAAACAGGGTGATCAGGAGATTCACATTTTGGTAGAATTACATTTTTTACCCCCACCCTAACATACAGTATGTTAGGTAAGTTAGATCCAAATCCTCCACATAAAAAATCGAGTGGGTACCTACTTTTTGGAAACAGGGTGGGGTAAAAATGTAATTCTGCCAAAATGTGAATTTCCTAATCATCATGTTTCCAAAATGTATCTACACGATTTTTTTTGTGGAGGATTTGGAACTAGCAAACCTAACATACTGTGTGTTAAGGTTAAGCATTTAATTCTACCAAAATGTGAATCTCCTGATCACCCTGTATCCAAAAAGTACCCACTCGATTTTTTATGTGGAGGATTTGGAAATAGCATACCTAACACACTGTATGTTAGGGTGGGGGTAAAAAATGTAATTCTACCAAAATGTGAATCTCCTGATCACCCTGTATCCAAAAAGTACCCACTCGAATTTTTATGTGGAGGATTTGGAAATAGCATACCTAACATACTGTATGTTAGGGTGGGGGTAAAAAATGTAATTCTTCCAAAATGTGAATCTCCTGATCACCCTGTATCCAAAAAGTACCCACTCGATTTTTTATGTGGAGGATTTGGAACTAGCAAACCTAACAGACTGTATGTTAGGGTGGGGGTAAAAAATGTAATGCTACCAAAATGTGAATCTCCTGATCACCCTGTTTCCAAAAAGTACCCACTCGGTTTTTTATGTGGAGGATTTGGAACTAGCATACCTAACATACTGTATGTTAGGGTGGGGGTAAAAAATGTAAATCTACCAAAATGTGAATCTCCTAATCACCCTGTTTCCAAAAAGTACCCACTCGATTTTTTATGTGGAGGATTTGGTACGAGCATACCTAACATACTGTATGTTAGGGTGGGGGTGAAAAATGTAATTCTACCAAAATGTGAATCTCCTGATCACCCTGTTTCCAAAAAGTACCCACTCGGTTTTTTATGTGGAGGATTTGGTACGAGCATACTTAACATACTGTATGTTTGGGGTGGGGGTAAAAGATATAGTACCACTAAATGCAGAAAAATGGTCCCCTATATAATACGTAAATGTTAACGTGGAAAAAAACACGAGAAATCCTCGAAAACCGGAAGATTTTGAGTAACAACTCGGTTGATAACTGAAACCACTTGGTTGATAAATGAAGCGACTGCTCCGGACCAGTCGCTAAGAAAAGAGCCTTCGAAACCACTGAGTTGCTTCAGTTAACCACTGAAAGGAGAAAAAGGTGCGTTTAGTGAATTAGAATAGGTCGCTATTATAATATCCATATCGCTAACTCCGAAAATTAGCCACCCAGTGGTTTCGGGAAACCACTCAGTTGCTTCGCGAAGCCACTGCGGGCGCGTTTAGTGAATCAGAATAGGGCCCCAGGGTTGGTAACAAAAGTGCCGCGGACGGACGGAAAATTTGTTATTCGATTTTCGTATTCTACGTACCTTGAAACGTAGACCATCAAATTTTGAGGGGGGGTTAAACTTTTTTTTTGTTGGTCGATTCCAAAGGTTCATTATTGAAAATAGTAAACCAAAAATACTCGGAATATCGTCGAACAGATTTGTTATAGATGAGAGAGCCTTTTAACCTTTGTAATGAGTCAGGCCATAAGGAAAAAGTTAAAACAATTCAGATTGATACACCGAAACTGTGAATCCTGAAAAACGAGTAAGCTGTTGACTTGGGTTCATCGTCGTTAGTTTAAACAAGGAGTTCGTACAGTAAATCTCTCCACGTGCACCTTTATGATGAATCGAAACGTTATGATTCATCATAAACGTAGTAGGTATTGTTTTTTCGTCAATTCAAAACAGTAGTGAATCTTCAGAATCAAATGAGCCCAGAGCTCTGTAGGACCAACCGTTTACTCCCTATGAGGACTTACAATAAATCAGAAACTCGTTTGTGAATCGCAAGAGAGACCTAATCTCGTTGAATCGTTATTCGTTTCCTATTCCTTTGTGTAATAATTTGCCGCGTTCATTCTTCGATTTGAGCTTCATATCACTCAGTTCTGCTTCCCTAGCAACCAAGAGCCAAATTTCGAATATGAATTCGGGGTACTCAACTCAGGGATAACGATGTTTTGATGGTTGGTATTATGTAAAATAAACTTGGATAGTGAAAATATGGTTGGTAAGTACTGAAAATGCCAAAGCCTTGGTCTGTGCTGGCGAGTCATTCAAACAGCAAAACAATAAACCGTTTTGTAATAATTTGGAGCGTTTTCTTTTGCGTGTTCTCTCTTAACATGTGTTGTACTAGAAGTATTGCTTGCCTCCGTTGTCGTGATCGCACACCGCGCCAATCGCCTTGCGCGAATTGAAGCACATGAGGTTGTCGTAACCTGCGCTGAATCTGTCTTTGGTGATGGGTGTATCGATGACGCCCCCAGGACAGTGGTGGTACGTCCGATTGGCTCCTGGCTTGGATGGCAGGTCCGTCTCACTGGAAGGACATCTGTACTTCTCGTAGTGAAAAGTACATTTGGCCCAATCCTCATAGTACACCCGATACTTCACCTGGCGGAATTGAACACAAACGATCAAATCTTATTTTTGTACCTGGGGGTTCATGAACTTTCTGCACTCATCGAAGGCAGGTTTGTGAACTCGAACTGAAGGGTAACCTGTGCCGTTCACGTGAAACCTACTAAAATTTTCATTTGTTGACCAGTTTTAAAAAATTATCAAGAATAGTGTTGGTCCGATTTTTTTCGTCCACAATATTGGAGAAAATAAGCGGGGGGAGCGTAGTTACTTGGAAACCCTGTATAAAGTCGTCTCAAGTTATCTTTACCGCCACGCTTTCTTCTAACCTTGTAGTCGACGGCAATGTGATTCTTCCAATTCTTGTAGTTGCGTCCGACGGAGGCGACGTAACAGACGATGTGCTGCCCTTCATGTCTTGAAAGATCGAAGTCCGTGATCAGAAGGTGGGTGCGCTCAAGACGAATTGGCATAAATCCGACGTATGGCAGGATCGGGGGAATCTCTCGAGTCAGCACCAGAACTGAAAATTTGGACGATTTCAACTTGGTGCAAATGATAAATTATTCATTTGTTTAAAGTAAATGCGTAGATGGAAGTTAATGGATATTAGTAAAAAATGCCTGCTTCGTTTGAGCTCTCGTTTTTAAGCAGACTTTAGTGCATTCTAATGAAAACGAATACATTTTGGCCAGTCTGTGTACGAGATTGTAGATTGTATTGTAGATTGTATTGTAGATTCTCGTATTCTAGATTCTCGTTTTGTAGATTGTAGATGAATCCGCGGATCAGGGTGATGGCCCAAAGCGCTGAAGCCTAGTGGCCTATTGTGCTACTCCGCGGATTCTGTTCCTAGTCAAAGAGTCCTAGCCCTTTGGTAAGGGCCAGTAGCAGTTTGGCTAGATTTGTGCTGGGAAAAGCCTCCATGGGTGTAGGTGACCCGAGGTGGTGAAACCTGCGATTTGATAGCACTTCGCAATCAAATATTATGTGGGAGGCTTTTTCTTCGGCCTCTCCACACAGCCTGCAGAGGGTTGTATTCTGATTTGTCCCAATGCGGTTGACATGGAATCTGAGTGGAGTAAAGCCCGTTACCAGACCGACCACTATCCTGACTTCCTTGCGGCTTAGCCGCAGCAGCTCTTCTTTGGCGCTGGGGTTGGGTTTTGCCACCATACGCTTACATGTCCTCTAAGGTTTGACCATCTACTAGTGGTTTCATTAGTGACCCACCGGTTTATGGTCGCCCTAAAGGAAGATTTGGGAATGCCGATGGCTGGCTCTGGACCAATAAACGGGGTTAGTGAGCCCCTTCTGGCCAGCGCATCTGCTTTCTCATTTCCCATTACTCTGCTGTGTCCTGCCACCTACTCCAGAGAAACCCTATTGTGTTGCGACAGGGAGCAGAGAGTATGGAAGCAGTCCCACACTAACTTTGAGTTAATGGAGGAAGCGGCCAAAGCCTTGATCGCAGTCTGGCTGTCCGAGAGAATGCGGATGTGTAAACCACGGTACCCTAATTGCAATTACTTCAGCCTGAAATACTGAGGCATACTCTCCCAGAGGAGCTAAGTGGCTCCATCTGGGATTAGTCCCGTAAATTCCAATCCCTGTACCATTCCCCATTTTAGATCCATCTATATACTAGAATACGTCGTTGGGTCAGCATTAGGAGATTTGCCGCCCCTCCGATCTTATGATTGATCTGAAGGGGTGTTTCTTGGCAAAAGTTCTAGGCATAATGTCCGCCACCATGTCGAGCATGGTGCTGCACAAAAGGCCCAGGATTTTGGAGTGCCCTGGAGGTGTGACTCCCTCCACGTTCCATTCCATTTCTGCCTCAGGGCTGCCTCCATAGCGGCAGTTGGGGTTCTATGCATTGCGCCTGTTATGATTAGGCAGGCCAGCCGTTGAACACTGGTTAGAGTGGAGGAAGCTCCTACCTGGCAAACTTTTGGCCACCACACTACACAGCAGTACACTAGGATTGGTCTTACCACCTAGTACGGATTCAACAGACCATACTTGGCTTTAGTCCCCAGGCTTTCTCACATGAGCGTTTGGCCCTCATGGGAGCACTTTTTCCCCAATTGGCAATCAAGTCTAGGTGCTTATTCCAAGTGAGTTTGGCATCTAGAAAGGCCCTAGATATTTTACCTCTCCCTTGAACGGCACCGTAGCATTGAAAAGGAGAGGTTTAAGGGAACAAGTGTGGTTTCGTCAGGGTTTACACTTAGTCCCTCGGCCCTACACCATTCCTCCACCTTTTCCAGAGATGCCTGAGCTAGGTCTGAGACCACACCCATTGACATCCCTCTAATCAGGATCACCAAATCATCAGCGTATCCTTGGGTGTAGAAGCCACTCTCATTCAGGAGAGTCAGCAAGGAGTTGATGACAAGGTCCCACAGGAGGGGAGAGAGTATCCCTCCTTGAGGGTATCCCCTTGCCACCAACATCCCTGCCACCTCTCCCAGGAGTTCTGCCTCCACAGATCTGCTTTCCAGCATGGATTTTATCCACCTACAGAGGGTGTCGTTGACTCTATGCCTTCTGGCAGCTGTGATCATTGAGGACACAGAGGTGGGGTCCAAGAACATGCCCACAGCGAGCTCCTTGCAAGCTTTGCGTTGCCTCTACCCTAGGGACCAGGTGGTGCAAGGCCGCTTTGCAGGATTTGCCTTGTTGATAGGCGAACTGATTGGGGTGTAGAGGTCTCGCTATGAGAGCTGTTTCCCTCAGATGCCTGTCAACCAGTTTTTCTAACGTCTTAAGGATGAAGGACGTTAGACATATGGGTCGATAAGCCTTAGCCTGGTTGTAAGATGGGCGCCCAGGCTTAGGGATAAACATAACCCTAGCTTTGTTCTACCTCAGGGGGACTGTTCCGTAGCCAGACTCGCCCTGAAGAGGATACACAGAAGCCTAGTAACTAATGCCCCCCCCCCCCCCCTCCTGAAGGAGTTTCGGTGTAATGCCATCAGGCCCAGGCGATTTTTGTGGGTTAAATGAGTTGATAACCTTTGACCGTGTGCAGTGGGCTACCCCCCTGACCTCCATTCCATCTGGGAGGAGATTCCCCGAGTTGGTCTGTCAGGTGGTGGGGGACACCCCTCTGACCATGAAGAACCACTGACCCTGGAAAGTGAGTCTCCAGCATGTAGGCAAGAGTGTCCGAGGCCGAGGTGGTATATTCCACATTTGTTTTCACCATAGTTCCAATGGGGTTGGCTGGGTCCCTGGATAGGAGTCGCTGGGGTCGTGCTCCTTCAGAGGTGCTCTCCACCTCTACACAGAGCTTCCTCCAGGAACTTCTTTTAGAACTCCTAAGGACCCTTTTGTACTCGGCGAGTTTGGTTTAATAATCGCCCCAATTCCCGCTGCGCTTAGCTGCATTAAATAGTCTGCGGGTTTCTCTCCTGAGAGCAAGAAGCTGTCCATTCCTGTTGGAAGATACAGCTGTCAGGGGAGTATGTTCGTTGAAGGAGGTTAGTAGGGTATGCTCTAGCTCCCCAGCCATTACCTCTATATCTTCAACGCTATGGATCCTGGTCTGGAGGCCCCGGGTCCTGCCATCAAACTTCTCCCGGTACCTGTGCCAGTTTGTTTTCTGAGGATCTCGGCACACGCGCTGTGTTCTGGCCAGTCCCTGGAGTTCCACAACTATGTACCTGTGGTCCGTAGTCTGTGTATCTGTCTTTCGTCAAGTTTATAGGAAATCATAAACCCATCTCACTCTAAGACAACTCTTCAGAACTGATGCAGCCGAGCTCCTGCTTATTAATGACTCGGTTCTGATGGAATATGAATTGTAATTTAATTTCTCCAAAATTATTGCATACGAACTCAATCACATACCTATCCGTACAAGAAGGCACTGCTGCTCACGCGAAAAGGAAAAAAGTAAACATCGCCGGGAACTGTCTCAATAGCTAGCCGTACACGAATGTTGTTTCTGTGCTAAATTTGAATTGAACTGCAATTCACTGAGAAATTTACTTGTTTTTACTGATTCTATCTGTCTGATTGAATCTACGTTTCTATTCTGATTTCTGTACAAAAACGCTGTATAGATCACTCGTCTGCTGAGAACACAGCTCTATCATTACCAACCATAGTTGCTACCTACCTACTTCACAATCAAGTTTATTTGGAAGAAATCAACGCTTCTCACTCAATTTTAAGAAATAAGGAGTTGAGGGTGCCTTCATTAGGAAATTCGATTACTGGTTGCTAAAGACGCAAAACTGAGTAGGTTTAACGGTGCTCTTATTTTACAATTTTCACGGTCAATTAATGTAGTTTTGGTGATTTTAGTCACATGAGGTCACTAAGGAGGAGTTTTATTCCTGAAGACCTCATTCCCTATCAATTTGACAGAGAATTAATACAGTATATTCCTGTAATTTTTTCATAATGTTTTTTATACTTAATGTAGTTTTTTACACTTAATTACTTGTCTTTTATACTTATGTGTAGTTCAAAATGTTTCAATTTTTTTATTGTTACCCTCCTTTTTTATATAATATGGTTAGTGGGGGAAGTTCCCGCACCTTTCGTGATTGGGCTCATAAAAAAAAAAGAAATCTCATCGAGACTTTAGTAAAGGGTTATGGAATGACAAACTTCTGTTCCACAATAATTAATTCATTGGGGGTTAGTCGTCACAATATTTACGGTGTTTTCAAAATTGTAATAATCTGGTTGTCTTACCAGAAAAGTCGTAGTTGATAGGGTCCGCTGGATAAGTAGTACATCTTGGATGTGTTGAGATAAACCTGACTGAACGATGACCCTGCTTCGTCGAGGATACCTTCTTATCCCAAAAATTAGGGACGGTATCCGATAGTTCTTTCGCAAAGTACATCCTACATGGAGGAAGTGTAGATATCAATGCTGATTTATGTCCTATAATGTGCTACTATTTTACTAGTTTTAGGTGTGATCATCACATAAGTGGCTTTCAAGGCATGGGGATAGTTCAGGATAGGTGCTACTTAGTGAGACTTTGCAGCTAGCTAGCTACTACTGCTTTGGAGTCTGGACAAAAACCTAAATTATGCTTGTATCAGCATGAGTTAGTTAAAAGAACCTTCTAAGTCTTGGCTACAATTGTGACATGTGGTGAGACAAACAGTAAGGCTGGGACGCATTTTTCAATATTGCTTCTGAGTCTACCAAGGTAGCGGAAGCTTTGTTTTTTTTCTATTAGGGTAAAAGACCCAGTGGCGGACATGTTAAAGAAAATCCTATCATTCTCCATTTTCAATTTTTTCTTTTTCTGCTGTGTCTGACTTTTTTGTGTTTAACATGTACCTTAGATGTTTATAAACGAATTATCAATGCAAAAAAGCAGTTCTAATCATATTAAGTATTCTCGATAAATTGCTTTTGGTTTATTATTTTCAATAATGAACCTTTGGAATCGACCAAGAAAAAAAAATTTAACACCCCCTCAAAATTTGTTGGTTTACGTTTCAAGGTACGTAGAATCCAAAAATCGAATAAAAATTTGGCCGTCCGTCCGCCGGACGCGGCACTTTCCCCACTTAGCCAAAACTCTCACCAAAACTGACTTAATGGACCGAGTCCAACGACTTTTGAAGACCTTAAGTGGGAAAATAGTTTCACCATTAACCGAACTGACCGTGGTAAAAAATCCTTCAGGAGTAGAAATCCTGAAGTGTCAACTAGGATTGCCGAAAACCTTAATATTTCGAGAAATACAGTGACCTCTGAAGACCTCAGGCAGTGGGCTTCTGCTGTCCCAAATTAGGAACAGTCCAGTCAAGAATATATGCTATCAGACCCATCTAGAGTATTTAGTGCAGATGAAACTGCGTTTTTTCTCAACCCAAAAGGTCCATCTGTTTTGACTCCAAAAAGTGACAGAGTAGTTTATCAACATGATGATTGAGACGAGTGTGTCACTGTTTTGGTGACAGCTAATGCTGGAGGGCAGTTAGCTCCCCCTCTTTTGTTTTCAAGTACGAGTGCATTCCCGAAGAAATTGCCAGAAGTGTAACAGCTGACAGAGGCATGTGCTTTAGTTATGTAGGGTATACCAAACTCACTCTCTACTTGAGCAGTTGGTCCCCCTTGAATTTCCTGCATGGCTTAGAACATCGCCTCTTCACTATAATCTCCCTCCTTTGGTTCCACGTTTTAAACATGGCGGACAGTGTGTCCTACACTAGTGTACTTAGGTAGTATATTTTGTGTACCAGTGGAGGACAAGCATAAATTTGGGTACTGTAAATGCATAAAATCAGATGAATTCTCTGAAATATGCTTAAGTTAAATAGTATTGAAGTTGAAACAATCACAAAAGTAGTTGCAAGTGTGTTGGAAACAGGAAAATATCTCAATATTCACAGTCGATTTCTTGTCATTTTGCACTAGGGATCAGCACTGAACAGGGCAAAAACGTGGACTGGCGTTATTTTTGTAAAACTGCACCGCCAATTTGGAGCCAACTGTCCTGTTCACTTCCATTTAGTTCTAAGCCCAATAACTTCCATAATAAGAAGGAATCAATGGCAAAACTCAACTCATATTGTTATTATAACAGATTATTTTTCAAGTGTCCGGCATTTGTGCAGTGTCCGCAACTGGGGCTTTTCTACTGAAGTTTTGTATTTGAGTAAAAATAATCTGTTTAATTGCTTATGCACTGTGTGTTTTGTAGGCAATAAAAACATTGATTGATTGAAATTCGGTGCTCTAATGTCACTAGCAGTGTTATGGTGGCTAATGGTGAGTTGCGAGAGGGGGTTGGGGTTAACATGTTTCGCACCTTTTTATCGATGATTTCCGATTTCAAAATATCCAGTTTTGGGCTCTCCTAATGCTCAAAATGATATTTATGTGACTTCCTCAGTATACTTTCCACTGCACGGTAGAAAGGTAATTAAAAATGTTTTACCGGTTGATTTCGAAAGAACTCCTCGTTATCTATGTCCCCTGGAATGCGTGTTTTTCGTTCAAATTTCTGATTGTAGGTGCAAACCACAAATTAGGTAAGTAGGGATTGGAAAAAAATTTTGGAGGACAAAAGTTGTAAATTTGATGTAGAATCGATCCCTTCAGTTTGGCCAATCGAGGCTGACACACCCTTTGTTGAAATAGAACTCAGAAATAGTAATAATAATGTAACTATAATTTGCATTTAATTCATTGAGGCAGGAATTGGAAGATCATTCGAAATATATGTTACCTAAATTTATCTGAAATTCCTTCTTGAGTTGAAATTACTTACGGCGTGTAATAAACGCTAAGTTCCGGGACATTATTTCTATTTCGTATATTCTTCAAATCGTCCGTTCCCCAGTCCACTTGAATCTGCCGTGTTATCCTAAGACAGAATACGGCCCATCGGCAAGTCGTGAGAACGGTCTTGTGACTCAAGAGATTCCCCACGGCCCAGTCTTCTTGGTCCCGTCCTTCTAGTCGGATATCCACCAAGTAAGGGAACTCAGTTCTTCCCGCCAAGATTGTACCTTCCAGAGACATGATTAATCGTTATGTGTTGAAGCCTTTGAGTATTCTGTATCTTGTCAGGTATTTTCATATCGCGGCTATTCCATTAACACTAGCAATTACTTCGGTATCCCATAGTTTTGGGTGCCTTCATTACGAAAATTGGATCTTGGTTAGTAAGGTAACACGAAAGAAACTCTATTAAAAGAATCGAACAATGATCCTATCTGACCAGCTGAAATTTGAACTGAATTTAAGCCGTCAGTGAACAATCTTATGCGATTCTTAACTCGCCGACTCACTTGAACAAGCAAACTCATTAAGAATTCAGCAAACTCAAAACGTTATCCAATTTCTATCATTGTAAATGTAAACTTGAAATAATGTGACCGGCGCCCATGACCACTAAATGGTTGCAAGCGCCTAAATATAGAAAAAAAGCGATTCGGCAGTACTTGTCGTTAGTACTTCTCTCAAGGTATCTACCTATCGTTTATTTATTTAGTGTATGTATTGGCATCAAAATAATACAAATTACGAAAATTTGTTGCATAAATAAAAATAAGTTTGCCATGTGGGTGTGGCACATAGTTTCCTCGTATTCATAACCCGATTGTATAGGTGGTAAATGGATAGTAGCTAATCTAGAAACTATGAAGGAAAAAATCTCAAAAATCTTTGGAGGAATTAAAATGGGAACACCTGAAGCGTCGACAAAAACAAGGGGGGATTTAATTAGCATAGGAATGCGCATTAGCGTTTTGAAATAGAACATGAACTTTAACAGGATTGTCTAGAAAACTGCTTCTGGTGTAGCGTCACTTGTATTCTCGCTGTGGGTTATGATGGGTTCTTAAGCAAAATAATCCACGAGGGTCAACTTTCCAACCCGATGAAGATCAACATCGGTGTGAAATAAGGCTGTGTGCTGTCGCCAACACTGTTCAATACTGTCGCTGACAATGTGGTGTTCGACATTGTCATGAGAGATGCTCTTGAGGGAAAGCAGTCGGGGCATACTATGAGGCTGGAGGACGACTTTGCCGACGACCTTTGTCTCCTTTCTCATCGAAACACTGACCCTCGAACGAACATACGACTTACGAATTTCAAGCCGTAAGACCAATATCGATAAGATTAAAGAAATGCAAATCAATAAGCGTGGGCAGGTTCAAGCCTACAGAACAAGTGGAAGCCTTCATTATCTTGGGGTCCTCTCCTGCAGGCCGGTGGTGCGTATGACTACTTGAAGAGTGGAATGCGTTAAGCGGTCTTTCAGCTGTGTTCTGTTTGGAAAAAGAACATTTCCTGGAGGATGAAGCTGAGACCCTTCAACACCAACGTTTAATGCGTCTTGTTTTCAGGCTGTGAAAATTGACCTCACTCGTCAACTCCAAACCTTTTTCAATCGCACGTTGCGAAGAATCATGGGAATTTGGTTGCCCAATACAATCTCCACTGAGCTTTGGAGGATAACTGATAACTGATAACTTTCAATCGAACAAGAAATTAAGGAAAGGAAATGGAAGTGGATCGGCCATCTGTGAGGAAGCCACCCTGCAGTTGAATCCTCAGGGATATGGTGGATGAAGAGATCGACCTAGTGAGATATGGAGGAGATCCGCCGGCAGATAGGTTAGAGTTGGAGTGAAGGTAAGAAAGTTGCAGCCAGCCGATCTGAATAGAAAAACCCTTGTATCTGCCCTACGTTCGCAAAGGAGCTGAAGGATTAAAGAAGAGGAAAAATATGACTATATTAGGCCATCCCATTAAAATGTTCACCATAAAAATCCACCATGTAGAGTTATACCTACTCTTCAAAATAATGCTGAGTTCAGATGAACATACCGAGGTTTTCCATGCCTTTGATGATTAATGCGAAGTCAGCCTGATTAACCGGGTACTTGGTATCGTCCTTCCATCTCACCTCTGGGTCATCTGGCCAAGTAATTTTACTTTCCAGGTCCCCTGCCCAGAAACCATATACCGCAGTCAAACAAGAGAGTATACCGAGAATACGACCGATGAAAATCATTTTCAATATGATGCGAGAAATAACTTCAATGTTATCCCGAAACTATTGAAATGCTTTCTCGGTGAAACATGTGGTTATTTGTTTTTATGTTAAGTTTTGATGGTGTTTCCATCAAATTAGTGGCAATAGAAGTTGAGTAATGCTGTCAGAACCCAAGAAAAGATAGGTAGGTAATTACTCCTTCAAAGCTTACATAACTCTGATCTTCAAAGTTTGCATAACATTGATCTTCAAAGTGGAATCAGATTGAATCAACTTCACGAATATTGGGAAACAAACACAGGTACGATCACAGATATCAGAGTTAGTGGAGGTGTTTGAACGAGAATCTCTTCTACTGCTGTTGTATGTTAATGGGAATCTATTCTTATATTATTATTCTACTGTTCATTAGTACACCCAACTGAGTACTATGAGAAAGGGTATTAAATATAATAATAATATCATTATTATTAATATTATTATGTTAATAATATAGTATATATTCTTTTATTATTAATAATAATAATAATAATAATAATAATACTTATTATTATTACAGCAGAGGTAAATAAAGACTAAAGTATTATAGATGCTTTTATTACAGTTCTAAATTCTCCATATATTCGTCAGCGATTACCGGAAAATACCTACCTCACTCACTATGCAACAGGCATTTGATCAAGCCAGAGCATTCGATATGTCACAACAACATTCTCTTTCATGTCAGTCAACAGGTCCTCCATCTGTGAGTGCGATTGTAGGACGACAGAGCTTGAGCCACTTAAGGCAATGACTAGGAATGCAACATGTTATTTTTGTGGTGGTAAGAGACACCCTAGGAAGTTATGCCCAGCTATCGACTATGTTTGTAAGAACTGTGGAAAGGAAGGACACTATCCAAAAGTTTGCCTTTCAAACAAACGGCCGTTGGAAAATACATCTGCTATGGAGTCACTTGTAGTAATAGCCTCATGGTGAAATCAACAGTTGAAGTAAGACTCAGTGGACTAAGTGCTCATGCGTTTATCGACACAGGAAGCTCATTGAACTTGTTAAACGAATCTTTTATAGAAATGAATACTTTGGTGTTTCTAGCAATTACGACAATTTTACTATGAACTCAAAAGTCTCGAACTTAAAAACAGAAAGAATGTGTATAGAACACGAAAGAATGAATATTTTATTCCTTAACATTAACAAGAATTACTGACTCCTAGTAATAACCTTCGAAACTGTAGTGTAAGCTCTACAAATACCATGCGTAAATCCTGATTTAGCGGTTAGATTACGATGGTTTCGGTTTCATTAACCACAAAAATCACCTCATTATGCACTGGAACAATCGAAATGAAGGGCTTTACATACAAAAACACGCCTTTATATAATGAAAGATTTATGCTCAGATATAATATTAGGTCATGAGATGCTGTGCTCTCATGAGTCTGTCGAATTCTCCTTTGGAGGAAAACGACCTCCACTGGAAATTTGTGGCAGTGTGGAAGCACCACTAGTACGACCACGAATAAAATCACTCGCGATGAGATTGTGGAAAACAATTTTAATAAAAACGGAGTTGAGTAGAACGTTGTCTATTTCCACGAAAATAATGAATTACAAGTTAAATCGATTTTGACAGTGAGGTCATCATCAGTAACAAACAATAACTTATTGTTTGTTAATAATAAGTTATTGTTTGTTACTGATGACGACCTAACCGTCGAAATCGATTTAACTTGTAACTCATTATTTTCGTGGAAACTGACAACATTCTACTCAACTCCGTTTTTACTAGTAATTTTCAAATACTGTAAGTAATTTTCAGTCGTCTTACCAAATATTGTAAGCCAATCGCAATTTGTTCTCGTAAACATACAAAAGAAGATCTTGAATTTATGAAATCTGAAATTGATGATTTTTTTGAAAGGGGGAATACTCGAAACAAGCGATTCCCCGTGGAGGGTACAAGCATCAAATGCTTGTACGACAAATTTTGTCGTTACTAAATCACGAAAAAAGAAAATGGTCATTGATTATTCACTAACAATAAACAAATTTACGCTTCTAGATGAGTTCCATACTCCCAGAATAGAAGATATAGTGGAAAACGTAGCAAAATACAACATCTACAGCCAAGTCGATTTGAAAAGTGCATACCTTCAAGTACCAATTGCCGACGAAGACAAGATTTTCACAGCTTTCGAAGCTGGAGGCCAATGGTACCAATTCAATGGACTACCATTTGGAGTATCAAATGGAGTACCTGCATTTCAAAGGTTCATTTTAACCATCATTAGACAAGAAAATTTGGAAGCTACTTTCGTTTATTTAGATGATGTGACTGTGTGTGGAACAGATGAGGAAGAACATGAACAAAATTTTCTCGGTGTAGTAAAGAGGTATAACTTAACACTGAACATTGAGAAAAGCACATTTCATTCAAAATCTATCAAGCCCCTTGGGTACGAAGTTTCAAGTGGAAAATACGAGCCAGATCCTGACAGACTTCGCCCATTACTGGAACTTGCACCTCTCAAAAATTTAGCTTCATTACAGAAGATTTTAGGTATGTTTTCACATTACTCAAAAATGGGTTAGCCGGTTCTCAGACAAAGTATATCCACTAGCGCAATCACAAAAATTTCCAATAAGTTCGGAAGCAATGCAAGCTTTCGAAAGTCTGAAGAAAGACATAGTAAACTCCGCAATACAGTCAACTGACCTGAATCTCATGCTCACAGTAGAAACTCATGCTTCTGACCACGCACTTTCGGCGGTTCTCAGCCATTAAGGGAGGCCTGTTGCATTCTTTCCTCGATCGTTGAATGCATAATCATTCTATTATCGAAAAAGAAGCTTAAGCAATATTAGTATCAATCCGCAAATGGCGACATTTCTTGATTGGTCGCCACTTCCAGCTAATCACCGATCAGCAGAGTGTTTCCTTTATGTTTGATAGAACACACAGTAGCAAAATTAAGAACGAAAAGGTTATACGGTAGAGGCTCGAACTATCAGCATATTCCTATGATATCATTTATCGGCCTGGAAAAGAAAATGACGTAGCAGACGCCTTATCACGTACCTATGTGTTCAGCAAAAAAAATATGGCAACTATAACGGTCCTAATAAGCCTGCATGAAGCCATATGCCACCCAGGTGTCACCCGACTATATCACTGGGTAAAAGCCAAAAACATGCCTTTTTCAATAGATGATGTCCGGAAGATTACAACTTCTTGTACAATCTGTTCAGAGTTGAAGCCGAGATTCTTCAAGCCCGGAGAAGCATCTCACTTGATAAAGGCTACGAAACCATTTGAACGTTTAAATATTGACTTCAAGGGACCCTTAGCCTCAGCCTCGGGGTAGCCTAGAGTACTGACTAGCTACCTCGATGTGTCCAAGGCTTTTGACTGCGTCAGTAAGGATTTACTTTTGAACAAAATGTACAACATGGGTATCAGAGGTACGGTCCATGATTGGTTTAGGAGCTATCTCAGTGATAGAAGTCAAATAGTCGCCATAGACGACGACATTTGGAGCGATACATTAAGCATGGGAGATTATGGAATTGCTCAGGGAACAGCTTTGGGTCCAAGCCTGTTTATTCTGTACATGAACGATATCGTCAACATAGTTTATTTATTGAGCGATATGTACTTGTTCGCTGACGATATTGCCCTAATTACTGATGGCTCAAATTGGGAAGAAGCAGTAAACAAACTTGAATCAGATCTTGCCAATATTAAACTTTGGATGAATTTGAATAAACTTAATTTGAATGTAAATAAATGTAATATCCTACCTGCGATCATTAAAGATAAAGATTGGCCAAACGACTTGCAAGTGTATATGCACTCAGGTGACTGTTTACAGAATGAAATCCCTTGCACCTGTGACAGACTTAATATAGTTAGATCTGTTAGGTACTTGGGGGTTGTTCTGGACTATAGGCTAAAATGGGATGATCATGTTAAATATGTTACCAATAAACTGAGGAAAGTTGCATTCATTATGAGCAAAATAAAATTCCTGGGTGATTCTATTAAAAGAGTCGTGTACTATGCCTTGGGGCAGTCTCTTATTCAATTTGGTATTACGATATGGGGTGGTACATTTGAATTTATCTTAGAACCGCTGTTTGTCTTACAGAAAAGATTGCTTAAAATCGGATTTCTTAAACATAGAAGGTACCCCACAATTGATTTATTTAAAGAACTGAAAATCATGAGCCTGGAACAATTGTATACTTTTAATATTGGTAAATACTTACTGAAGAACAAAAATGAGTTCAATGTGAACTTTAGATATTTGAGAAATAAACCGTATAGAATGGAACTTCCCAAAATAAAAAAAGCTTTTACTGGTCGAGGCCCTATTTATCGAATGATAGTGGTTTACAATTGTATCTTCAATAGTATCCATCCTCTATTTGCCAATGAAAACCTATACCCAATGTATAAACTGGTTAATATTTTTAAAGAACAAGTACTAAAAATGGATAACATGATTGTTTCTAGTAATAAGTCAAGATACCCAATGTATGCAATCTAGTAAACTAAATAATAGAATCTGGTATTGCAATCGAAGTAGGTACTTTCCCGAATAATTAATTTTAATAATAATAATCTTGTGAGTTGGAACACCGTTACATATTTTTTATTGTATAGGTAATTTGTGGGATCTCGATGTGTCTAGTCTACATACAGGAAAACGGGAATGGGAAACAGGCTCATGTATGCCGCCACAAGCAAGGCTTTTAGGCATACATTTACCCTTCAAGATGTAGCTGGTAAAAGAAACCAGATTATTCTGTAACTGGTTTTGAGATTAATACTACATTTATTATATATTATTCATTGTATGATGATGAAGGTAATAAATTTCATTTCATTTCATTTCAATTTCATTTCATTTCATTTCATTTCATTTCAGCCTTATCTACTTGTGATTGTGGACGAATACTCGCGATTTCCTTTTGCTATTCCTTGCCATGACTTGAGCGCACTCATCACCTACTTGAAGCATTTATTCTCTGTCTTTGTATGCCTTCTTACATGCATTCAGGCAGTGCTCAACTCAACGTTTTAACATTCAAACGGCATAGCAACTAGTCGCACAACGCCCTATAACCCTCAAGGAAATGGACAAGTTGAGCGTTATGATGGAATACTGTTGAAGGCAATCCAATTAGCATTGAAAAATCTCAATCTGCCATCAGAACGTTGGGAGGAGGTGTTGCAACAAGCATTCACTCAATCCAGACTCTCCTATGCACAGCCACAAAGAAGACTCCCCATGAAATGATGTTCCTTCACCCATGAAAATATTCATGCGGAGATGCTCTTCCAATGTGGCTCTTGGAACCTCGGAAGGTATTACTTCGCAGAAATGTGATAAGTAGCAAGTATGACCCACCCGATGATGAAGTCGAGCTTCTGAAGGCGAATCCACATTACGCTCATGTTCGATATCCAGATGGACGAGAATCTACAGTCTCAACGCGGCATTCGGCTCCAAGAGGAGGCGGCTGAGATATAGTTGAATGAACTTCCAACGATACACCTGCAGCGAATCAACTAATTCCACAGCCAACACCCAATGTACAACAATCGTCACTTCAACCAGATTGACGAACCGACTTCACAAGACATTAGAACACTCCCTTCCCAAACGATCGAGGAGTCAGCACCACCACCAGGACAATCAAATGAAGAAGCGCCATAACTAACCAGTTTCAAGATGCTCAGACCAATGGCAGTATCAGAAGAAGCGGGAGAGTTAAGCGATCCCGAGCTTACCTCGCAGACTATGTCAGGAACTGGAGATCGTGGGGAGAAATGTTATAACATTATTACTACCCATCTCCTGGGTAAACTTATTCTGTTTACTTTAAGAAAGTTGGTCACCAACTGGATTCTCTATATTCGGAATTTTGCTCAATAAAGCCTTAATCTAGGTTTATCCCTGTTACTTTATTTTTGAATTACATGGATAAAAAGCCTTCTACAAAATAAATTTATGTATTTCTAAGATCCCTAATTGTATTTTTAAGTAACAATAATTGTGTGTATAAATACATTTTTTGTAGATATCTTCTACAGAATCTGTATGTATTCTACAAATCGTTTCTACAAAATTTATGTACTCACCAAATGGAGTGGGGAGGAGGACATCAGGAGCTGTGGAGGGAGGGGGGAGAGCCTTAGCACATGACGAGGCACAACTACCACTACCTGTTAGCTCATTCTCGTACCACTTAGCCCCTTTTCGTCGGTTTATCATTTATGGTTTCGGAATTGATATGTCGTTCTGGGCGAAGTAAAATAATCGTCGCTATTTTTAATGAATGGAAAAACAATACCTCAGGAGTGACTGACACTAACCAAAGCCTTGGGGACATAACTAGATCACAAGCATATTATTCCAAATTTCATCAAAATTGGTTCATGTGAACTTGGAAAACTGTCGCGTACGCGGATGGATGGACAAATGTTTTTTTGATTTTCGGATTCTACTTGAAAAGTAGGTAGATTATTGAAATTTCAAGAATTTTACATTTTTTTCTTGCTCCATTCTAAAGGATTTTTTTGAAAACCACAAACCAAAAAAAATGGGAGGAGAGCTGGTAGCGTACTTTATTGACGATCGTGTAATCAACTATAATGACCTAGATTAGTTATTTATAGAAAACCATCTTAAATAGGAGGACCTTCATATAAATGAGAAAGAACTTGTGGCTGTTATCAACTCCAGTTGGTACTCCGTATCGATAATGCCTCTGCAATTGCCTGCATTAACAGGGGAGGAAGTGTAGAGTTTCCTCAAACAAAAAGAAGGGCTAAACGCGGGACTTTCCTTAGTTCCCATCATGGACCGATTTTTGAAGAAATGCGGAGTACCTTCTCCATTCGGGGTCTAGTTGTGCCGCGAAGCTTATGGTTAGTGTCAGTCATTTCTAAGGAATGAAAAATCGGGATTGTGATTTTCAAAATGCCCTAGCTCGAAAACTCTCGATGTAAAGGCGTTTTTCACCTATCTCAAATAGAATTGCATTTTAAGAATCGAGTGATACCAGCAGGTCAAACCCTACGAAGTCAGGGTTGAACTTGCAATACATCATAAACACGAGTTTGAATCGCAAAAGAGGCCTCCGTTTAATTTTCAACTGATCAAATTCTTTGAATGGAGTTTTATGACACACAGTTGGGCTGCCTTGGGAACCAAGAACCAAATATCGTTGTGAATGTGAGGGTACCCATAACTCTCAGGTAACGATGTTTCACTGGTAGGTAGCTCCTTTTTGTCAAACTAAACATGACATTGGACTTTGAGCGAAAATTATGGTAGGCAGGTACTGATAGTGGAAAAGGCGTTTTCTTTACTTAAGTTGAGCTGTAAAGTTTACTTAAATTTAGAGTTTTTAGCCTTTTTCACTTTCATTTGACACCCACTATGAATTGGAGGATAGTTTCTTGTGAATTGGAGGATGGTCACCTATGAATTGGAGGGTGGCACTCTATGATTTAATCTCATACCTTCAATTTACGAGTACTTACAAATTTGATGATCACGTGACGATGGCCTCAAACACTCTTAAAAAATCATTCTTATTTATTTTTTGTTCAAGTTAACAATATAGTTTTCGTTTCTGTTTCAGGTGAGTGGATGCAGACATGTAAGGCAAGAAAGAAATCACATCAAGTTACAACTTAGGTAGTCACTCCCTCATAATAAGTATCCCAGTAAGGGAACTTGACTACGGAAGTACTGTTAAGTTATGCTTATTAATTCAAGGATTTCATGTTGGGCAATAGCTATCAATGATCCGAATCCGATTTAAAAATAATAATAAACTCCCCTCAAAGGTTGCCCCCTCAACCGCCAGGTATAAAAGATCAAATTTTAATGATGGGGAGAACGCTGAGCCCAAAATTCGATTTGCCCGTCGCTAAACCGATGGATCCTTTTCAAGTTTGACACTTTAATCATGTTGAGATCTTCATAGTGAGTTGTTAGTTACTCGTATACTCTTAACCTCGCGGTTCAAGCACAATGCCTTGAACCTGGCGCAGCCAATTTGAAAGTGACGTTTGGAACCAACATTTGAAAGTGACGTTTGGAACCTTGTTGCAAAACACCGTTCTTTTAGTACTAATATCGAGCATGAAATTCAATATAGTTCTAGCTACAGTCCTGAGAAATGTGATGAATAAGAAGAAAACACATTTTATTACGGTTTCACATTGTTACATGCTACTTGCAAATATGTGATAATGCTGAAACATGAAATTGAATTATTGTTCTACAATGTAATACAACTTTGAACTTATTCCGTCTGTCGAGGAGTCAAAATTTTACAATCGCACAGCATAGGTACGTACTGTATTCACATTGTTTATTATTGATATTATTCTATATTGTTTTTATTATTTTTGGGGTCACCACGTTTTCGATTCATCGTAGGTTTTTGTCTCCAGTAAAAGCATTTTTATTGTGGGCTACCAATTAAATTCGGCTATGAGCTCTGCCCGGTATCTTGACACCTGGAATCCAAACTTTGCTAGTGCTAGCCAATCTCCTCCATCCAGCAGTCTGAATATTGCGGCCTGCTCAAGCACTGCTGCTCCAAGGTAGCACAAGGTAGCACACCCTGAATTCCGATATAATTGGGCAGACTCCGAGAAAATGGAAATCCTCTCGCACTCCCATGTTACAAAGAGAGCTCAAGGTGTCCTCATAAAAATAAAAACGCTGCAAATTATTACACAATGGTTTATTATTTTTCTATACAGATCACTCGTCTACAAAATCACCAACCATCCAATATAAAGAAAAAAAAAATCACAAAATAATTTTAAAAAAATCAAAATCACCAACTATCGATCGCATTTCGGTCAGCTCTAATTTGAACGGAGATTAGGCCTCTTTTGAAATTCACATTCGTGTTTTGATTTATATATATATATATATATTTCAATATAAACCCTTAAATTTTCGTAGGGAGCGAACGGTTAGTCCTACAGAGCTCCGCGTGGTCTCAAAAAATTCTAAAATTCTATAGAATCTTAAATTAAAGGAAAAACAATACCTTTATATCAAAATTTTTTGAGTTAGGGCGTTTTCAAAATTTCAAAATTGATTTTGGAACCCTTAGAAGTGACCTACATCAACCAAAAGTTACACAACTAGACCCCAAATGGAGCCTACATACCAAATTTCATCAAAATCGGTCAATGCTAAGTGGCAAAAGTGCCGCGGACGGCAGACGGACGGCAAAATTTTTATTCGATTTTTGGATTCTACGTACCTTGAAACGTAAACCATCAAATTTTGAGGGGGTGTTAAATTTTTTTTTTCTTGGTCGATTCCAAAGGTTCATTATTGAAAATAATAAACCAAAACGGAGTTGAGTAGAGCGTTGTCAAACAATAACTTTGTGTCCTCATGCTGATCGTAGGGTTTGCAATTCAGGAGAGATGTGATGATTAGTGATGTTGAGGTGGCTTTTTTCCCTCAAACTCTGTCGCACACTCATGGAGTCATAATCTTCACCACGAATGCTCAGATTGTGCTGAACGTTTTCCACCCTAATGGAATTGATTCGGGGCGGTCTCCACTAATGTTCTGATTCAATAGCGCGATAATAAGCCACATAAATCAGCCTTAACAAACCTATCCTACATTCATTACATTTTAATCTAACGTACCTCTCCTTAAAATCATTGTTATCTTCTCCCCGAAAACGCTTTAATCGTTCTACCAATAATATTTTATTACCCTCCCTTACCCACCCTGGTACTAATTTCCTTATTAATGCACTAATTAAAAAAGGCTTCTCTTTCTCAGTAGAAATTAATTTTCGAAAACTTTTCCTTGGAAGGGGGTATTTATGCCCATTTACCATTAAACCCCTCTCCATCTCAGTTTCAGAACGTTTCAAATAAATTTCCCAGAGTCGATTATGAATTGTAACCCGTTCGCCTCCCTTTTACCCATTAGCCCGAAAAACGAAGTCACGCTCGAGTACCAATAACGATTTCTTACGGGAGAGCAGAGAACCCTGGAACTCATTTAGTGGTGTGTGGGGGAGGGATGTCGTGGAAGGTACCTAAGTACTAATATAATTGAACGTTATTCCTCACATAGAGGGTAGATTGTGCCTCTTCAGGCTATACCATCAGCCGACGCTTCTGCTTGTTTGTTCGTTAAGGAAGGAGCCAGTGCTGCGGAACTGTCTGGGGTGCGGGAGTTGTCTAGGGAGTCTGTTTGTGAAATATCAGCTCTTAGCATGCCTAAACGGAACCTAATAGTATGCTGCATTTATAGACCTCCTGAATCATCGAACTTTGATGAATTTATATTATGTTTAGATGCTGTTTTCACCAATATTGTTAAAAGTAAAAAAATGATCGTGATAATGGGTGACATGAATATACATTTTGAGAATACTGCCAATCTGCAACAAATTAAACAAAGAAAAGCATTCGAGGAGCTGATTTCTGGATTCGGACTGCATGTGACTTCGAAGGAAATTACCAGGAGACCTCATGTCGGCCAATCAGGGGGCCCAGCATGCCTGGATGTAATGATAACGAATTACGCAGGCGACAGATATAAATCGAATATCAGCAAGGTGGGTTTCAGTGATCATGAGGGGATTGAACTTGCTCTTCTTCTGACACCTATTTTGCAACATAAAATGACCGTTCAGTATCGTTTGACCAAATCCTCTAATTTAGTGGCATTACGTAGTGCTTTGTCTTCTTCAAGCTGGTTTCCGGTGTATCAAGCGAAGGATATTGAGTCGGCAGCTTCGGAGTTCCTTGGTATTTTCATGTCATCTCTGGAATCTGCCTGCCCAATGGTGACGAGAAGGGTAGCTCAGGGAAGTGACGGGAGGACCAAAGTTGTGTTCGATGGTAACTTGAATAAGTTGCGCGATCGTTACTATTCTTTGAGAGAGTTATCTCGGTCTCTACGTAACGAGGATCTTTCAAACCTAGCAAATGAGGCTCGTAATTCTTATCGACTGGCGCTCCAGGATGCGAGACGTTGCCATAACGATGATTCTATATCCCGAGCTTCTAATAAAATGAAGGCATCTTGGTTGGTTGTCCGAAATGAGCTTAATTCTAAATCTCGTAAAGGTCCATGTAGTTCAACCCTGGAATGTGATGGCTTTGGCAATTTTTTCTCGGAGGTATTTGACCGTCGTTTGCCTGATGCACCCTCTGCCGGTTTCTATGAATGTCTCGCCAGCGCTCCACATTATGTTAATGAATTTACTATACACCCTGTGTCGGTTGAAAAGGTTTATTCCGCTATTTGTTCTTTGAAGAATAGTGCTTCCACTGATTTTTTCGGGATCAATTCTCATATGCTGAAAGCTGTAGCTGACCTTGTATTGGAGCCCATGGCATTTATAATAAATTGGTGTTTTTCAAGTGGAGAGTTTCCTCAATGCCTAAAAAAATCAGCTATAACCCCAATACCCAAAAAAGGGAAATCAGCCAATTACGATGACTACCGCCCGATATCTAAACTGCCCATATTTGTCAAAGTAATTGAGAAATTGGTTTTAGAAATGCTCATTGAGTATGTGGATGAAAAGAATATTATCCATTCTAGGCAATTTGGATTCAGAAAAAATAAAAGCACAGTTCAGCCGTCAGTTCAATTGTCGTGGAATCACTTCGTTCACTAGAAGATAGGACCCTTACATCTCTTGAATTATACGATATGTCGAAGGCATTTGATTTGGTTCCGTTTGGATTGCTTTTGGAGAAACTATCGTACTATGGATTTGCCCCTGAAGCGCTATCTTTTTTCAAGAATTATCTGGAAGGTTGGAACCAGGCGGTCTTCTTTCAGGGTGGGCGATCGGCTGAGGTCCTGATTCCGTGTGGAATAAAGCAAGGTTCTGGGCTCGGGCCTTCTCTTTTCATTACATACATCAATGACCTGCTGTATCACACTCAGGTCGGTTGTCATTTGACCTTGTTTGCTGACGATATTACGGCTGTGGTCAGGGGAGCTTCAGAGGAGAATCTGCGGACAAATGCAACGAGGACTTTCTTGGCTGTAAAGGAGTGGTGCGCCCTCAATGCCTTGCTTCTGAATGAGAATAAGTCTCAGAGTATTGACCTCCGGCTGAATGGTCGTTTGGCTCATTCGGTTAGTCTTCTGGGCATGACGATCGATAACCGTCTCTCTTGGGCAGATCATGTGGGCTCGCTGTCCGGAAAATTGTCCTCTTGCATCTTCATGCTGAGGAGATTGGCAGGTGCTGTCTCTGATGATATTCTGCGAATGGTTTACTTTGCGTGTTTCCATAGCCGCATATCGTATTGCGTAGTTATGTGGGGCAACTCATCACACGCATTACGAATATTTAGGCTTCAAAAGAAAGCTGTAAGAATTATTAAACACATCGGTCATTTGGAGAGCTGTAGAGGCCAATTCAGAGACTTGGGTGTGATGACACTGCCAAGCCTGTATGCTATCGCAAGCCTTGTATATGCCCATCAAAATTTGGCCTCTGTCGAGCGTGGTTCGGACATCCACGGTTACTGTACCAGAAATGCTGGAAAGTTGCGTCCACATCAAATTAGATTAAACGCCTCCATGCAATCGGATCCTCTTCAGACTGGGGTACGACTCTGGAATCAACTACCTGCTGACCTGCAATACCTATCTTTGGAAATGTTCAAGATAAAAACTAAGAAGAGGCTCATACAGGCGGAATTATATGACGTGGAAGATTTTTCCCAATTGATATTTGGTTGATGTTGATTTTTCCCCGATATATTTGACTTTTTTTCTTATTTGTTAATGTTTTGCTGACGTTTGTATTGCCTTATGGCGGCTACAAATAAAAAAATTATTTATTTATTTATTTATTTCCCATGGGGTCTGAGTTTAGCTCCAAGTCCCACGGGGCCCACTTATATGTGGCCAAGCGATGCTGCAGCCTATAAAAGTGCTTCCAGTTCACATTTCTGGATTCTGGAACATTGATGTCCGCAAGTGATTTCTGACCAGAGCCAGCAACGACGGAGTCATCAATAATGAAGGCTCCTCTTCGTGTCACCACCAATAGATCAGGACGTCATTTTCGTTATTCTTGGTTGAATTGGGGCTCTACTGTATTAGGCGGCATAGATCGCCCTTTGAAGTGACTCTTCCTATTACCCATTCCCTCATGAATGGAATCAGAGTGGTTAGGCAGCCGGATATGTCTCAACATGGCTGCCCCCATGAACAGATTGCCGCTACATTAAACATTTCTATCTTCCTTAAATTCTCTAAATTTTTTGTATGCTTTTTTGAGCAGCTCACTATGGTTTTCTTCCATATCAGTGAACCCTCTTTCTAAAAAGAAAATTAACAAAATGTGAGTCAAATTCCCTATTTAGGTGTGTGCTCAGAGTTACCTATAACGTACGATGGTTCAGGAAATTCATTTAATCTTGAAGGAAACGATAATTAATTTATTGTTCATAAATTAGGAACGTTCTGCTAAAAAACGCCATAAAAGAATGAAATTACTGAAAACAGAAAGGATAGTTCGGAAAGTTCGATCAAATTCGCAGAACTTAGAAACCTTTTAGCGTCGCCTTCTTTGACCAGCAGAGCGAAGGTGTAAGGAGTCCTGGCGAGGTTCATGAAGTAGTCGGAGGCGGGTGTGATCTTCGTCACTATAAACGGCACTTGTATGATATCGTTGCAGAATTGGTAACTGGCACCTCTAGCCACGATCCCGAACACCTTTCCATCGCACACCAACGGAGCTGAAACGCCAGTGGAAGTACATCAATACCTTAAAGCACTAAGGCGCTATGTCCTTGTCCATCCATCTACCACTTTTTTTAAATTTTGGAAAAACTCAAATTCAACGAAACTATTATTGACCTTTTTGAAGATTATAGCTTGAAAAATTTCTGAAGAAGTTAGTCTAGATTAGAGAGAAATTATAAGAGTTTAGTATAATAATCCATTATTTTAGGAATTATTTTGAAAACTTCTCTTGCGTTTTTCTCAAAACTTCCTTGACCCCCAACCAAAAAACATATCCATGTCAAAAAAAAAAATAATAATAATAAATCCTATTTCCGTCATTTGTGAAAATTCCACTCAAATCTAAAAATACCTAGACACCATCACGGCGTGCTTTTTTTTTGGCGGGATTGCGCAAACAAAATGAAGGGTCAAAATTTGATTTAAATTAATTAATTAAATATTTCATGAATATTTAATATTCATGAATCTACTTTTTTTTAAAATGGGGCTCCTATTTGAAAAGAGAAAGCGGATCAAGTGTCAGACCAGAGAGTGGTGAGGGGGATATCTGAGAAAAACCTAATGAGAATTGCCCTCTACTTATTACAAGAGTACCTAGCTGCCTAATGGTGTTTCTACCACATTTTTGTAGAAAAAAAATCCCAGTGTTTTCAGACAATCCACTAGGGCATTTTTGAAAATTTCAACTCTTCATTTTGGAATCCATTTAGAAATTAAGGGTTGAAATGTTCAAAAATGCCCTAGTAGGTAGGTAGGTAGTAGGTACATATAGAGGTATACCTCTGGTTGGTAGGTATAAAACAAAAGATAAATAAATAGTAACAATGGTAAAGCTGTGATTTTTGCAGAAGAGTGATCTATACAGGAAAATAATCAACCTTTGTGAAATAATTTGCAGCGTTTTTGGGTCGATCTTCATAAGTTGCTAATTTATATTAACTACATCTCACTTACCTCCGTTGTCATGATCACATACAGAGCCCACTTTAGCCCGTGAATTGAAGCACATCGAGCTTAGATAATCGTTCTTTAAGGCTTTCTCAAAATCCTCTGGTGATAAATTTCTGCCAGGACCTTTGGCGTACACGTACTTTGCGTTATGAGTCAAGCAAAACACGAAGGGTTCATAGTACACTCGGTATTTCACCTGTCGGAAATGAACGTATTTCAAGCATAGTTGTTATGCTATCAATCCCTCAATACTCAACCATTTTGCGTGTTTTCTTTTTCGTTCGACTCAGACAACTTTCCAGTTGCAAATTATTTCACCAGAGTAAAGAAATTTGCCGGGGGAGGGCGCGAATGAGGGGATAATATTCAGAGAATAACAGATTTTTGCATACTTCTTTTCATATTAGGGTTTAGTAATGAAACTAATCATGAAATTGAAGGAACATAATCAATTTACCTTTCGATTTCAATGAACTAGTCTTAATGCCAACGTGAGCCAAATCAGTGGTGCTACTATGGTGCCAGGACACCTGAAATCGCCTATTGTGTGGGCTTTTGGATGTTTCTCCTCTATGAAACCAGTTTGATATGCTACGGTCAACTGACCATAACTAACAGATGAAAATCCAATGTTTTGACCTATTACCGTTGTGGTGCCAGGCTGGCACTATGAATGGAGGGGGGGGGGAGACTTGAATCCGCATCCTCATCCAATGCATGCACTACCTACTGAACAATATGTTTGAATTCAAAAAGTTGAAAAGCAGGACGTTCATTTTTTTTTTTTTTTTATATAAGCATTTATTCTTTTATAATTTCATCATTACATAATATACATTTCATATTCCAAATGCAACAGTTCCCTTTAAGAAAAATCTTGTGCTGGGAACTGGAGCGTCTTTACCCTAGTTAAAATTTCCTATACCTGGTAATTAGCAATGTTAATACAAAATACAGTTTCTAGATAGTGTATACAAATGTTCATAATTTCAGTTTAGATTAGATACAGTAATCATAGTAACATAATTTTTATTTATTTTCTTATTAGTTAAACACTGTAGGCTAACAACAATATTTTCTATTAAAGTAAACTAAAATAGTACGCCTTGATTAATTTTTAAAATAAATTCAGAGGTAGTTTTTCTTGTTTAACAAGGTCATGTGGAAGTAAGTTATATAATATAACCCCTTTGTGAAAGTATAATCTTTGAGCTGATGTAGTTTTTAGTTTAAAAGCTTTCAGCGTTACTTTACCCGCGCTCCGTGTGCCAACCTCAACCTTCTCTAATTTATTTTCTATATATTTTTTATGAGTATAAATCAAAGTGGTTTTCTCTATTAGATTAAAAATGTCAATAACTTTAAATTCTCGAAATAATAAATTAGTAGGAAAGTTTCTCTTTTTTTTAGTAAAATTTTTATTAGAGTTTTTTGTGTAATTGAAATAGGTTGGATTTTGGTTTTATAGGCTGAACCCCACACCGGCAAAGCATAAATAAGTAGAGACTGAACTATAGCGTAGTAAAATTGTCTTTTTAATTGTAAGCCCATGAAGTTTACTCCTCTACAAACTGGTATTAACTGTCTAAGCTTTGTTGATAAAGTTTTTATATGCTTCTCCCAAGTTAGACACTGATCTATTACCACTCCAAGATACTTAGTTTCTCTTACTTGTTCTATAGCTGGACATTTACAATTTACTTTACAGTCGTGATCTGCATGACATATAATATTTCCTAAGTTTGGGATGGATGCTGCTAGCCAAGAGAACAACATAAAGTGTGTTTTAGCGTAATTAAGCTTTAGATTCTTCAGTGTCAACCATTTATTCAGTTCAGTGATATTTCTTGCTGCTTTCTCTTTAACATCTTCCCGTGATTTTCCTCTAACTATCATCGCCGAGTCATCAGCAAAACAAATCACTTCCCCGTCTATGTTCCTCATAAATACACCATTACAATATATAATGTATAGTAATGGGGCAAGGACTGTGCCTTGAGGGACAGCATATTTAAATGAACACGGATCACTAATATAACCATCAATTTCAACTTTTTGCTCACGATTCGAAAGATAGCTCTGCGCCCATCTTATAAAATTTGGATGGAACTTCTGTGATATTAGCGTCTGAACGAGATTTGTGTGGGGTACAGTGTCAAAAGCTTTCGTCATGTCCTTGAATACAACTAATACTTTTTCTCCCGCGTCTAGAGCTAACGTAATTTTTTCTACTAGGCACATGATTGCATCAAGAGTACTCTTACCCGCTTGAAATCCAAACTGATTTTCATGAATAATTTTTTGATTTTTCATAAATTCCAAGAGGTAAATTTTCAACGCTTTTTCTATAATTTTTGCAATATTTGATAGCAACGAGATTGGTCTATAGTTATTGATTGATTTAGGATCACCAGCCTTGTACAAAGGTGTAATTTTGGCACTTTTATAGATATTCGGGAAAATTGATGTTTTACAACTAAGATTTATAATATGAGTGAGTGGTTTAATTATGTACTCTTTAACTTTTTTCAGAGTTTCCACTGTGACCCCATCAAATCCCGGGCTAGAACCCCCCCTCAACCCACTAATTATCCCACTTACTGCCTCTTCAGATATCTTCCAAAATGGTGCACTTTCATTGGAATGCGGTATGGTTGGATCCTCACAAACCACCGATTTATCAGCTAGTTTCTCTCCAATGCTAGAAAAGTGGCGATTGAATACATCCACAATTTGTTTACCATTCTTATCGAAGTATAATAAATTTCCCTGATCTAATATTTCATTAATATCAGTCCCCTTTTTATGCCTTCCTAGTGCTTCATTAATTGCCCTCCAGCGTGCCCTCATATTATTTCCTGCCTTATCTATCTTCCAAGCAAAGTACGAATCTCTAGCAATTCTTATTAATTCATTTGGCTTATTACGGAACCTGTTGTAGCGGGCTATCAGATGCATTTTGCAGTAGCTCCGTCCCATTATCCTGGGAAAACGTTTTCACCTTGATGAATACCAATCAAGGGTGAGAATTAGGGGATAAAAAACAAGAAAAAAGATTAAATAATGGAAAAGCGAAAGTATACTGAATAAATGAAAACATGCCATCACACATCCTCCCCCTAACCTGGCACATTGCCTGAAGGGTGTGCTGATTGATCATAATATCCCTCCAATGAACCCTATGAAGGGAAGGCATGCTGGCCCCTAGCATTGGAAGGATTTCTAATGAAAATTTGAAATTTGAACGGCTTTTACACTCACTCTTACATTCACCCACTCTTCAATCAACAGCTAAACTTTTCTAGACTAGACGTTAGGTATCAGACCGGCGGTAGTTCTCTCTGGCCACTCGGGGAGCGCAGGATAATTGGGATGACCGATGTTACCGATATTTGGAGCGCAGAGCCAAACAACCGCCAATTTATCGCTTATTTTATGTTATTACATAACTCTTTCATACAAATATTTTTTTCTTTACACTTCATCTTTGATTGGCCACACAATGGGGATGGAATATTAAGTTTACCTTTGCAGATGGGCACGGCAGCGACTCCAATGCGTACCTACCTACCAACCTATCTAAATAAGTTGTCATTATTATTATTATTTCCTTTTTAGTGGGATGCCATCATCAGTTTTGAGGTCGGTCCGTTTTTTTGTTAAAAAAGTTTTTATTTTACTATTTTTGTATTTTTATTATTTTTTTATTTTTTACTTTTCAGTGATTTTTAATTTATTTTTAAAATTTGACTTTTTAAATCATTCGTTTTAATTTTTAGTTTATTGCTTTTCTTGACTTTTATTATTTTAATTTTACATAACTTACCTACTGCCAAGTACTTTGGTTTAAATTTTTAAATCATTCGTTTTAATTTTTAACTTATTAATTTTTTTGACTTTTATTATTTTAATTTTTTTATTTTTATTTTACATTACTTACCTACTACCAAGTACTCTTGTTCAAAGTCGGTATTCTTTGAGTTACCGGCCGTTTACCTTTTTGATAACTTTTTTTGCTATTTTTCTTTTTTAAATCTTTTATTTGTATTTTTTAATTACTAATGTTTTTTTCATGTGGAATTAATTATTACTTTTTGAGGTTTTTTAACACAGAATGTGTTGTTTTAGCCAACTAGCCAAAAAAGCTAACGAAATTTCATAAGGAAATCTGGAACGACAACATGGATACCGATGATACGGAACTAAGGGTCGTGTAACCTGGTGTAACCTATGAGATATTTTGTTATGACGCGGTGATTATATAAGATTCTGATTTAGTGGGAGGAAAGTTGCGAAATTATGTGAAACGCGTGAGCTAAAACACATTCTGTGTTTCAATAATTTCGTCCGAAGTATGTAAATAGAGGTAAAAGGGGGTCCAGGGGGCTTGCCCCCTGGCGAGGCGCGGAGCGAGTACTATTTTCACAAATTTTCGACAATTTCAACAAAGCAAAATGAAATCCGATTGTAACGGGACCACTATGGATATTTGTAGAACACATTTCAAAAATAATCTGGGAGATTGGTACCCGCATAAGAAAATGCTAGTGGTACAAACATAGGTACCAAAAAAAAAAAAAAAATCGTCCCTTGACACACCGAATTGTATACCTCCTTCCTTCGGCGTGGCTCCGCCGCGATTGAAGTCGGTCAAAAAGGAATGTGTAGGGTATCAAATTTTTCAGACTACGGTAAATGAATATAGCCTAAGACTATGGTCAGTAAACCATTGCTTTTCTTCTTTTATTCATTGCTTTTCTTCTTCTCACTCTCTTCTTTCTTCTCTTACTTCTTCTTCTTACTCTTCTTCTATTTCAAAATCCAGCCGCCCTTTGAGTCCATTTATATTGTCCTCAATTTCTTCTCCGGAAATCAAAGATGTATAAAATGGCTACTTTGGGAATGAGATGCAGTATGCTTTGTAAGTCATTTGACTTGGGTTGTTACACGCATTTCTAGTGGAGAGATAAGCAAAATGTGGTGCCTATGTTTGAGGCACGAGTTTTTGAAACCCCTTGCAGAGATCAAAGTTTTTTTACCCCTTGAAATCATACTAATCAAGGGAACAGGCTTTCAGAATCAATAGATTTTTGAATGAATACTTTGGGTGGAAAGAAAACAGGAATACACTGACACATGTGCGAGATCAGTAATCAGTAAGGAAAAGAAAAATGAGCCTAACTTGCCGCTACACTGCGAATTCATGTAGCTGTTTCATCCAAAGAGATACATACGCAAATACATAGGTAATACGAAACAGTAAAATGAGGCACTCACAGTTGTTCGAGGGAAATAGATACGTAAATCCAAACGAACCACCAATATTCATGTGTCTTTTGTTTGGTAATTACATATCTTTTTCATGGTGTGTCGTTGGGAATTGTGAAATTCAAAATGCCTTTTTTAGTGAATGTCGCTTAGTAAGTCTCTATAATATAGATTATTAATAATTATTAAGATTCTATTATTATTTTATTATTATTATTATACTATTCTAAATATTATTAAAAAAGGAGGGTGCAAGTACATAAAGAAGTCGATTCTACTCGGCGAGATGAATCCTACGATAGGTACCAAAAGCTCGATTTTGGAAACTTGGTCATTTAAGAGGTATTTTTGCATAACGCAGTCCAATTGATGTTAAAGCGTGATTAACAAGACTTTGATAGTTAAAGAAGTTTGAGATCAAGATAAGATAAAATGTCTATAATTTGCCTCTGTTGCACTGCTGCAGTCTCGGGGCTGTCTTTTTAATCAATTATTATTAAACATTAAATTATCGGTTACATCGGTCATCCCAATTATCCTGCGCTCCCCATGGGGCCAGGGAGAACTAGCGCCGGCATGTCACCTAACGTCTACTCTTTTCTAGGGGCGAGAAATCCAAACCCCACATGGTAGCAGGTGTGATTGAAGGCTGTCTGGAGACAAGTTTGATGAGTAGAAAAATCATTATGTATTTGAAGCCATTGTGGAGAAAGAGTGGGGTTGGAGTGGACCTCTGGAGAGAGATAAGTTTGATCTGCCTACCAGATGTAGCATGAAAGTTGCATTTGCTAGCCTGCCTTCCCAGTACATTAGCGATAAATTAAACCGTTTTCCTATAATTGCGTACCAATTCTAATTGTCAGATAAAAACTACTATTCTAACCTTGTAGTCGATGGCAATGTGATTTTCCCAATTGACGTAGTTGCGGCCAAACGAGGCAACGTAACACACAATGTTCCGCTCTTCATGACTCCCCAGGTCGAAGTCCGTGATCTGAAGGTTTGTGCGCTCAATCCGGACTGGCATGTACCCCACGTATGGAAGTAGCGGAGGTATCTCCCGGGAAAGTACCAGAACTGGAAAGAAGTCGTGATTTCATCGTGGATAAGTCAGTTGTGACAACCTAATATCATTTCGTAAAATCTGTCAACTGTCAACGTAAAATACTAGCATAGTCTGCTTCATACATGCAACCATGATTTCAAATAGTGCAGGAGTTTCGGGTAAAAACGGCTAATTCTGATAGGAGTAAGCACAATAAATTGTTCCCTGGAGTACCTGTTTAAGAAGTTTTTGTTTGGTTATTAATAATCGGTAGGAATTAGTAGTTCAGAACAACCTATGTTTCATTGAAAAAACTCTCAGTACAAACAAATAAAATTAATACACGCGGACAACTCCCTTATCTTGCCACCAATCTCACCAACCATATCCCACCAATGTCACATCCACCCTGAGTCCATGCCGGACACCACACAATTTTGCCCAGGAGCACCTATCTCCTAACAGATACTGAACTATTAGGTGATGAGTCTGAGGTAGTGGCTGTGACACAATCATAGCTCATTGCATGTTCACATAGTAAATGGCATCATATTCAACAACTGGTCGGCCTTGCAGAAACAGATATACAGTAATGAAACTGATGTAAAGTATAGGTACTGAAACAGATATGCAGTACTGAAACTGATATACATAACAGAAACTGATGTAAAGTATAGGTACTGAAACAGATATGCAGTACTGAAACTGATATACATAACAGAAACTGATGTAAAGTATAGATACTGAAACAGATATACAGTAATGAAACTGATGTAAAGTATAGGTACTGAAACAGATATGCAGTACTGAAACTGATATACATAACAGAAACTGATGTAAAGTATAGGTACTGAAACAGATATGCAGTACTGAAACTGATATACATAACAGAAACTGATGTAAAGTATAGATACTGAAACAGATATGCAGTACTGAAACTGATATACATAACAGAAACTGATGTAAAGTATAGATACTGAAACAGATATGCAGTACTGAAACTGATATACATAACAGAAACTGATGTAAAGTATAGGTACTGAAACAGATATGCAGTACTGAAACTGATATACATAACAGAAACTGATGTAAAGTATAGATACTGAAACAGATATGCAGTACTGAAACTGATATACATAACAGAAACTGATGTAAAGTATAGGTACTGAAACAGATATGCAGTACTGAAACTGATATACATAACAGAAACTGATGTAAAGTATAGATACTGAAACAGATATGCAGTACTGAAACTGATATACATAACAGAAACTGATGTAAAGTATAGGTACTGAAACAGATATGCAGTACTGAAACTGATATACATAACAGAAACTGATGTAAAGTATAGGTACTGAAACAGATATGCAGTACTGAAACTGATATGCATAACAGAAACTGATGTAAAGTATAGGTACTGAAACAGATATGCAGTACTGAAACTGATATGCATAACAGAAACTGATGTAAAGTATAGGTACTGAAACAGATATGCAGTACTGAAACTGATATACATAACAGAAACTGATGTAAAGTATAGATACTGAAACAGATATGCAGTACTGAAACTGATATACATAACAGAAACTGATGTAAAGTATAGATACTGAAACAGATATGCAGTACTGAAACTGATATACATAACAGAAACTGATGTAAAGTATAGGTACTGAAACAGATATGCAGTACTGAAACTGATATACATAACAGAAACTGATGTAAAGTATAGGTACTGAAACAGATATGCAGTACTGAAACTGATATACATAACAGAAACTGATGTAAAGTATAGATACTGAAACAGATATGCAGTACTGAAACTGATATACATAACAGAAACTGATGTAAAGTATAGATACTGAAACAGATATGCAGTACTGAAACTGATATACATAACAGAAACTGATGTAAAGTATAGGTACTGAAACAGATATGCAGTACTGAAACTGATATACATAACAGAAACTGATGTAAAGTATAGATACTGAAACAGATATGCAGTACTGAAACTGATATACATAACAGAAACTGATGTAAAGTATAGATACTGAAACAGATATGCAGTACTGAAACTGATATACATAACAGAAACTGATGTAAAGTATAGATACTGAAACAGATATGCAGTACTGAAACTGATATGCATAACAGAAACTGATGTAAAGTATAGATACTGAAACAGATATGCAGTACTGAAACTGATATACATAACAGAAACTGATGTAAAGTATAGGTACTGAAACAGATATGCAGTACTGAAACTGATATACATAACAGAAACTGATGTAAAGTATAGATACTGAAACAGATATGCAGTACTGAAACTGATATACATAACAGAAACTGATGTAAAGTATAGATACTGAAACAGATATGCAGTACTGAAACTGATATACATAACAGAAACTGATGTAAAGTATAGAAACTGAAACAGATATGCAGTACTGAAACTGATATACATAACAGAAACTGATGTAAAGTATAGATACTGAAACAGATATGCAGTACTGAAACTGATATACATAACAGAAACTGATGTAAAGTATAGGTACTGAAACAGATATGCAGTACTGAAACTGATATACATAACAGAAACTGATGTAAAGTATAGGTACTGAAACAGATATGCAGTACTGAAACTGATATACATAACAGAAACTGATGTAAAGTATAGATACTGAAACAGATATGCAGTACTGAAACTGATATGCATAACAGAAACTGATGTAAAGTATAGATACTGAAACAGATATGCAGTACTGAAACTGATATGCATAACAGAAACTGATGTAAAGTATAGATACTGAAACAGATATGCAGTACTGAAACTGATATGCATAACAGAAACTGATGTAAAGTATAGATACTGAAACAGATATGCAGTACTGAAACTGATATGCATAACAGAAACTGATGTAAAGTATAGATACTGAAACAGATATGCAGTACTGAAACTGATATGCATAACAGAAACTGATGTAAAGTATAGATACTGAAACAGATATGCAGTACTGAAACTGATATACATAACAGAAACTGATGTAAAGTATAGGTACTGAAACAGATATGCAGTACTGAAACTGATATACATAACAGAAACTGATGTAAAGTATAGGTACTGAAACAGATATGCAGTACTGAAACTGATATACATAACAGAAACTGATGTAAAGTATAGATACTGAAACAGATATGCAGTACTGAAACTGATATGCATAACAGAAACTGATGTAAAGTATAGATACTGAAACAGATATGCAGTACTGAAACTGATATGCATAACAGAAACTGATGTAAAGTATAGATACTGAAACAGATATGCAGTACTGAAACTGATATGCATAACAGAAACTGATGTAAAGTATAGATACTGAAACAGATATGCAGTACTGAAACTGATATACATAACAGAAACTGATGTAAAGTATAGATACTGAAACAGATATGCAGTACTGAAACTGATATACATAACAGAAACTGATGTAAAGTATAGGTACTGAAACAGATATGCAGTACTGAAACTGATATACATAACAGAAACTGATGTAAAGTATAGGTACTGAAACAGATATGCAGTACTGAAACTGATATACATAACAGAAACTGATGTAAAGTATAGATACTGAAACAGATATGCAGTACTGAAACTGATATACATAACAGAAACTGATGTAAAGTATAGATACTGAAACAGATATGCAGTACTGAAACTGATATGCATAACAGAAATTGATGTAAAGTATAGATACTGAAACAGATATGCAGTACTGAAACTGATATACATAACAGAAACTGATGTAAAGTATAGGTACTGAAACAGATATGCAGTACTGAAACTGATATACATAACAGAAACTGATGTAAAGTATAGATACTGAAACAGATATGCAGTACTGAAACTGATATACATAACAGAAACTGATGTAAAGTATAGATACTGAAACAGATATGCAGTACTGAAACTGATATACATAACAGAAACTGATGTAAAGTATAGATACTGAAACAGATATGCAGTACTGAAACTGATATACATAACAGAAACTGATGTAAAGTATAGATACTGAAACAGATATGCAGTACTGAAACTGATATGCATAACAGAAACTGATGTAAAGTATAGATACTGAAACAGATATGCAGTACTGAAACTGATATACATAACAGAAACTGATGTAAAGTATAGGTACTGAAACAGATATGCAGTACTGAAACTGATATACATAACAGAAACTGATGTAAAGTATAGATACTGAAACAGATATGCAGTACTGAAACTGATATACATAACAGAAACTGATGTAAAGTATAGATACTGAAACAGATATGCAGTACTGAAACTGATATACATAACAGAAACTGATGTAAAGTATAGATACTGAAACAGATATGCAGTACTGAAACTGATATACATAACAGAAACTGATGTAAAGTATAGGTACTGAAACAGATATGCAGTACTGAAACTGATATACATAACAGAAACTGATGTAAAGTATAGATACTGAAACAGATATGCAGTACTGAAACTGATATACATAACAGAAACTGATGTAAAGTATAGATACTGAAACAGATATGCAGTACTGAAACTGATATACATAACAGAAACTGATGTAAAGTATAGGTACTGAAACATATGTTGAGTACAGAAAAAGGCTTTTAATGAACTATTTAAAACTGTGATAGTTTTATAACAGTCATGAAATATTACATTGGTCTCACCGTTTTTAGTTACCTGTTTTTGTAACTCACTAACAACTGTAAACATTACTTACTAGCAGTACTTACTAGAAAATATATTTATTTATAAATTAAATAGAAAAAGTTACCTATAGCATAAAAAAACCTCAAACATTATTGAATAAATAAACTATTTAACTGAAAAATACCTAAGTACTTCGATTTAAATTAAAATTGAAAAAATAAATCATTGCCCAAAGGTTTATTATTTTCTGTATAGATCACAGATTTCTACATAGATCCCTCCCTACCAACCGTAGGTACCTTCTACCTACTAGGCCATTTTTGAAAATTTCAACCCCAACCACCAATCAAATGGAAATGAAGGGTTGATACCAAATTTGAACCAAATCGGTCCAGTGTTGCTAAGAAAAGTGCCGCGTACGGCGGACGGACGCATAATTTTTTATTAGATTTTCGGATTCTACGTACCTTCAAACGTAAACCAACAAATTTTGAGGGGGGTTAACATATTGCTTCCGAGTCTACCAAGGTAGCGGAAGCTTTGTTTTCACTTTTCAAGGACGAAAAAAAAAAGTTCTCCAAAATTAAAATTTCCACTCGCGTTTTGCGTTTTAGACCTTTCTGAACAATTTTGGTTCCGTGTCTGTCTGTCTGTCTGTCTGTCTGTCTGTGTGTCTGTCTGTCTGTGTGTCTGTCATGAATTCCTTGTAACGCGCATAACTATACGAAGTTATTGTCCGATTGCTATGAAATTTTTAGGGATTGTGCGGGTTAGCGTGTAGACGGTCCCCTATGAAAATCATCATCCCCGGACTGATAGAAGCGACTGCGCATGCGCAAACGTGAATTCCTTGTATCGGCCATAACTTCTACATTTTCCATCCGATTTCAATGAAATTTTCAGGGATGTTACAGATTATTATTTAGATGGTCCCCTACGAAAATTGTCAACTTCGGACTGATAGTAGCCACTGCGCATGCGCAAACGTGAATTTCCTTGTAACGGCCATAACTTCCACATTTTTCACCCAATTTCAATGAAATTTTCAGGGTTTATGTGGATTAGGTTGTAGATAGTCCCCTATGAAAATCATTTTCCCCGGACCGATAGAAGCGACTGCGCATGCGCAAACGTAAATTCCTTGTAACAGCCGTAACTTCAACTGTCCCCCAGGGGTCGCGGGTTCGAATCCCAGCCGAGGCTAAGTATTTTTTTGATCCAATCACATACATCTACTCACTTAATTTTTCATACGAATTTGATGAAATTTTCTAGGATTGTCCAGATTAGCGTGCAGATGGTCCCCTATGAGGGTAGTGGAAGGTACTTAGAGATTATTGTTTTGAGATTAACTACTAGGTATGCATCTGATCATCTATATAATCGGGTTATGGATACGAGGAAGCTATGTGCCACACCCACTTGGCAGACGTTTTTTTTCTCGGTCGATTCCAAAGGTTCATTATTGAAGATAATAAACCAAAAGAGATAAGTGATAACAAATGAAACATTATTTAGAAAATTTATCTCAAAACTAAATTAACAATCACTAAAAAGTGAGAAATAAAAAATAACTAATTAAACAATAATAAAATGAAAACCTACGACTAAAATCACTTGCCATGAGATTGTGAAAAACCATTCTAATAAATAACGAAGTTGAGTAGAACATTGTCTATATCCTCGAAAATAATGAGTTACAAGTTAAATCGATTTTCTCAGAAATAGACTAAGTTCTACTCAACTCCGTTTTTATTAAAATGAAAACCTGTTTAGCAAAAAAATGGACCGACCTCAAAACTGATGATGGCAACCCACTGAAAAGGTAGAAATAATAATGACAATTTTTATCCACATAGGTTGGTTCTGTAGACACAAACATACGCAAGTAGATCCCACTTCCATCTATATAATAATATTATATCTATATATTATATAGATAATATAATATATAATATAATATATTATGATATATGTATTACAATATGCGTCCATAGCGCAACACAAAACAGGAATAAGAGTAGGTATAATTGAGGTAATAAATGTGTTCCAAAACTATTAGGAAGTAGGTCACTGCTGTAGTATGAAGGAGGATGAGAGAGTGGCGATATGTGTGAATCCTCGTACGAATAATGTTGGTATACCAATATCTTGTGATTAAATGTAGAGTTAAGTGAGGAGATAGACAACGAAGGTATTCAAATTGACAAAAACCTTTATTTCACAACGTACTACAATTCAGAATATCAAGCCAATTGAACTACGTAAGATTGCCCTCTGGGGGTATAATATACAAGTAGAGGGTGATGAGTCCTATCTTTCATAGTAGGAATCCTAGGGTCTTCTGGGTGGTGGACTGGTGAGTCATAAGATATGGTATTTGTGATGTCTTTACGCAACTATATGTTCAACTAGGTATCTACTAGATCAAGTATGTTTGTGTTCTGCATTGTACTGATGTCACATGAAAAATCATCAAAATCATGAAGTGAGTTTTTGATAAGAGTATGGTAACATGATTTTTGATTAGAGTAACATGATCTGGTTAGTATGCGTCGATAGAAGCATAAGAGCAGGGTAAGTAATGTACCATTTTTGACCGACTTCAACGCGCCGAAGGCGCGCGAAGAGGAGGTACTCAATTCGGGTTGTCGTGGGACGACGATTTTTTTTTTTTTTTTTTTTGTATGTCCGAGTCGCTTGCATTTCTTTATTCTGGTATGAATCTGTCTGATTCATTTTGAAATGTGTTCTACCAGAATCCGTGGTGGTCCCATTTCAAACAGATTTCATTTTGCTTTGTTAAAAGTATCGAAAATTTGTGAATGAAGTTGAAAAACGTGGGTCCCGTTTTCGGGAATATCGGTCCGCATTCACTCTTCTTGCCCTGTGACTTCCGACTGAGTCGATGGAGGACCATTTGTGTATAGTCAAATTGAAGGTCTGCTTGTAAGCTTTAAAATGATATGCTATATGAGGGGGGTCCGATGACTAAAAGGTGCTGCGGGGATGAGAAAGGGGAAAATTATGGTGGGTTATTCGCTCAGAACCTGCATGAGCCATATCAAACGTGTCTACGAATGCTCGTGTATGTGAGTTTTCCTACCAAGTATGAGCGATAATTATAGTAGTGTTAGTTAGGCATTCTACCAAGTGGGTGTAGCACATAGCTCCCTCGTCATTCATAATATAGTTGGGTATGTAATGGTATAGGAGATTGTCGGAACTGAATAGTACAGTACCAAATATGATGTAGATATGTATAGTACAATTAGGTGATGAGAGGGTATTTCACCAAGTGGGTGTAGCACATAGCCCCCTCATCACCGATAACATGATTAGGTAGGTAATAGAAGAGGGCATCGTCAGAACTGCATAGTGCTGTACCAAATATGAGGTATATAGTACAGTTAGGTGATGAGAGAGTATTCTACCAAGTGGGTGTAACACATAGCTTCCTAGTCATCCATAATATAGTTGGGTATGTAACGGTATAGGAGATTGTCGGAACTGAATAGTGTAGTACCAAATATGAGGTAGGTATATAGTACAATTTGGTGATGAGAGGGTATTCTGCCAAGTGGGTGTAGCACATAGCTTCCTCGTCATCCATAACATAGTTGGGTAGGAGGGTGGGTGCCATACAGGAGATTGTTGGAACTGAATAGTGCAGCACCAAATATGAGGTGTATAGTACAGTTAGGTGATGAGAGGGTATTCTACCAAGTGGGTGTAGCACATAGCCCCCTCATCACCAAAACATGATTAGGTTGGTAATAGTAGAGGACATCGTCAGAACTGCATAGTGCTGTACCAAATATGAGGTATATAGTACAGCTCGGTGATGAGAGGGTGTACTACCAAGTGGGTGTAGCACATAGCTTCCTCTCATCCATAATATAGTTGGGTAGGAGGGAGGATGCCATATAGGAGATTGTTGGAACTGAATAGTGCAGTACCAAATATGAGGTATATAGTACAGTTAGGTGATGAGATGGTATTCTACCAAGTGGGTGTAGCACATAGCTTCCTCGTCATTCATAATATAGTTGGGTAGGTAATGGTATAGAAGATCTTTAAAACTGCATAGTGCTGTACCAAATATGAGGTATATAGTACAACTCGGTGATGAGAGGGTGTACTACCAAGTGGGTGTAGCAAATAGCTTCCTCGTCATCCATAATATAGTTGGGTTGGGGGTTGGGTATAGGAGATCGTCAGAACTGAATAGTACAGTACCAAATATGAGGTAGGTATATAGTACAAATAGGGGATGAGAGGGTTTTCTGCCAAGTGGATGTTGCACATAGCTCCCTCGTCAATCATGTCATGGTTGAATTGTGTTGTCAAAACTACCAAGTACCTAGCAATTATGAACAAAGTCGACCAGTTAGGGGATAAGAGAGTAGATTGGTAAGTAGGAAAAAAAAAAAATGAACCAAATACCTCCTGAAACTGATCCTAAAACGGAAACTCATCTATATATATATATATAGTTTATATATATAACATATATATAATATATATATAATAATAATAATATATAGTCTATATATATAACAGTTTTAGTTAATACTGTGAGTCATTTCAGTAAGGTGAACCAGAAGCCGTAGAGTGGATCACCTTACTGAAATTATTCACAGTATTAACTAAAACTGTTCGAAAAACTGCGGGTAAATTAATTTCAGATTTATATTGAGGACCACTAAAAAGTGAAAAATAATATGAAAAAAAATAATAAAAAATGGATAAAAAATAATATGAAATGGAAATATAATAAAATAAAAACCTTTTTAACAAAAAAATGGACCGACCTCAAAAATGATGTCTGTAAACACCAAAAAGGGAAAAATAATCATCTCAGAGAATACATACTTGATGTAGTAGGTTGTTGGACATAGATATCTAGTCAACAGATGGTATGTAGGAATACCAATAATTATTTTTAGTGTGATTCACACTTATCGTCACACTCATATCCTCCATCTTACGATAGCAGTGACATACTGCCCAATAGTTTTGGTACACTTATATCTACTCGTATTCATGTTTTGTATTGCATAATCGACGCATGTTGTAATACTCACCAGATCATGTGAGTAGTACTTAAAAACCACAGGGTATCCAGATAGGTAGGTAGGTACGCATTGAAGTCGCCGCCGTGCCCATCTGTAGACACAAAGGTCTCCTAGATGTTCTACTTACCAACATTTTATTCGTTTTCTGAAATATAGGTACCTCCCATACCACAGACATGCTTCCACACCGTGTATGAACGTAGATATCTTTTTGACTGAAATTGTGGACGGTTTTGAACGTGAACAACGCTTCCGAAGGTATGTTGCTACATTATAATATGTCCACCAATAATAATAGAGTCTCAAAATACTCGTCACAACCATTCCTAGGGAGGTTCACACTTACTATCATACCCATATGGCAGCAGAGACGTACTAGGTACCTGATAGTTGGGGGAGCACATTTTAACTCAATGGTATTCACTCTTGTAATGCTAACCAGATCATCGAATAATGGAGGTAGATAGTTTGTGTCTACAGATGGGCACGGCGGCGACTTCAATGCGTACCTACCTACCTATCTGGATACCCTGTGGTTATTAAGTACTACTCCCATGATCTGGTGAGTATTACAACGTGCGTCGATTGTGCAATACAAAACATGAATGCGAGTAGATATAAGTGTACCAAAACTATTGGGCAGTATGTCACTGCTATCGTAAGATGGAGGATATGAGTGTGACGATAAGTGTGAATCACACTAAAAATAATTATTGGTATTCCTACATACCATCTGTTGACTAGATATCTATGTCCAACAACCTACTACATCAAGTATGTATTCTCTGAGATGATTATTTTTCCCTTTTTGGTGTTTACAGACATCATTTTTGAGGTCGGTCCATTTTTTTGTTAAAAAGGTTTTTATTTTATTATTTTTCCATTTCATATTATTTTTTTATATTGAATTTTTGTAACTGGGAATATTCGTACCAGGATTCACACTTTTTGTCACTCTCTCATCCTCCTTCATACGACAGAAGTTACCTACTACCTAATAGTTTTGGAACACATTTATTACCTCAATGATAGGCAGTGAATACTGGAAGTGGAATCTACTTACGTATGTTTGTGCCGGCATAAGGGCACGGCGGGCACTTCAATGCGTACCTACCAACTTTTTACGATAAATATTGTCATTATTATTTTTTCCTTTTTAGTGGGTTGCCATCATCAGTTTTGCCACGACTTTGCACGCCGTCCGTTCTGTGTGAAATGAGCATAACGTTGAGCAGCTAAGCAGTTACAAGCTGCTCCTTAATGCATTGTATTGCTCGCGGAATGGGACTTTCTCAATCCTTCTACATGATTCCCTTCAATAAGGCAATAGTGAAACGGCCAATCTCAATTTTCCATGCGTTTACCTTAAAAAGGTGGTTCGACCACGTACGAGGTAGATAACAATAATTTCCCGTGAACAACTTAAACAAGCCTTTAAGCAATTTTGTCATCTTTCAGATTATGAGACGTTTCCACCGACTCTGCCACGAATCAGGTGAAACAACACGATACCCATAATGGCTTACATAGGAGTAGTTTCATCAGTCGGAATGACAAGTACCTGGTTGTAGGAACTCCATTAGTGTTTTTTTTTTTTTTTTTTTTTTTTCTTACAATTACAACGACACAAACTTACACGATAGGGCGCCTACCAGAAAAGTCGTAGACCCAGGGCTCCTGTTCGCACTGTGGATGCGTGGAGATATACTTCACAGTACGATGACCGTGCTTGGCTTTGCTTGTTTGGCTGTTCCATAAATGTTGTTCGTGATCTGAGAGTTCTCTTACCAGTCTCGAGCTAACCGAACAAACCACAGGTTTCAATGAAATAGTTAGGAAACGTTGCAAAACGATAGAAAGTGTTAACAATAGGTATTGTTATTCAAGGCAGAGTGAATGAAAAATCTCCAGTCAACACTAACAAACAGGTTTATTAAGGCGAGCACCATTCGAGGACGAGAGATACAGAAAAACCGAATGGCCAGGACAAGGTGTAGAAAAGAGCAGAGGGGGAATACCGAACTCTACGGAACGTCTCATAGAGCTAACAGGATTATTACACAATCCAACAGTTAGGTATTAGATAATAATCACGGGAACCGATGGTCCGTCCCTCTGTCTAAAAACGCTGCAAATTATTACACAATGGTTTATTATTTTCTATATAGATCACTCGTCTACAAAATCACCAACCATCCAATATGAAAAGAAAAAAAAAAAAATAAATAAATAAAAAAATTTTAAAAAAATCAAAAATCAAAAAAAATCAAAATCACCAACCATCGATTGCATTTTGGTCAGCTCTAATTTCAACGGAGATTAGGCCTCTTTTGCGATTCACGCTCGTGTTTTGATTTATATATATATATATATATATATATATATATATATATTTCAATATAGACACTTAAATTTTCGTAGTGAGCGAACGGTTTGTCCTACAGAGCTCCGCGTGGTCTCAAAAAATTCTAAAAATTCTATAGAATTTAAATTGAAGGAAAAACAATACCTTTATATCGAAATTTTTTGAGTTAGAGCGTTTTCAAAATTTCAAAATTGATTTTGGAACCCTTAGGAGTGACCTACATCAACCAAAAGCTTCGGGGCACAACTAGACCCCAAATGGAGCCTACATACCAAATTTCATCAAAATCGGTCAATGCTAAGTGGCAAAAGTGCCGCGTACGGCGTACGGCGTACGGCGGACGGACGGCCAAATTTTTATTCGATTTTTGGATTCTACGTACCTTGAAACGTAAACCATCAAATTTTGAGGGGGTGTTAAAATTTTTTTTTTCTTGGTCGATTCCAAAGGTTCATTATTGAAAATAATAAACCAAAAAACATGGCGGCCCGTCCTCATTAGCTGTTTTACGATCCGTCCCGATTAGGTAATTCATCCCCATATTAATAAGACAAAAAAAATCAACCATCCTTAAACTATTCATCAATCATTCTTATTCGGTAGAACTTGCGAAGCCATAAATATAGCAAAGTCTTTGCAAGTGCGGATGTCCATTTTTGCAGCTTTAGAAATCAGACAGGCTGAAATGTTGATGAAATTACCTTCCTAAATGTTGCTAAAAATGTATTAGTGTGACGAGCCGTCACAGGAGCTCTCACCACCGGCGATCCCCAAACTTAAAATCCGAAGGAGTCATCCATGCGAGGCTGAGAGCATGGAGGTTGAGGTCGGGAGCGTACCACCAGGCGGCAGCACCAAGCGGACCAACACGAAGAAGTGAACGGGTGGGGGAAGGATCCGGAGGGGGAGGGCACGGCTGGGGGAGAACGGCCGCCCACCCCTCAGACATGTCTTGATCGAGCCTCTCACCCCATCTCTCTGTGTGAAAAGTCTGTGTGACAAACTCTGTGTGGAAATTCTGTGTGAAAAACTCTCTGTGTGGAAAAGTCTGTGTGACCCTAGAAAACTGAACATTGATAACAACTGCTTAAGCCCGAAGTTAACCATTGAAGACTGTCAGTGTACGATTGCGCCCTCCTGAAGTTTCAAGTAGCTAACGGCTGACCCTCGCATTCCAACCGGACCAAGCCCAACGGATTCTCCATTGAAAAACCCAGTACTGGTAAATTTAAATGCTCATAAATTCCTTTCTTAACTGTTCCTCCTAGGCAATTTGATTTCTAGTTATTTTTCATTGTCCAAAGGACTTAGTATATCTTCGTGTTACGAAACACCACGTGTTCATCTTCATGTTCCGTAACACCATGTGCTCATGTTCACGCTTCCTATTTTCATGTTACGAAACACCACGTGGGTTGTGATCTTGGAGGTTATCCCCATCAGGGCCCTCATTAATTGAAGTCACTATTTTTTTCTTAATTAGGGTATCTTAATCCCAAGTCGAATTGTTCCTTATTATTTTTCTTGTCTTGAAATACTTACCTGACAATTATACAGGATTCATTTTGTTGCTTACCTTGTGGTTATCATTGGTACATTCCCGATCAATTTCCTGGTGCAGAGTAGGAACATAGGAGGTACTTACCTAAGTATACTTACCTTGCGAATCGTAGTGACAACCAGAATAGAGTCATTAATCGTAGAATCAGAACTTGAAAGTACTTACCTTAGACTTGCTGAAATCTCGAAGAACCTGAAACAGAAAGAAAAGTTATTAAATACAAAAGGTACAAATTATTACACAATAACGAAAAAGATAAAATAAGTCATAAAGGGAAAATACTTACTAAACCTCAAGTTGGACAAAGATAGGCATTTTTCGGTAATCCCCGAAGGGATACCTATTCAACACCATCTTCGTCGTTTCTGCTGACTCGTTCCGCTGCTCATTGAAATCACGGTAAGTGAAACCCAGATACTCCTAGTATAAGTGCAGGGGCATTGTAGTGGCGAATTTTAAAATCAAGTTAATAACCTTGCTCGGTCACCGTAGTGTTCACGAAAATTCACCATTACATTGTTATAGCTATATTTCCATTGTAAATTCGCTATGGACACTTGAAAACGGTCGGGAACAATCATACCAAAGTTAGCAATTTGTTGGAGAGTCGAGTGAGTGTGAGTGTTTGAACAGTTTGTACGATTTACCATCTACTTCTTTAGAAATTTCAGTTGGTCATTTATTTTGGCGAAGCCTCCCTCGTTTGGACGAAAAGGAACCTTTGCTTTACCATATACGTTGCCTACCTGAGCCTGGAAATGAAAAAAAAAAGTATCACCTCTATGTTATTTTCCCTTTTGTGGTACCTTCAAAAGAGTACCCACTGATTTATCTGAAGAACTCGACTGCCTTTCGACTTTTTCTGCTTTCGGTTTCATCCCTCAAACATCTTTTTTTCCATCCCTCCCGTTCGGATTGTGAGAATTCACTTGAGAAATGTATTTATTAGAAATGTATGTATTTCCAAATGTGTGAGTTTTGGATCCATTGGAATCAATTTGAAAAATCACTTGGAGACCGATCTCATATGCCTATGACTCAAAAAACCGAGGAAACCCCATTTCGACTCCTATTTCTCACCATAGCACACATAGGTGTGTGGGACACATCGAATTCGATTCTGCAACGAAAATTATCTGGGAAACGATACACAAGATGCCTAGGTTCATCAAAAACCATTTTTACACTCGCTGCACTTAAACGCTGCAAATTTTTACACAATAGTTTATTATTTTTCTATATAGATCACTCGTCTACAAAATCACCAACCATGCAATATGAAGAAAAAAAAAAAAAAAAAAAAAAAAATCAAAAAATCAAAAAATTTAAAAAAAATCAAATCACCAACCATCGATTGCATTTTGGTCAGCTCCAATTTGAACGGAGATTAGGCCTCTTTTGCGATTCACACTTGTGTTTTGATTTATATATATATATTTCAATATAAACCCTTAAATTTTCATGGGGAGCGAACGGTTTGTCCTACAGAGCTCAAAAAATTCTAAAAATTCTATAGAATCTTAAATTGAAGGGAAAACAATACCTTTATATCGAAATTTTTTGAGTTAGGGCGTTTTCAAAATTTCAAAATTGATTTTGGAACCCTTAGAAGTGACCTACATCAACCAAAAGCTTCGGGGCACAACTAGACCCCAAATGGAGCCTACATACCAAATTTCATCAAAATCGGTCAATGCTAAGTGGCAAAAGTGCCGCGTACGGCGGACGGCGGACGGCGGACGGACGGCCAAATTTTTATTCAATTTTTGGATTCTACGTACCTTGAAACGTAAACCATCAAATTTTGAGGGGGTGTTAAATTTTTTTTTCTTGGTCGATTCCAAAGGTTCATTATTGAAAATAATAAACCAAAATTTGGTAAAAATCTATTCGCACGTTCTTTACAATTTTATTTAAATTTTAATAATTTTTTTTTGAATTTATTCACTTGGATTGCAAAGAATTGCTTCACAATTGTCAAAGAATGCAGAACTTCTACAAAATCTGTGCAATCACGATGAGTCAAGTAATTTATTCAAAATTGTCTAAACTGACTTTCCTTTAGAATCTACTCAAGTGAGAATAATTACAGAAAGGATTGGTAATGGAGTTCATTCACAGGAATGCAGGGCCATTAACGATTTAGTAATAGGGTAATCTGATCCGGCATGCAGAACCATTAATAGATGAGGAGAGATTACCCGGCACATAGAACCGATAGCAATTTTAAGGTGAAGGTGTATTTGATTGAGAAAGATGAAAGGCGAGAGTGAAATGATCTAACCAGATTTTGAGGGAAGAATGGGATTTTTATCGAGGGAAGTGGGGTCCCTCGAGCTGGATATTTATACAACTTAGAGGTGTGTCGGTACAGCTGTACCGGGACTGTGGAACCGAGTATCAGGTTGGAACGGTTCCACGCAGTGACAAAAACTCGACCCTTACCGGTCCAGTTCCACGGACTGATAAGATATCTTAAGATGGCTCTGGACCGGGAAGAGAATCTTTTCCATCGGTCCAGTTCCATCCTCACCAATCAGAATGATCTGATCAATCATCTCATCAATCTGATCATTCTGATTGGTGAGGATGGAACTGGACCGGTAAGGATGTAACCGGACCGATAAGATATCATAGAGAATGGTTCAATGGCTCTGGACCGGTAAGCATGGATCTTGTTCTCAGTTCTGTTCCATGTTGTACCTGGAAGCGCCCTTACTACTTCCATGGACTGAGAATGGTTCATGGAATGGCTCTTGAGCGGGAAGTTATCTTCTGGACAGGTTAGCATGGAAGTTGTCTCCAGTTTTATTAATTTATTATTGTCATGTTAAGTTCTTAAACTGCAACGTCATAATTCTTTCCTTGAATTGTTTGGTAACTATTATTTATAATAAATTGCCTCTTTTGTAACACTTGTTCAAATTCCTTCCTTTTAGCGAATTGTCAAGGAAAATGATGCTAATGTATTGCAAGTTGAGATCATAAGCATGGAAGAAGGACGATAGGGATTTGACTGCCTGCTTCATCCATGCCATGTGAGTGGGATTTGATCGCCTGTATCGGTAATGGAACTGTACCGGTAATTTGGAACGGTTACATCTTTGTCACCGTAACCGTTGGAACCGTTCCAGGGCAATACCTGGACCGACACACCCCTAATACAACTGCCTCAGAATGATGAGGGATGGAGGGAGGCCTAGGCGTCCCCAGTCCGGTCATCCACCAGGCACTCACACAGCTTTATTTGTTGAGTCTAATATTCAAATATTTATCTCACTGGTAATATTTGAAAACAATTAACAGGACCAAGGATGATCACAGACTGAGAGAGTATGACGACTAAGAAAAGTATGATTACCTACTTGACTTCCTCCCATCTTGTGAACTCCTTCACCCGAAAATACAATCAAATGCATTAACATTGTTATGTTTGCGTGTCGGCGAGTGAAGGAGCTGACCTTCTCGTTGCGGCGTTTGTTTCTTCTTTAACTCTTACTCAACGAAGAGAGTGTTCCCTAGCCTAACATGCAGTGCTGTCGCATCGGCGGTTCATAACCACACCGAGGTGCTAAGCACTGTGGAGGCAGCTAGCCCGTCAGCCTCGGCGGTTCATAACCACACCGACGGGAAGACGGGATATTTACCTATTGAGCCTAGTACTTCGAGGAGATCCTTATTCGAGGAGAAGGTTTGAGAGCGAAATGACGAAGGCGATAGACTTGACTAGATTGGCATGAGGAAGCATCCCTGAGTGAGCTTATATACTCATTTCGTTAGCTCGGGAGAGAGAGAGGTGGAAGGGTGACGTCATGTCGGCGTATCCCCCGTACCTCGTCTCTCCCTAGTGGGTGATGACTCACTCAGGGATCCTCCCGGCGGCTTCTTTATGATCGTATGATCGGCTTACGTATGATCGACTATGGTTCCTGTTGGAACAAACCCAAAGTTCATGTTGAATTAGTTGAGTTACTTACGGCGCGTACAGGACGTTAATTTCCGGTTCGTACACTTCAAATGTTTCGTGGTGTGCATCAGTTTGGTTTTTGGCGGCATTGACTTCCATATTTCGGAGCCTTTCGATGTAATCCCAGGACCATACGCAGGTTGTAAGAACTGCTGTGTGGCTCAATAGATTTCCAATAGCCCACAATTCCTGGTCATTTTCCACCCGGATGTCCACTACGTATGGAAATTCAGTTCTTCCCGCGAAGAGCGTACCTTCCCAATAAATCCAGAACACGTATCAATTATTCATATTTTGAAATTATTTAAATTCTTAGGTACCTAAACATGGTCTCCTAGCTTCGATTCCCCCTCCCCCCATCAACGAAATTCTTTTTTCGCAACATAAATACAGCCCAACTGCGATCTTCATATTTTTTTGCGAGGAATTTTTCCACACTGCGCAATGATCCGAAGTTGGCACCAACTTTGTTTTTTTTCCTAATGGGATCCTCAATTTTATGGTTTATTAGTATTTTCATTAATAAACCTTTCCTAATGAATAAAATTCTATTCATGCAGCATGAATTAATGAGCGAATTTTCAAAGAAATCTTTCAGTTGAAAGGATGGTTAGGAAAAAGAACAATGGAGTTGAACTATCTTTTAGAAAGTCTGTTTTACGCGATTCTTGATGTTTTCGATGTTTCGTATACCAGCCCAACATACTGTATGAACCGGGTATATGTATATAATTTTTGGAAAAACAAGGGATCGTTTCAGAATGTTCCAAAACGGATTTCAGTGTACAAATTTTTCGAAAAAGTCAATTCTAAAAATTTTGAGACCATTGCAATAGCTTCATTTCCCTTGAAAATTCGCTAAAACCCTCGAAATTTGATGGTTTAAATCTAATAAAATTTTTCCGTTCGATGAAATTTCGTTAACCGCCTCCATTCGGGGTCTATTACTGCCCCGAAGGTTTTTGTTATTGTAAGGAATGAAAATTGGGAGGAAACCTTTTCAAAACGCCAAGCTTGAACACTATTTAGGACGTTAATTTTCAATCGATTTTTGTGGTTATTTTTTTTTCGACGCGGAAATCTATCTAGTTGTGCACTACGTTGCCAGAATTTCGAATTTTGCCTTTCAAGGGTGGGGAAAAGGGTTGGGGAGGTTCATGCTTTTAAAACGTGCGTTTGCTGTCATAATCTTGTAAACTCTGCCCAGGCCTCATTTTCCAGCCAATTTGCGTGTTTATTTTTTGTTCGACTCAGAAATTTTCCAAGGCCATGCACACTATTTCACTAGAGTATCAAAATTATAGCACGTGGAAGGGGCGAGTTGGGGGATAATATTCACAAAATGTACAATTTTTCAATATTTCGGTTCCTTTTTAGCTTACTAATTGTACCCAAGCTTTGAAATTGAGGAAAAATTCTCATTATACCTCCGGATTGTCATGAATTATTCTTCGTACCACCATGGAACTAATAGTGAAGCCACCAATGGTGCAAGGACACCATAAACCGCATATTTCGTAGGTTTTTGTGTTTCACCTTGAATATGATTGTGAACTTCGAGGGACCGCCTACCAAAAAAAAAAAAAAAAAAAAAAAAATAGATGAAAGTTCAACTTTACGAAGTATTACCGCTTTGGTGCCACACTGGCACCATTGGCGGTGGGGTGAATTCGAATCCGCTTGTTGGGTATCGTAGATCATGGATTTTAAAATGCTCTTCATATTCGAGGCTCCCACGCCGCTAGAAACGTTATGGTGGATAAGGTGTGGTAGGGGGGGGGGCACTATTTCTTGCCTAAAATACTAAGTAAATTACATCGAGTGAAACTGTTTTATCGCTTAACAACTGGTTCAAATTGACCTAATGCTTATACAATGGGACGTCCCCTGGGATGCATGCATTACTTAACAATATTTTTATGTACAGATATTGATTTTGACTTTTTCATGTCTTTGCTTTAGCACATAAACTGAAAAATCGTCACGAAAACTAAGCAAGTCTTGCTCACGCGACCAATAAATAAATAAGATAGACTCACTGTGTTGCGTAGAGAACAATCAACTGTTTTCTTATTTTGATGCTTGGGTACATGAATAACAACCTTACTTCACTACCTTGTTGTGTTGTGGTTGACATGAAAATGTCCCGATTGTTGCAGACTCGTATGCAAGCATTTAAAATTGAGTTTCTTCAAAAGACTACTTTCGAATCGAGTGTGAAGCGCTTAGTTCTTTCTTTCAGTTTATGTTCCAAAGCAAGGACATGAAACTGTCAAAAGAAGGTCTTCGATTTGTATGTAGTTTTCATTAATTTAAAATGACTAGGATTTTAAAGATTTGTTGACACCACTAGCTCTGTGGAACCAACCGTATTAATTACTGACTTTTTTTCATCAAATCAAAATTTTTCAAGTTTTAATAACGAATAAGACCATCCAGAGATCTGGACGATGTAAAACAGAGAAACTACGTTAATTTTCAATTAAGAATTGATAACTACATTAATCGAGCATTGTTACATTACGCGATTACACGTGGCCTGCCATGAGCCTCCTGAGATCCTCTTTAACCCTCTCTCTTTCAACCGACTTTAGGTACCCTTGTTTGTCCATATTTAAAGTCCAAAATCGCCTAAATACCTATAACTGTACAAAAAATGCAATATTTTTATTTGAATAGAATTTTAGTCTCTCAGTAGTCCTTAACACCTAATCACTAAATTTCGTGTGTAATGAAGGCACCCACAACTTTGGGATTGAGAAGTACCTAACTTTGTATCTTAAATGACAATCTTCAAGTCTTAATGACATCCCAAGTTCATTGCAGTTGGGTGATCTTCGCAGACAAATAATAAACTGTTGTGCAATAATTTGCAGATTTATTGCAAATTCGGATTCTACGTGAAATTTTATGCATTTTTGACCCTTCTTTTGTTAGGACTACTAGGTAAGCAGTACTTAGTAGTATGATGAAGTCGTGGCAAGTTCAAATCAACATACTGAGCGTCTCTGCTCCCGTTTTCGATTTCTTGTAAACTATTGGTTCAGACGGTAGTTTCATATCATCCCTCAATTTGACTTCGGCGTCGTCCGTCCATGTTATGTGATGCTCCTCAATCGCTTCGGCACTGTACGTTGATATCACTAACAGACACGAGACGACCTCCAGAAAGCGGGAATTCAAAGTCATTTTCATGAATCGGAACTGCGTAGACTGAGATTCCTCAATGCGATCTCACTGTACTACACACGGATAGTCCCATGTAAGACCCACACGACACCCGGTGGTCAAACCCCACACACGTCTCTACAGGAAAGGTCACTAAGTATGTGCTCTCTCCTCTCGTCACTTCTCTTAGCTATTTAGCAGCGAATCTACGTTTAAAAAATGCTATCTGCGGATTTGATCCTTTGAGGTCTGTACCACCTTGTTATAAAAAGAGCCAAATCGTCATTAAAAAACAGCTGAATTTCTGTATTTCCATTCTTGTGAAGTCGAGTTTGAATACTCCATCAACACTGGCTGTGCACATTGAAGCTATATGGGCCAAAACTTTAAAATACAACATGAGGTAGGTATATAAATGATTATTGGTAAATCACCTCCCTAATAAAAATAAATCAAGTAGGTACCTACTGAGTTGGTGCGAATTAAACTATATTCATTGATATAACTTTGAAACAAAATAACATTTTACATGTGTAATTCAATTGATGTATATTGGATATTTGAAAGGCGTTCTTGCCTCGATTCGCCTGGGTTTGTGTTAAAACGTAGAACGCCTTGAGGCGTTATTGCTCGAACCTGAGGCGTTTTAACTCAATTAGTCTTGGTATTTTTTTGGATTTGTTCAAAGGAAAAACACCTCAAGGCGTTCTACTTCTAACTTCTGAACAGAAAACTCGATGGAAATAAAATAAAACGCCTTATGAGCCATTTCGATCTATTAGAATCGATATTTTGGCGATAATGTGATCTCGTTGTAAAGACCAAATATCTGTTGATCGATTGTCGAAGGAATTTTGAATTTATCATCAACTGGAGGGACGGTAGGTAGAGAAAACGGTGCAAAAACATTGAAGCGCTCTCCTGAAAAGTCGTGATTTTGAGAGTTAAGGCGTTTTACCTTTTCACGGCAGTAATTAGTAAGGTATTAAGGAACCGAAATATTGAAAAAATCGGATATTTTCTCTATATTATCCCTCCACTCGCCCCCTCCACGTGCTAATTTTGATACTCTGGTGGAATAGTGTGCAATTTGGAAGATTTCTGAGTCGAACAAAAAAAGAACCACGAAAATCGGTTGAAAACTAAGGCCTGGGCAGAGTACACAACATTATGCCCAATAACGCACTTTTTTTTAGCATTAACCCCCCCTGTCCCCCCTTAAAAAGCAAAATTCGAAATTCCGGCGACGTAGTGCACAACTAGATAGGTTTCCGCGTCGAATAAAAAAAGAACCAGAAAACGGTTGAAAACTAAGGCCTGGGCAGAGTACACAAGATTATGCCCAAAAACGCTTTATTTTACGTTTATTATTTTTCTATATAGATCACTCGTCTACAAAATCACCAACCATCCAATATGAAGAAAAGAAGAAAATAAAAAAATAAAAAATCAAAAAACAATTTTAAAAAAATCAAAATCACCAACTATCGATCGCATTTCGGTCAGCTCTAATTTGAACGGAGATTAGGCCTCTTTTGCGATTCACACTCGTGTTTTGATTTATATATATATATATTTCAATATAAATCTCAAAGAAGGTCTCAAAAAATTCTAAAAATTTTATTATCTAAATATTTTATTTTGAATCTTAAATTGAAGGAAAAACAATACCTTTATATCAAAATTTTTTGAGTTAGGGCGTTTTCAAAATTTCAAAATTGATTTTGGAACTCTTAGAAGTGACCTACATCAACCAAAAGCTTCGGGGCACAACTAGACCCCAAATGGAGCCTACACAAAAGTGCCGGGTACGGCGGACGGCGTACGGCGGACGGACGGCAAAATTTTTATTCGATTTTTGGATTCTACGTACCTTGAAACGTAAACCATCAAATTTTGAGGGGGTGTTAAATATTTTTTTTCTTGGTCGATTCCAAAGGTTCATTATTGAAAATAATAAACCAAAACGCACGTTTTTTGAGCAATATTTTGTTCTAAGTTAAGATCGATACATTTTAATATGTAAAAAATAAGTGAAGGCTTAAACTGATTCATATGGAAAAAACATTTAAGAAAAATGATAAAAATAAGTTCTTTGATAAAGGATCGTAAAAGTAGATAAAGCAATAATATTCTGTCATAAAAAATTTAAAAAAAATAAAGATTTAATTGACATTTGAATTAAAATCACAATTTAAAATTATCAAGAGTAATACTGTTATTGAAAATTGATATAGGTAGTTGAATGTGGAAAAATGTCAAACTGAAGAACGAAAAATGAAAATAATAAATAAATTAAAATTAATGAATAAAATAATATTTAAATTTCTTTTTTTAGCAACATCGAACATGGAGTCTTCCTTAGAGAACCGTGGTTGTGGAGCTTGTTTGGACGTCTGTAAAAGTAATTATTTACCACTTGATCATGATTGTGGTAGGTACTTTATTACCAGATTGTGGTTATTCTTACCAGAGAACTAATGAAAATGGGTGAAGGGTGATTTTTCTGTGTTCCCTCGGGATTAGGGTCCTTAATATCCTCTTGCAAGTACTCATACTCTTGCTGTACTAACATGTAGGTGTGTTCTAGACGAGTCGATTGATTCCAAGAAGTCAATTTCGAAAACAATGGACGATAACTTTTTCCAGATAGCTGGCTGTATAATGAAAATTAGATGTGTTCTACCTATGATTATAGCAAGTAGAAGGTGCGTTATATCTCAACTTCAACCTGAAAAATAAGTCAGATACTGTCAGCATTATTATGGTTGTTTTATGTGTACAACAAAACTCTCACATGGCATATTGAATCGCAAACGATGAGTATTGAACTATTTTGAGTTTGACGATCCTGAAAAATGCTTAGAATTTGCATATTGCTAATGCTGCAAGGCTGTCGCGTGATGGGAGATTTCGGCGGATACTACATTGCGGGTAATCCTACTGACCCCCTTGGTGATCCGCCGCGCTACTTCATGGATGACCCTGAGCCTCGGGACAAGGAGCTTGAAGCCAAATACGTGGAGGTGAGACAGTAGGCTTGAGAAATCAGGAATAGAGCCTTCAGTGGTGAGCACCAATGAAAAAACGCTGCAAATTATTACACAACGGTTTATTATTTTTATATAGATCACTCGTCTACAAAATCACCAACCATCCAATATGAAAAGAAAAAAAAAATAAAGAAAAAAAATAAATAAATAAAAAAAAAATAAATAAAAAACGCTGCAAATTATTACACAATGGTTTATTATTTTTCTATATAGATCACTCGTCTACAAAATCACCAACCATCCAATATGAAGAAAAAAAGAAAAAAAAGAAAAAAAAAAATCAAAATCACCAACCATCGATCGCATTTCGGTCAGCTCTAATTTGAACGGAGATTAGGCCTCTTTTGCGATTCACACTCGTGTTTTGATTTTTTGATTTATATATATATATTTCAATATAAACCCTTAAATTTTCGTAGGGAGCGAACGGTTTGTCCTATAGAGCTCCGCGTGGTCTTAAAAAATTCTAAAAATTCTATAGAATCTTAAATTGAAGGAAAAACAATACCTTTATATCGAAATTTTTTGAGTTAGGGCGTTTTCAAAATTTCAAAATTGATTTTGGAACCCTTAGAAGTGACCTACATCAACCAAAATCTTCGGGGCACAACTAGACCCCAATTGGAGCCTACATACCAAATTTCATCAAAATCGGTCAATGCTAAGTGGCAAAAGTGCCGCGTACGGCGTACGGCGGACGGCGGACGGACGGCAAAATTTTTATTCGATTTTTGGATTCTACGTACCTTGAAACGTAAACCATCAAATTTTGAGGGGGTGTTCAAATTTTTTTTTTCTTGGTCGATTCCAAAGGTTCATTATTGAAAATAATAAACCAAAAATCAAAAAATAAAAATAAAAATCACCAACCATCGATTGAATTTCGGTCAGCTCTAATTTGAACGGAGATTAGGCCTCTTTTGCTATTCACACTCGTGTTTTGATTTATATATATATATATATTTCAATATAAACCCTTAAATTTACGTAGGGAGCGAACGGTTAGTCCTACAGAGCTCCGCGTGGTCTCAAAAAATTCTAAAAAATCTATAGAATCTTAATTTGAAGGAAAAACAATACCTTTATATCGAAATTTTTTGAGTTAGGGCGTTTTCAAAATTTCAAAATTGATTTTGTAACCCTTAGGAGTGACCTACATCAACCAAAAGCTTCGGGGCACAACTAGACCCCAAATGGAGCCTACATACCAAATTTCATCAAAATCTGTCAATGCTAAGGGGCAAAAGTGCCGCGTACGGCGGACGGCGGACGGACGGCCAAATTTTTATTCGATTTTTGGATTCTACGTACCTTGAAACGTAAACCATCAAATTTTGAGGGGGTGTTAAACTTTTTTTTTTCTTGGTCGATTCCAAAGGTTCATTATTGAAAATTATAAACCAAAAGTAACTTAACGAATACGAATACGAATGTACTCTGAATGTGGGTACCTGGATTTGCTCTGGTTTACTTGAGTAGTTCTTCTTGATGGTAGGTACATACAAAGTTCATTCGACAAGTACCTAAGTTTAATACTACATTTTTAAAAAACCAAAAAGTCCTTATATTTCAATGACATTTTCAGAACATTTTACAAATAGGTATGCCAAACTATTTTTATACATAGTTCCCATTGAGTTCGAAACATTCTTGTATCTTGGGCACCAGCTTCTTCATGCCAGTGTCATCGACCTCTGCTGCCAATTCTCTTGATCACTTCTGAACGGCATCCTGGAACTCTCGGTCGTCTGCAAATCGTTTTCTTCCCTCTAACTCCTTAAATTTAATGAAGAAATAGAAAAGAGATGGTGCTGGCGGGAAAATAGAGACTGGGGTTGATAATGTTCCTTACAATCGAAGTCAAAAATTCTTCGCACAGTTTGGGGCCTGGCATTCAAGTAGGAGGTTGGCTGACCCACTTGGGTAGCACACCCCTTCCATCATTCTGAATCGCTTTTCTGAGTTGTCGTCCTATTCGACCAAAAGGACGCCCTTCCGATCCCAAAAGACTTAACCGGGTGAAGACTTCGTTTTGAACTTCTTGGTCGCTGGGGAGGCTGAATGGCGACATTGACGGGGTTGTCTTTTGGAGTCTGGGGTGTAGAGGCACTCATGTCTCATCCCCTATATTAGTATAATCCAGAAATGCTTCTACTTCCTGAATGTAATGATTCAGATGATTGAAATTTGTGGCCAGAGATGACGCAATTTTGCTGCTGTTCCTCTGTGATCATTCTAGGCACCATCTTGCTCACAACTTCTTGTAACCGAGTTTTTCCGATACTATGTCACTCAGCAGCGTTTGAGATATGCTAGGAAATGTTTCCATTAGGTCAATTTACACGACCTCTAGACATCTTGGTTGAGTTCGTCAAAAATCAATGATGATCTTTTCTCCTTAGCTCAACATGGGTGTCAGTACGGCCTTCTCTGCCTAAACCACTTCGTGACTGCTTGATGCCTCTTTGCATCACTACAATATTTGCCCACTGTCTGGCGATGGATATTCGCGTCCTTATTTTTTTTTTGTAAAGTCAAAAATTGGATGATCCCTCACATATCACAGGGACGTGGCGGGAACTGGCCTCGACCTCTCCATTTGAAAAACGCTGCAAATTATTAAACAATGGTTTATTATTTTTTATTTTTCTGTATTGATCACTCGTCTGCAAAGCCACCAATCATCCAACATGAAGAAAAAAATTGATCACATTTCGGTCAGCTTTAATTTGAACGGAGATTAGGCCTCTTTTGCGATTCACACTCGTGTTTCTGATTTATCGTACGTCCAAACTTTAAATTATCGTAGTGAGCGAACGGTTTGTCCTACAGAGCTCCGGGTGGTCTCAAAAAATTTTAAAAATTCTATAGAATGTTAAATTGAAGGAAAAACGATACCTTTATATCAAAATTTTTAGAGTTGGGGCGTTTCAAATTTCATTTTGGAACCCTTAGACGTAACCTACATCAACCAAAATCTTCGGGGCACAATTAGATCCCAAATGGAGCCTACATACCAAATTTCATTAAAATCGGTCAATGCTAAGTGGCAAAAGTGCCGCGTACGGCGCACGGCGGACGGACGGCCAAATTTGTATTCGATTTTTGGATTCTACGTACCTTGAAACGTAAACCATCAAATTTTGAGGGGTGTTAAAATTTTTTTCTTGGTCGATTCCCAAGGTTCATTATTGAGAATAATAAACCAAAAAAGTTACTGGGATCTACCCACTCTTCAAACTCGAATAAATCTGATTTTAACTTGTAAGTCTATTCGAAACACTTCCTAGCGTTTGAGATTTTTTTTCTCTAATTTCTTTTTGGTTTGTTAGTTTTAGCATATAATCACATGGAACCTACGCTACACACTTGTTGTGGCACGGCGCACAGACCGACTTGTCCTTCAAGACTGAGCGGTCGTGCGTTGCATTGCCTACCCTTGCTCCTGACCAACACTGTTTCTAGAGGAATATTGTTCATTTCTTAGTCCCAATCACTTAATCTCGTCAGAACATGGAACATGTTTTTGTATCCATCAAAATCGGTAACTGCACAGATTTGAGTTTTGAATTCAATCATAATTGGAGATGTATCATTTGTGTATTAACATAAATATAGCATGAATTATAACTAAATGGGGATCAATCACATTTGTTCCTAAAATAAGAAGTAATAATTATCAGACACTCGTACTTGATAAAAAATCAAGAAATGTGGGCTTTGTTATTATACATTAAAATTGGAGGAATGCCTTTAGATCCCGAGCGGGCAGCTATTCGGCTGCTTTCAAGCTTATCAACTATTGAATGATCCCTAAAAGTTTTTAAGCGGACATTTTCTGGACAAATTACAAATTTGATCAAGAATAAATTCTCCAGTTATTTTAATGAATTATAAACTTCTTGAGGACATTCGGATCTTTCAGGCTTGGGGAAGTAACTGACAATTATTTTGCTAAAATCAATTCATTGGTTTCGACCTTTTTTCCCAACCGAATGCAATACGCAGCGTACAGCGGACGGACGGTAATTTTTTTATTAGATTTTTTGATTCTTTTTAATTAAAGGGTTAAAGAGGGGGGGAGGGGGTTTGAAAAAATGTGTGGCAACGCGCACAACCCGCACAATCCCTGAAAATTTAATCTACTGTTACAAGGATTTAATGACAGGCACGAATACATAAAACGCAAGGAGAAATTTTTTATTTTTGAGATCATTTTGGTTTATTATTTTCAATAATGAACCTTTGGAATCGACCAAGAAAAAAAAAATTTTAACACCCCCTCAAAATTTGATGGTTTACGTTTCAAGGTACGTAGAATCCAAAAATCGAATAAAAATTTGGCCGTCCGTCCGCCGTACGCCGTACGCCGTACGCCGTACGCGGCACTTTTGCCACTTAGCATTGACCGATTTTGATGAAATTCGGTATGTAGGCTCCATTTGGGGTCTAGTTGTGCCCCGAAGCTTTTGGTTGATGTAGGTCACTTCTAAGGGTTCCAAAATCAATTTTGAAATTTTGAAAACGCCCTAACTCAAAAAATTTCGATATAAAGGTATTGTTTTTCCTTCAATTTAAGATTCTATAGAATTTTTAGAATTTTTTGAGACCACGCGGAGCTCTGTAGGACAAACCGTTCGCTCACTACGAAAATTTAAGTGTTTATATTGAAATATATATATATATATATAAATCAAAACACGAGTGTGAATCGCAAAAGAGGCCTAATCTCCGTTCAAATTAGAGCAGACCGAAATGCAATCGATGGTTGGTGATGTTGATTTTTTTTTTTTTTTTTGATTTTTTTTTTTTTTGATTTTTTTTTTTTTTCTTTTTCTTTTCATATTGGATGGTTGGTGATTTTGTAGACGAGTGATCTATATAGAAAATAATAAACCATTGTGTAATAATTTGCAGCGTTTTTCAACTTAATTTTAATTAGAATTAGAATAATTTAGGTTAATTTTAATTAGAATATTATTACATGGTACGCTGTTCGTTACCTTATATGAGTTCTAAAAGGCCATCGCTTCAGCATGTTAACTTGCTTGAACTTGAGATTTTGTCACAATCAACACATCATTTTTCGATTTCTGTAATGTTGAAATTCCATGCTTTGTTTACTATCTTGATTTGTACTCTTTTAGGATTTCAAGAAACACGTTTTTGGAGCCAATTATCGCCTTATAGGCGACTTGTTTGCGGGTCGCGCTGAGTTCCCCTGGATAGTGACTATTCGCTTTGAGACGAAAGATAAAGATCAGGAGCTTTTCTCGACTGGAAATATCATCAGCAGGTCGCGAGTGCTGACTGTTTGTCGCACAGTCCTCTACGCCAACGGGTACCGCGTGGAGACAAAGCAACAACCAAAGGGAGGGGGGAGGCAAACTATTGATTTCTTACAGTAAGTTTTTATTTAAATACGTACTCTAATTAACAGATAAAGTGATCGTTTACAATAGCACCCTATAAGCCAAAAATCGGCCAAAAAACTTTTTTTTAATGTTTTTTTTTTGTTTGAGGATATTACCAATGTAGTAGGTACCTAATCATTGTAATATTTGCAATTACTTATTAGTATTCAGCACAAACTTTCTGATATACGTAAACTTACTATAAAAAACGCTGCAAATTATTACACAATGGTTTATTATTTTTCTATATAGATCACTCGTCTACAAAATCACCAACCATCCAACATGAAGGAAAAAAAAAAAATCAGAATCACCAACTATCGATTACATTTCGATCAGCTCTAATTTGAACGGAGATTAGGCCTCTTTTGCGATTCACACTCGTGTTTTGATTTATATATATATATATATTTCAAAATAAACACTTAAATTTTCGTAGGGAGCGAACGGTTTGTCCTACAGAGCTCCGCGTGGTCTCAAAAAATTCTAAAAATTCTATAGAATCTTAAATTGAAGGAAAAACAATACCTTTATATCAAAATTTTTTGAGTTAGGGCGTTTTCAAAATTTCAAAATTGATTTTGGAACCCTTAGAAGTGACCTACCTCAACCAAAAGCTTCGGGGCACAACTAGACCCCAAATGGAGCCTACATACCAAATTTCATCAAAATCGGTCAATGCTAAGTGGCAAAAGTGCCGCGTACGGCGGACGGCGTACGGCGGACGGCGGACGGACGGCAAAATTTTTATTCGATTTTTGGATTCTACGTACCTTGAAACGTAAACCATCAAATTTTGAGGGGGTGTTAAAATTTTTTTTTTCTTGGTCGATTCCAAAGGTTCATTATTGAAAATAATAAACCAAAATTGAAAAAATTCCAAAAATTGTAAAAAATATACCGATGAACAATTCATACTGGGTGTCTACACTTGAGTTGGGCATATCTTCAGGGGTAGATTATACAAGGTATTTCCAGCAAAAAATGTCCCTTAGCAATTTCGTTTTACCACTAGTTTTTTAAAGTTTTTCCATTTTGAAGATTTTTTTTCGTATTTTCGATCTTACGTCAACTGTCATAACTCCTGCTATTTAACAAATAAATTTAAATTTGAGGATGTTGTTGGAAAGACCGTTAAATTTACAAACTACTTAATCCAAAGTCAAAATCTCCTAGCAGTAAACATTTTTGAAAATCAAGTCAAAAAGCTAAGATTAAAATGTTTTCGAAATTATACTTTTTTAATCGAAGTTTTCACACTGAATCCCTTCCCATTTCGATGGGAACTCTTTGGAAAAAATATGCTCAAAATGTCTACTTTCCAAAGGTCTATCAATTGTAGCTCAAGTAGCTCAAACTGTCTACTTTCTAAAGGTCTATCAATTCCTGCTGCATGAATGGACTTTTTTATTTTTTACTTTTTTGTGATTTTTATTTATTTTTAAAATTTAATTTTTTAAATAATTTGTTTTAATTTTTAACTTAATAATTTGTTGTGTTTAATTTTACATAACTTACCTACTACCAAGTACTTTTGTTTAAATTTTTAAATCATTTGTTTTAATTTTTAACTTATTAATTTTTTCGACTTTTATTATTTTAATTTTTTTTTAAATTTTACATAATTTACCTATTCCTAGTACTTTTGTTTAAAGTCAGTATTCTTTGAGTTACCGACCGTTTACTTTTTTCTATAAATTTTTTGGCTATTTTTCTTTTTTCAAATCTCTCATTTGTATTTTTAATTACTACCTAATGGTTTTTTTAATGTGGAATTAATTATTAGTTTTTGAGGTTTTTTTATGTAGTAGGTAACTTCATTGTTTAATTTTTATATTTTGTTTTAGTACAGTATTATTGTTTAAAGTAGTTATTAGTGAGTCCAAAAATTATTAAACATATTGTTTAGTAATGCATGCATTCCTGGGGACGTCGCATTGGAAAGGCATTAGGTCAATCACAACCAGTTGATAAGCAATAAAACACGCATAGTTATTTCCCTTCCTCCTGCACCACACTGTTTCACTCAACGTAATTTAGTAAGTATTTTAAGTAGGAAATAGCGGACCCCCCCCCCCCACCATAAGTCACCATAATATTTCTAGCGGCCTGCGAGCTTCAATTTTGAACAGCATTTTAAAATCCATTATCTTCGAAACCCATCATGTGAATTCGAGTTCAAAAACATCACATGGTGAAATTGAACTCCAACATTGTATTTTGGTGCAAAATTACCTATTCAGGTAATATTCATCAATATCGGATGAAATAAACTCGGCACTTCGCGCCTCGCCAGGGGGGCAAGCCCCCTGGACCCTCCAGATGCTATCTACTTGAAGCCTACGGCGTAAATCATAAAAACATGGAATGTTTTAGCCAAATTTAGCGCAGAACCTTTAGTTGTAGCAACATATTTAAAATCGACCATACCTATACCTTGTAAACCATGTAAGTTGGTATTTTTGCGAAAATAAGGTTTTGAACTCTCTAGGTAAATTAGGGTCGCTTCATCAATTTAGTTTTCCAATCTAAATAATAGTTTTTTACCCAGAAGGTATAGAAAAAACGTGTAAGTAGGTTTCCTATTTTTTTGCCGGAAAACCATGTAGGGTAAATGCTCCTGTTTCCGACAGTGAACCAGTATTCGACAGTCACGAACTTAATTTGGAAAAATAAGCGTTTGGTGCTATTTACCCATTTAAACTTGGCGTCTCCTACAGCTTTGAACATTTCTAAGCCGAATCCCACCAATCCGAAGGAGTTACTTGGGAGGTTCACTGTGCGAAAACGTGTTAAAGTTAGTGTGTTCCAGACTTCCACCTGTGCTATTGTTTCTCGTAAGGAGGTAAGTGAACATTTTGCTGTCTCTCTCCTGTATTCTTGAAAATATCATTGTTTTCTAATGTTATTCTAGTTAGTTATACTTGAAGGAATGTGTTCCTTTCTTTGCATGCTTTCAAATGGGTTTTATAGAGCGAAATATGGGGTGTCGGAAACTGGGTACTCGAAAATCGTTGTTTACCAGTTATCGACGCAAGTGTCGAATACTGGGGTTCAGAGTAATTTTTAGTTCTGATTGCAGCGTGAACCGTTGATGAACGGTGATTCCAATGGTGTTTGAGATTATACTTTATAATAACTGGATCCAGTGTTCGACAGGGGGTGTCGGAAACTGGTTTAACTGATGTCGAAAACTGAGAAATGAATTATCCAGTAATCGACACCTTGATGATCCAGTGACCGACAGGCTTCATGAATTTACTTTAGAATGACAGTTTTGTTTGTTCCAGTGATCTTATTAAGAATGGCAGTCAAGCGAAGGAGCGAGGTTTTAGGAAACTGCAAGGCGAAAAAGAAGAAACCCATGGAAATTTCCAAATTATGGAAATCTTAAGATTTCTGACAAAATGTTATCATCTAGAGGTTTCAAAGTAGAGTTTAAAAATAAAAATAATCTTAAAGCTTCGTTGGGTTCTGTTAAAGATGAAATTAGCTTTCAAAATAAAAGTGGGGTTTATAAGCTGAAATGTTCTTGTGGGCTTGAGTATTGTGTCAAACTGGTGGGAAATTTAGGGAAAGAATAAAAGAGCATGAAAAGGATTTCAGGGATATCAAAGGTGATTCTGCTTTTGCGAATCACCTAAGAGAATCCAATCATAACTTTAGTTTTGATCTAACAAACGGACAGTACACAGAATTTCCTCATTTTTTCCCGAAGGGAGGTATGTTGGATGTGCTTGAAAAGTTCGAGATTCTTAAGAGTGATAGGTCTGGTAAATGTCTGAATGAGGTGGTCCCTCAACATGTTTCACCGTTGATGGGTTCCTTCCTACAATAGCCCTTCACAATGTTACATCACCAATGTTTGAGCTCCCTTTTACTTTGTCTGCCTAGATTGGCATTTGATGATCCTCCCAGGTCCCTTCACTTCTCTGAGCCAATAGGATTCTCCTTTCACTATCTGATTGGGTATGACTTTCACTTCCTCGACCAATGGGATTCTAGCTCCCTTTCACTTGTGACTATATAGTCACCAGCTACAGCTAGGCTAGCTATAGGCTTGAGCTTGAATCCCATTGGTCGAGAAAGTCATAACCAATCAGATAAGTGAAAGGAGAATCCTATTGGCTAGGAGAAGTGAAGGGACCTGGGAGCTATGCTCTCTGTGATGTACCTTCAGTTATTGTTTGTTACTGATGATGACCTAACCGTTGAAATCGATTTAACTTGTAACTCATTATTTTTGTGGAAATAGACAACGTTCTACTCAACTCCGTTTTGATTAAAATGGTTTTCCACAATCTCATCGCGAGTGATTTTATTCACACAAATTTCTAGTCTGATTCTAAGACTAATGCGTAATACTTGAAAGACTGTTAGCTGATATATTATGTATGGGGTTTAAAAAAATGTATGAAATTGAGGCTGTCTTTTTATGTGAGTAGTTTTAAGTTCAATATCTCCATTCTGAAAAATGATCTCTAATAGTGTAATTTCAATTTTTGTAACGGTTGAGTTTCTTAAATGATTAAAAATGTTTTTAAAGTTGTTGTCTTGGACTATTATTTGTATGTACCTGATAGGTACTACCTATTTGCATGTACCTGATAGATACTACCTCATAAACCATGGAAAAATGGTGGGTGTCGAATACAGGATCCAACCCCTGTCGGAAACTGGGCATCGCAATGTCGACAACTGGTACAAAAAACCACATTCAGTTTTGAAAGTTTTAAAGCTTAAATTCTTATTTATTCATGAAAATTGAATTGGTTTCCGATTCCTGAGATGCTGGCCCATTAGAAAAGTGGTGAAATCATCAAATTGGTTGGATACTAAAGGTGCTGTGATTAAAAAGCTAGGAAAAAATCGTTAAGACGTCGAACACTGGTGCACTTACCCTAAGTCCTGTTTATGCCTTCATAAGATTGAGCAGCTCACGCTGGTGGCAAGTTTCCATCAAAGATAGTCAGTTTAAAAAAAAAATTTCCATGTAAAAGTTTTCAAAATCATAAATGGAGTTCGGAGAAAGTGATCATAAGCAGAAACCTTTTTATGAGTCTCAATTTCAGCAATAAATTCCACTCCTTGTGTTCTGCAGACACGTGAATTTCCATACTGTGGCCAACCTTAAGCTCACGACCTACCTACGTGTTATTCCGCATTGTTTCTAAATTACCTATTTTTGACGTGATAACGTCTTATAAATTGGTTTACCGGGAGACACTTCAAGAAACTGCGTTACGCTCCGCTCACGGAGGGGGTGCAGCTCGGCGCTCCCTAAAGGCGGGCGGCCCCTCCCCTTCCCCGGCGCTCACAAAAGCGGGAGCGCCCCGCCCCCCTTCCCTGGCACTCACTCCCCCCCCCCACCCATGGGAAATACCTACTACCTACGGGAAATACCTACTCTGTGCAACTTGACAAAGAATTTTATTTTATCCTTCTTCCTACTATACGAATGAATATTAACATTAAAATTATTTTACCACTCAAAGTCGTTGTCACGTAAAACTTTCGCCCGTATACCGACTTTACAGGCAACAACACAGGGTTTTACATTATTTAGGAGGATAATTTTAGATGAATTGATTGATTTGTTGGCTGTTGGACTTAGCTGTAATGCTGATGTTAGAAAGAACAAAAAGAGATTAGTAGTGTGCTATTGGTCTGCTTATGTTTTACAGGAAACTCTGTAAAATTAATGATACAAGAGATAATAATGTGATAGTAATTAAGGAAATCCATCTCTGACCAATCCCTAACCCTTACCCATCCCTAACCCATATCCAACCCATCCACAGCTCATCCCCAACCCAGCCCTGTCCTATCCCTAACCCCTAACCCACACCCAACCAATCCATAACCCATACCTAACTTATCCCATGTCCATCCCTAACCCATCCTCAGTTCTTACCCTACCCAGCCCTGACCTATCTATAACCCCTAACCCAACCCGTCCCTAACTCATCCCTGTCTCATCCACAACCCACCCCCAACCCAGCCCTGACCTATCCCAACCCCTAATCCGTCCCTAGCCCATCTCCAACCTATCCTTAACCCCTATCCCATCCTCAACCCATCCCTAGTCCATCTCTAACCCAACCCAGCCCTGACCTATTTCCAACCCCTAACCCATCCCAAGCTCATCCCCAACCCAGCCCTGACCTATCCCAACCCCTAACCCATACCCAACCCATCCATCACCCGTCCCTAGCTTATCTCCAACCTATCCCTAACCCATCCTCAACCCATACACAGTTCATCTCTAACCCGTCCCTAACCCATACCTAACTCATCCCCAACATATCCTTAACCCCTAACCCATACCTAATTCATCCCTTGTTTTAATGAAACAAAATTACCTAGTTACCTAACACTTAAATTCAATGCATGCCTACCTAGTTACGGTTGTGATAGGTAAAGTGTTCCTATAAGTAATGGTTTTAATTTAAGAAATGGTAATTGAGGAATTGGTAGTATAATAATTTATTGCTAAACTCTAGTAATATTAAGACTGAAAACTGTCATTTTGACTCAAGGAGCCTTAAAGTTGGACTGTGTATTAATCAACGCCTATGAATTTTCATTTAAATATTTTCCTTTTGCATCGATTTGGGTATTTTGTGTAACCTTGAAACCTGGAGAAAAAAATTGTATGATATTCCTAATAACTAAATAACCCAAGCTGGGTATATTTTCATAACAATCAAATTGGAAACCGTGTAAGTCGGGTGTCAAAGGCTGGGTAAAAGCATGTGAGTCCATTTTTTCGTTTGCTAAAGTAAATCTTTATGAAATTAGTCTCAGGCTCTTTGAAATACTGTTACCACCTGTTTTAAGGAATGGAACGAAAAAAACTTATTGCATGTGGAATGAAAACTGAATTATTTAGTTTTTAGTGTCCCCTGTAAAATTTGATAAACTCGACTTACATGGTTAACCAGGTATACGGACGAAATACATCAAGAAAAACTCGGCGTTTCGCGCTCCGAAAACCGGAGTGTCGAAAAGGCGCGTGACCGGAGGAGAACACCTTCCCAGCGAAATGTTTTTCGGGTAGTTACCTACAGTGCTTTTCATAGGGGACCATCTACACGCCAACTCGTACAATCTTCGAAAATTTCATAGAAACTTCATTCCATAGAACTTCATAGTCTAGCCCGCTCCAACATGTTTTGGATGACGGGAAGGCTATGTGCTAGACCCACATGGTGTTCTACCGGAATTCGCTGGTTATCGGAACCCCCCTCATAAAGCATCTCATTTCTGTGAAGCTTAGAATCGGACCTTTAATTTGAATGTACACAAACGGTCCTTCAATCAATCAGTCGGGAAAATCGTCTTTCAATTGGTTTTGAAATTTCAAATTTTTTTGAAATTGGAAATTTGAAATGTTAAACGTAATTTCAAAATTGAGTTAATAGTATTTTTTGAAATTAAATTTTTGCTTCACAATCAAGTTTATTTTGAAGAAATAAGAGTTTCACTCTAAAGAGGGAGGATGGTCCCCAATGAATGAGAGGGTGGTCCCCCAAAAATTTGTTGAGGGGCGGCAGGCGTCCAAGAATATGCCGGAGGGGACGGGCGGGCGGTTGGCTTCGTGGAGTCGGACGGGGGGGAGGGAATACGGAACAATCTTCGTTTTTAGGACGTCCCACAGTAAGACTTGGGCGTCCTTATGCGATCGATCTGGGGTGAAGTTGGACAACACTCAACAGAAAAAAAAAATAACAACACAGTAATCCGTTTTAGACCATTCTGAATCCAAATCCGCGAAAAAAACCATAGGTGTATGTCTGTGTGTGTGTGTGTGTGTATGTGTGTGTGTGTGTGTATGTGTGTGTGTGTGTGTGTAACAAAATCTTGTGTACTCTGCACAGGCCTTAGTTCTCAACCGATTTCCCTGGTTCTTTTTTTGTTCGACGCGGAAAACTATCTAGTTGTGCACTACGTCGCCGGAATTTCGAATTTTGCCTTTTAAGGGGGGGAAAGGGGGGGTTAATGCTCAAAAAACGTGCGTTTTTGGGCATAATCTTGTGTACTCTGCACAGCCCTTAGTTCTCAACCGATTTTCCTGGTTCTTTTTTTCATCGACGCCGAAAACTATCTAGTTGTGCACTACGGCGCCGGAATTTGGAATTTTGCATTTAAGGGGGGAAAGGGGGGGTTAATGCTTAAAAAACGTGCGTTTGCGGGCGTAATCTTGTAAACTCTGCCCAGGCCTCAATTTCCAACCGATTTGCGTGTTTCTTTTTTTGTTTGACTCAAATAACTTCCGAGTTGTACATAATTTCACCCGAGTACCAAAATTCGCAAGGGGAGGGGGCGAGTGGGGGGGATAATATTAACAAAATATCCGATTTTTCAATATGTCGGTTCCTTTACTGCTTACTAACTGCCCCAAGCTTTGAAATTAAGGAAAAATTCTCATTATACCTCCGGATTTTCATGAATTATTCTCTGTACGACCATGGAACTAATAGTGGTGCCACCATGGTGCCAGGACACCATAAACCGTATATTTCGTGTTTTTTTTTTGTGTGTTTCACATTGAATACGGACGTTAACCTCGATGGACTGCCTATTAAAACTAACAGATGAAAGTTCAATGTTACGACGTATTTCCGCTTTGGTGCCATACTGGCACCATTGTTGGTGTTGGGCGGTGGGGGGGGGGGGGGTGAACTCGAATTCGCATGTTGGGTATCGTAGATCATGGATTTTAAAATGCTCTTCAGATTCGAGGCTCCCATGCCGCTAGAAATGTTAAGGTGGATAATGGTAGGGGGGGGGGGGGGGTCAGTATTTCTTGCCTAAAGTAATAAATAAATTACATCGAGTGAAACAGTTTTATCACTTAACAACTGGTAAAACTGATCCAATGCTCATCCAATGGGACGTCCCCTGGAATGCATGCATTACTAAACAATATGTTTTGAACTATTTTCACAAATTTTCGACACTTTTATCAAGGCAAAATGAAATCCGATTGAAACGGGACCACTATGGATACTTGTAGAACACATTTCAAAAAGAATCAGGCAGATTGGTACCCGAATAAGAAAATGCTAGTGGTACAAACATACAAAAAAAATCGTCGACACACCGAACTGTATACCTCCCTCCCTCGCGATTGAAGTCGGTCAAAAAACACGGAGTATGCTTCTGCCGATTCTTTTTGTACTCCGATTATTCATTCATTTTTATGTAATTATGACAAATTGTCTGTGAATTGAAACTAGTCCTCTTGAATGATAAATATCTGAATTAATGGAAACTGAATTTCCTCGTGTTTCAGTACGACAGCCGGACTGAGGTATTCTATGAATTTGTTAGAAGAGAGTATAGAAATGAAAATCATATACTGTGCCAATTTTCTGTGGCTCAAGTATAAATTTGCCCTCGATAGCAAGGGTCATTTTCCTGGAGATCACAACGTTGAATTGAGCTACGAAGGTGGTGAAACACATGTTCGTCATATTGCTGCTCATCCAAAATGCGAAGAAGAATCTTTGGTGTACGATTTCGCAGTACTGGCTGTCTCCACAGATATCATCCCTGTTCCACCTACTTTAACTTACATTCCTGTTCGGTTGGACGAAAATTTGGAAAGTCTCAAACAGTTCGATTTGACCAAACACGTGAAAGAGCGAAGGTTATGTTTCGTGGCGTCCTTTGGATATCCGTATGAAAACAGCCCGAATCCTAAAACGTTGGACTACAAAATGAAATACAGAGTTTATTGGATGGATTGGGGCGATTGCTCCAGACTGTGGGATTTATTGGGAGTACCATCTCAAGATGGAGTTGACAAGCCCTACTGGTGTCCTCAGTTCGATACAACCTGCAAGATTGAAGATTCAGTGCGCGAACATTTGCTATGTTTCAACACAAGAGCCAGGATAGGCAGCGTCTGCGACCACGATCGCGGAAGCCCTCTCGTTTGCGACAATCAAGTCTACGGTTTCGTCACCAGAGGTGTCGAATATATACGTTGCAGTACTATAATGCATATTCCGTTCTTAGTCGTCAAACTTCACGCAGCCAGCTACTATTTCAGGCAAAGTGATTCCACGGTTTATCAAATGAAGAGGGATCCTGATCCTGCTAACATTCCCCCTTGGAAACGTAAAGGAGGTCGAGGTTTAGCGGCCTCTCTAGAACTTTCCGTCGTACTTTTTACGGGGATGGTGTTCAAAATTCTGTTGTTAGACTCGAATTTCCGCTCGTTGTCCTTTCACCATTGATTGACCATTCAATAGTCTCTCCGTTATTTCATTCTATTAAACGTTCTCTGTCTTCTATGTTTCAATTTTTTTAATTCAATTTATTTTGCTCATTCCTTGGGGAAATCCTGTTGAAGAGCCTTTTTTAGGACGTCCCACAGTAAGACTTGGGCGTTCTTGTTAGAGGTGTGTCGGTACAGCAGTACCGGGACTGTGGAACCGAGTATCAACTTGAAACGGTTCCATGCAGTGACAAAAACTCGACCCTTACCGGTCCAGTTCCACGGACTGATAAGATATCTTGATGAAGCGGCTCTGGACCGGGAAGAGAATCTTTTCCATCGGTCCAGTTCCATCCTCACCAATCAGAATGATTGATCAAACATCTCATCAATCTGATCATTCTGATTGGTGAGGATGGAACTGGACCGGTAAGGATGTAACCGGACCGATAAGATATCATATAGAATGGTTCAATGGCTCTGGAACGGGAAGGGTTTTGGACCGGTAAGCATGGATCTTGTTCTCAGTTCTGTTCCATGTTGTACCTGGAAGCGCCCTTACTACTTCCATGGACTGAGAATGGTTCATGGAATGGCTCTTGAGCGGAAAGTTATCTTCTGGACTGGTTAGCATGGAAGTTGTCTCCAGTATTATTAATTTATTATTGTCATGTTAAGTTCTTATTGTTTGGTAACTCTTATTTATCATAAATTGCCTCTTTTGTAACACTTGTTCAAATTCCTTCCTTTTAGCGAATTGTCAAGGAAAATGATGCTATTGTATTGCAAGTTGAGATCATAAGCATGGAAGAAGGACGATAGGGATTTGACTGCCTGCTTCATCCATGTCATGTGAGTGGGATTTGATCGCCTGTACCGGTAATGGAACTGTACCGGTAACTTGGAACGGTTACATCTTTGTCACCGTAACCGTTGGAACCGTTCCAGGGAAATACCTGGACCGACACACCCCTAGTTCTTGTGCTACTAATCTATTGTGAGGTGGAGTTGGACAACACTTGATAGAATAATGTATAATAAAGAATGAGGTACAATATCTCTGAATGAGGTATAATAACTAATGAGGTAAAATAAATCATTTAAAACATCGTTGTGACTACATAAAAAATAGTGTTTTCATATTTGAAGAGTACAGGGGAAGAATGATACATGTCCATAAAACCTGATTTCGAGAAAAAACATTTTTAAGGTTTCAAAACGTTTTGAGGCAAGGGTATGATCAAAATTCAAGAAATAAAAAATACGAGCATGCTTTAATACTCTTATTGAACTGTATTACAGAATGAAAAATCAAAAATAACCATCTGTTTTACTGGAAAAAATAAGAAATGAACGGAAGGATCGGACAGCAACCATTGTTTCCTACATTTTGTCACCAATCACTGATCACGTCCTCTTCGCTTTCCATGTCGTACTCTCTTTTTTTCTTTTTCTTGTTCTTCGGCTCTTTCCTTTTTGGTTCTTCTATTTTCTTAAGGTTTGAAAAAAATTGTTGGGATGCTGTTTTCTTGAAAAAAATGTTTAAGAAACTGCAAATCTCCGTGTTTCGCTACTTGTATGGGAAGCTACGTGTTGTAAATCTTCTTCTTGGAGATGATTGGCTGTTTTGGGGGGATTTTTTGCTACCGAGTCTACCAAGGTAGCAGAAGCTTTGTTTTCGCTTTTCGAGCTTGAAAAAAAAAAACGCTGCAAATCATTGCTCAAAGGTTTATTATTTTCTGTATAGATCACCCTTCTGTATAGATCACTGGTTCTCCATCAATAGCACCTACCACCATCTGTATTCTCCCTTGACCTTCCCTCTCAAATTTCAGCTTCCTGCGTTCAATAGGATTGAAAATGACTTCGGAGCTCACTCAGCTGATCAGTGATCTGAAGAGTGAAGAAGATCTCCTCGAATGCTGAAGACGCCTGGAAGAGCACTTCCATTCAATAGGATTGAAAATGGCTTCGGAGCTCACTCAGCTGATCAGTGATCTGAGGAGTGAAGAAGATCTTCTCGAATGCTAGAGACGCCTGGAAGAGCACTTCCATTCAATAGGATTGAAAATGGCTTTGGAGCTCACTCAGCTGATCAGTGATCTGAGGAGTGAAGAAGATCTCCTCGAATGCTGGAGACGCCTGGAAGAGCACTTCCATTCAATAGGATTGAAAATGGCTTCGGAGCTCACTCAGCTGATCAGTGATCTGAAGAATGAAGAAGCTTTTGAGCAATGATTTGCAGCGTTTTTTACCCACCAACATTTGTTTTACCTACCAACTTTTTTTTACCTACCAGCTAGGTACTACCTACCACACCATACTGGCTTCACACCTTCACAATCAAGTTTATTAGAAAGAACTAAACGCTTCACACTCGATTGGAAAAATAGAAAGCTTCATATTGAAATTTGATTACTGGTTACGCAGAAGGCAAAACTGTATACAAATCGAAGAAATGAACAGCGATCGCATTTTAGTCCGATAAAATTTGAATGGAGATTAGACCTCTTTTGCGATTCACACTCATGATTCTGTTTTATCGGAGGAAAACCTTCAAGTACTCGTAGGGACCGAACGGTTTGTCCTACAGAGCTCCGGGTGGTCTCAAAAATTTTTAAAAATTCAATACTATTTAAAATTGGTGAAAAAACGATACCTTTATTTAGAGAGTTTTCGAGCTAGGGCACTCTTGAAAATTTCAACCCTTAATTTTCACCCCTTAGAAGTGACCTACATCAACCAAAAACTTCGCGGCACAACTAGACCCCAAATGGAGCCCATATACCAAATTTGAACCAAATCGGTCCAGTGTTGCTAAGAAAAGTGCCGCGGACGGGGGACGGACATTGCAAATTTGGATTCTACGCACCTTGAAACGTAAAGTGACAAAGTTTGAGGGGGGGTTATAAAAATTTTTTGCGATACGATCACATAGGCTTATTATTAGAAATAATAAACCAAAAGTTCTCCAAAATCGAAATTTCCCCTCGAGTTTTACGTTTTAGACCTTTCTGAACAATTTCCGTGTCTGTTTGTGTGTCTGTCATGAATTCCTTGCCACAGCCATAACTTCCACATTTCTCATCCGATTTCTTTGAAATTTTCAGGAATTGTGTGGGTTGGTGTATAGATGGTCCCGTATGATAATCACCACCGCCAGACTGATAGTAGCCGCTGCCCATGCGCAAACGTGAAATCCTCGCCACAGCCACAACTTCTATATTTTCCAACAATATTCAGAGATTTTTGCAGATTGATTGTTGTGATAGTGGAAGGTGATAGTGGTAGATTGGTGTCTTGAGATTAACTACTATGCATCGGATCATCTATATAATCGGGTTATGGATACGAGGAAGCTATGTGGCACACCCGCTTGGCAGATGTTTTCTTCTTTGTTTGTCCCCTCGAAGGCTTGGCTGAAGAAACTCTTTGGTTTGAGATGGTTTCTGTCAATGATGAAATGTTGAAGTTTCCAAAATCAGTTTTTTTAACGGAAATTTTGGGTATTTCTTTGTTTATATGGATGATTTTAACAGGCCGAGTAGGGAATGGACATTTCGTAATGTAAAACCCCGATAGGTGCTCAGTCCAGTTGGAGAATTTCATGGGAAAAACAGAAAATGAAACTTAAATCACAGAAGCCGTGAGACGCCACCTCCTTGTGGCGGGAGGGAGCGCAGGACAAGAACCATTCTTTCCCTGGCGCGCGAGATGGAACCATTCTTCCCCAGTACGGCAAACCTTCTCCGTGTAATATCTTCGGAAAAGAACACTTTTCCCCTGTGACAATATTACTAGTTGCTAGCTACGTTGAATAGGCAACCCGCGGTGGTCTTATCTCATTTTTCATAAAAACTGGACAAAAACCATTCTTCCCCTGAACTCTTCATTTACGTTCCTAAGCAAGTTAAGTATTTATTCTTGCTGACTCGTTATTCCTTTCAATAATTATGCAAAGAGGGCACAAGAATGCATTTCAACCCATACTAGAGAACTATGGAGAGGGAGGCTACATCATTGACCGCTTCACAAATCTTATCACTTGAACAGTTCAGTTTATACCAAAGTTCTCCAATGGGCGATGCGATACTAATTTTATAAATCGAGGCTGTTTGGTGCTGACTATGCCATAAAAAGGTGGACTTCACTATCAGTTGGACACATAGCAATGCGTCTCTAGCTATAAATCGAGACTGTAAACACTGCTGACTCAAGTTGTAAACTTATTTCTGTTGGGACTAAAGTGGGTGCTACAGTCATGTTAAAGTGTGTGATCATATCATTAAGAGAATGATATTGTTATGATTATATTTGTTAATAATGATAATGAGGTAGCCCTGTGATGAATGGAAGGACGAGGGAAAGATAAATAATGTAGGGAGGTAAATGTGAGATGAGGGGGGACGAGGCGCTCGATCCGAATTTTCTAGTTTTCAGAGGATAAATGGTTTTCAAAACGTCCAGGTAGTAATCTTTGAACTGTGTGGCCCTCAAGACGAAGAAGGGCATAGCTATGAGGTCGCTGCAGTAATTTATGTCGGCGCCGATAATGACGATCCCGTAAACTTCCCCTTCACAGACGAGAGGTGCTCCATGGTCATGATTGCACACGGCTCCGACTCGGGCTCTGGTCCTGGAAATATTATGGAAACTGAAGGGAAACGAATGAATCTACGATAAATCTCAATCTTTGAGAGGCATATGTCGTCCCCTCCCCCACCCACCCTCACACACAAACGGACGGCCGTCAAAAGAGGATGATGATCACCTCCAACGATCACCCGTCTGCAAAGAACTCGGCTTCTTTACAGAAGCCTTTTTTTCTACCTTATAATCAGTATCTACCTTATAATGGAGAGTACCTACCATCAATACATCTCAATTACAATGTTGTGGGTGCCTTCAATGGCAAATTTGGTTTAGTCTTGTTGAGTAAGCACAACTGAGTGACTTAAATTCTGTTCGAAAAAACAAATAACAGTTGAGTTTATTCAGACAGAACGTTTCTACCAGTTATTCCTACATATTGTGGGAGTCTTCAATCTGTTTGATTCTTGGTTTAGAGGCTCAAGTGAGTGGAATCGAATTATATTCGAAGGAAACGTAAAAAGATCGCATTTGATCAGCTGAAATTTCGCTCGCTTCCGTCACCGAACGTTCATGTGCGATTCACACTCGTGTTTCTATTTTCACATTCATCCAGCACAGAGTAATTGAAATGACTCAACCAACATTACGAGGAAAGGACCAAAGGCAGGAAGGAATTGTACACTATCTTAAATTGATGAAAAAAAGTCACATACATTAGTTAATTAGGTAAGTTCCAACGAGCTCTGGGCGGCGTCAACAAATTATTGAAAACGCTGCAAATTATTACACAATGGTTTATAATTTTTCTCTATTGATCACTCGTCTGCAAAGCCACCAAATATCCAACATGAAGAAAATGATCGATCGCATTTCGGTCAACTAACATTTGAACGGAGATTAGGCCTCTTTTGCGAATCTCACTCGTGTTTCTGATTTATCGTAAGTCCAACCCTTAAATTCTCGTAGGGAGCGAACGGTTTGTCCTACAGAGCTCCGCGTGGTCTCAAAAAATTCTATACTATCTTAAATTGATGGAAAAACAATACCTTTATATCAAAATTTTTCGAGTTAGAGCGTTTTCAAAATTTTAAAATTTATTTTCAACCCTCAGAAGTGACCTACATCAACCCAAATCTTCGGGGCACAACTAGACCCCAAATGGAGCCTAAATACCAAATTTCATCAAAATCGGTCAATGCTAAGTGGCAAAAGTGCCGCGTACGGCGGACGGCGGACGGACGGCCAAATTTTTATTCGATTTTTGTATTCTACGTACCTTGAAACGTAAACCAACAAATTTTGAGGGGGTGATAATTTTTTTTCCTTGGTCGATTCCAAAGGTTCATTATTGGAAATAATAAACCAAAATTGTCGCAATTTAAGTATATTAATGATAAAGCAATACCTACCTGCATATCGAAAGTTTTTGAGGTTGGTCATCTCGGAAACATTTCTCCTAACTTTTTACCACTTAGAAGTGACTGACAATAACCAAAGGCTTCAGGGACTGCAAATTGCGCAGATATACCAAATTTCATCGAAATTGTTCCATGGTAACTTAGCCAAGTGTTGGTGCGGCCCAAGATTCTGGTAGCTTGAGACGTAAACCATCAAATTTTCAGTGGGTGGAGAGGTATTATTTTATTATTAAAAGTTATTATAATTTTCAATAATGAACCTTTGGAATTTCCAAAAAATGGAAGTTTCGAAATTCCGGTGATGTAGTGGACAATTTGACACCTAATATGGAAACTATGTACATAAATTCTAAGCAGATTTGCGATTTCAGACGGAAATTATTGTTCAATGAATCAATTGTCGGAAACGAAAGTACACGAAGAAATGTTTCCCTTAGAGGGAAAAATAATAGATCATGGATATGTCCAGTGTTGTTGGTGTAATTTGAAAATTAAAACGAGGAAATAAAATACGCACAAGATATTTTATAAATAATTTTTCTAATGACTAAACAAACATTTTTTCTCAAAAAAAAAACTCCGTTCACATGTAATAATACTGCAGTATTCCAGAGAACCTTGCTTCATAGCTACCGATATGTACTTAGCTATGATTTTGTTTACTGGTTGCAGCGTTGCATTTTTTGTGGCAAAAGAAAGTGTCGCGAAAAATTCCTTGACCCCCAGCCAAAAGACATATTTATGTCCAAGAAAGGTTTAACTCTCCATCAAAATTTTATGGTTTACGTTCCTAGGTAAGTAGTATCCAAAAATCGAAAAGAATTTCCCGCCCGTCCGCCGTACTTTCCTTAGGCTTACCATGGACCAATTTTGATGAAATTTGGTATATGGGCCTTTTCATGGGAAACAGCATTCTGGCGCGAAACGGATTTGAAGGATTTTCAAGTCCGTCTTTTTGAAAAAATGATGGTCGAATGTTCGCAAGAAACTCTAATAAAAACGCTGCAAATTATTACACAATGGTTTATTATTTTTCTATATTGATCACTCGTCTGCAAAGCCACCAAATATCCAACATGAAGAAAATCATCGATCGGATTTCGGCCAACTAAAATTTGAACGGAGATTAGGCCTCTTTTGCGATTCTCACTTGTGTTTCTGATTTATCGTAAGTCCAACCCTTAAATTCTCGTATGGAGCGAACGGATTGTCCTAAAGGGCTCCGCGTGGTCTCCAAAAATTCTGTACTATCTCACATTGATGGAAAAACCATACCTTTATAGCATAATGTTTTGAGTTAGAGCGTTTTGAAAATTCTAAACTTTATGTTTCAACCCTCAGAAGTGACCTACATTAACCCAAATCTTCGGGGCACAACTAGACCCCAAATGGAGTCTACATACCAAATTTCATCAAAATCTGTCTATGCTAAGTGGAGAAAGTGCCGCGTACGGCGGACGGACGGCTAAAGTTTTATTCGATTTTTGGATTCTACGTACCTTGAAACGCAAACCAACAAATTTTGAGGGGGTGTTAAAATAATTTTTTTCTTGGTCGATTACAAAGGTTCATGTTTAAACAATCGATTGTGAAAACAAGCTTTTGAAGTGGTAATTTCTTTGAGTAAACCAACAAGTTTCGACGATTTCAACGTTCAAATTCGACTTTTTTAAACAATCGGAGGTGAAAACAAGCTTTTGAAGTGGTCGTTTCTCTCGAGTAAACCAACAAGTTTCGACGATTTCAACGTTCAGTCTCTACTTTTTCGAACAATCGATGGTGAAAGCTAGCCTTTGAAGTGGTAGTTTCTCACGAGTAAACCAACGAGTGTAAAATGTGGAAGATGGGTGAGAATAGCACCTTTGTATTTACAAGGGATATAGAGAAATATATTATCTAAGATTTGTTTGCCTGCTAAATGTAGGCTTTTCAGCTAGTACTCACATGAAACACATGATTTCTGCCTCTGTAGGATTCCATAGACGGGGCGGTCTGCGGTGCTGCTCGGGAAATTTATCGAAGGCTGTGAAGCATAACCTTAAACGTTCATGGTAGACCCGAAATTTGACTTTGTAGTCAACAGCACGATGGTGAACTATATTAGCGTACGATCGGCCGTAAGAAGCGACGTAACAGATCATTTTTCTTTCTAACTGAAGGCTGAGGTCCGCGATTGGAATCTGGAAGAACGAGTATCCTAATTTACGATCTTCTTCATAATTTGATAAGACTTATATTAAAGGGACACGAAGATACATGGACATGTACCTTAGTAATCGCAGAATCCTTTAATCTATACATGGTGATGATCATTTTAGGATCATTAATAATGTATTCATGGTGACGAGGAAGTTACTACTAGTTCCTTTAGGGAGTCCTACTTTTTCTGAAAAATTTACCTAATGGAATTTTGGAACAGCGGAAATTTAATCACGTTTAAAACTTTTGTAAAACTAATAATATATCTTGTCTAACTAGTCAGAGGTTATCTAGCTGAGTTATTTTAAAAGTAATTGCTATTACCATTGCTTTTCCCGACTACTTTGGAAAAAAACGCTGCAAATTATTGCACAAAGGTTAATTATTTTTCTGTATAGATCACTGGTCTGCAAAGAACACGGCTTTGCCATTGTTACCACCAACCAACATGAAGGAAAACATAGATCGCATTTCGATCAGCTAGGCCTCTTTTGCAATTCACACTCGTGTTTCTGATTTATCGTACGTCCAACTCCTGATTTCTCGTAGGGAGCGAATGGTTTGTCCTACAGGGCTCCGCGGGGTCTCAAAAAATTCTATACTATCTTAAATTGATGGAAAAACAATTCCTTTATATCAAAATGTTTTGAGTTAAGGCGTTTTCAAAATTTTAAAATTTATTTTTCAACCCTCAGAAGTGACTTACATCAACCCAAATCTCCGGGGCACAACTAGACCCCAAATGGAGCCTACATACCAAATTTCATCAAAATCTGTCTGCTAAGTGGGGAAAGTGCCGCGTACGGCGGACGGACGGCTAAATTTTTATTCGATTTTTGGATTCTACGTACCTTGAAACGCAAACCAACAAATGTTGAGGGGGTGTTAAAAAAATTTTTTTCTTGGTCGATTACAAAGGTTCATTATTTAATAATATAAAACGCCAACCGTACCTACGTACGTACGTATGCACGGAGGGGTAGGAGGGGTCGTGGGAGTGGGGAGAGTCGGCGGAATGGGGTAGTTGCATGGGTCGGAATTTCGTGTTTTTGACTTCAGATTCGAATTTAGCGCACTTAAAAACGTTTCTACACCAGTTTTCAGTTCGAAATTCCATTTAGTTTAGCCGTATTTCAATAAAGAAGTACCGTACTTTTTAGTGTTGGCGGGCCACTCCTCTTACGTCATCCCTAAACAAGAATCTCACGATAGAGTACGTTGAGATCACTGCCATTGTGGACAATTCGAGTCAGAAACGTTGAAATATAGTTGCAAAATAATGGTGATGATTAAAAAAACTTTGAAATGTATTTTTCAAGCTTTACATGTTTGAATTGAAAGTTTTGAAGCATATTTTGGATGTTTTTCTTGTTGCAACGTTGGCGCCATGGACCTAGGTCCACTATGGATACTAGTCCATGCTTGGCCCCCTTCACACCCGTGACGTAGCCCCCACCCCGCAGCGTCCAAGCCGTGTGTAGGTTTTCCCGCCTGAATCCGAGAATCCCGTTCTTTGTAAAAATCTCTAAATTTTTAGGAAGCGTTTCTGGGAGTTTTATTTGCAGGTACGTACTTCAATAGAGATTCTCTACACAGAAAAAATACAAAAAAATATCATGCAACTACCCCATTGGAGACGGGAGGAGCTGGGGCGGGATGAGTCGTAATTGGGGGTGGGAGGAGTCGGAGGGATTGGGTGGAGGGGAGAGTCGGAGGAATCGTGTGTGCCTGCTTTTAGTAGGCTTTTCAGCTAGTTGAAAATAATAAACCAAAAGTAACTGCAATTACCATTCCTGTAATGGGAATTCTGGTAATTACTCAAACCAATCACCCATTAAAGGAAACATATTGTTTAGTAATGCATGCATTCCAGGGGACGTCCCATTGGATAAGCATTAGATCAGTTAAACCAGTTGTTAAGTGATAAAACTGTTTCACTCGATGTAATTTATTTATTACTTTAGGCAAGAAATACTGACCCCCCCCCCCCATCATTATCCACCTTAACATTTCTAGCGAAATGGGAGCCTCGAATCTGAAGAGAATTTTAAAATCCGTGATCTACGATACCCAACATGCGAATTAGAGTTCACCCCCCCCCACCAGTCTGGCACCAAAGCGGAAATACGTCGTAACATTGAACTTTCATCTGTTAGTTTTGTTAGGCAGTCCGTCGAAGTTCACATCCGTATTCAGGGTGAAACACAAAAAAAAAAAAAAAAACACGAAATAAGCGGTTTATGGCATCATGGCACCATGTCCTGGCACCATGGTGGCACCACTATTAGTTCCATGGTGGTACAGAGAATAATTCATGAAAATCCGGAGGTATAATGAGAATTTTCCCTCAATTTCAAAGCTTGGGTACAATTAGTAAGCAGTAAAGGAACCGAAATATTGAAAAATCGGATATTTTGTGAATATTATCCCCCCACTCACCCCCTCCCCTTGCGAATTTTGGTACTCTGGTAAAATCATGTACAACTCGGAGGTTATTTGAGTCAAACAAAAAAAGAAACACGCAAATCGGTTGGAAATTGAGGCCTGGGTAGAGTTTACAAGATTATGCACGCAAACGCACGTTTTTTAAGCATTAACCCCCCCTTTCCCCCCCTTAAAAAGCAAAATCCAAAATTCCGGCGCCGTAGTGCACAACTAGATAGTATTCTGCGTCAAACGAAAAAAGAACCACGAAAATCGATTGAGAACTAAGGCCTGTGCAGAGTACACAAGATTATGCCCAAAAACGCACGTTTTTCGAGCATTAACCCCCCCTTTCCCCCCCTTAAAAGGCAAAATTCGAAATTCCGGCGACGTAGTGCACAACTAGATAGTTTTCCGCGACGAACAAAAAAAGAACCAGGAAAATCGGTTGAGAACTAAGGCCTGTGCAGAGTACACAAGATTTTGTTACACACACACACACACACACACACACACACACACACACACACACATACACACACACACACACACACACAGACATACACCTATGGTTTTTTTCGCGGATTTGGATTCAGAATGGTCTAAAACGGATTACTGTGTGGTTATTTTTTTTTTCTGTTGAGTGTTGTCCAACTTCACCCCAGATCGATCGCATAAGGACGCCCAAGTCTTACTGTGGGACGTCCTAAAAAGTAATGAGAATGGAAATACTCTCATTAGCATTATAGGAATTTAATGAAATTATGAGTGTAGATTTGGTAGGTATAATATTAGATCATGAAGTACCCTACGTATCTCCCTACCCTTAGATGGGAGGGCGGTCGAGATTATACGACTGTTGACTACGTGAGATGCTGGGGAAGGGTTCAATTATTAATATCAGAAGATATTATCTCTTTCTCAAATATCCTCGTCAACCGCTTTCATTTGAGTCCATGGAGTATAATCGTAAAACCTCGAAGATTGAAAATTTCTTGAATTTCCTGTAATGGGAAATGGGAAGTACCTAGGGTAAGTTTACGACCTATTTTCATTCCTTCGAATTATACATACAAAATCTCTTGAAATTCCTGTGATGGGAATAGGCAACTATCTTGGGTACTTAATGACCTCTTCTCATACCTTCGAAATGTACTTACAAAATTTCTTGAATTTCCTGTAATGGGAACTGGGAAGTACCTAGGGTAGGTTTACGATCTATTTTCATACCTTCGAAATCTACATACAACATTTCTTGAAATTGCTATAATGGGAACTGGGAAGTACCTAGGGTACTTTCCAACCTTTTCTCATACCTTCAAACATACTTACAAAATTTCTTAAAATTCTTGTAATGGGAACTGGGAAGTACCTAGGGTACTTTCCAACCTTTTCTCATACCTTCAAACATACTTACATAATTTCTTAAAATTATTGTAATGGGAACTGGGAAGTACCTAGGGTACTTTACAACCTTTTCTCATACCTTCAAACATACTTACAAAATTTCTTAAAATTCTTGTAATGGGAACTGGGAAGTACCTAGGGTACTTTACAACCTTTTCTCATACCTTCAAACATACTTACATAATTTCTTAAAATTCTTGTAATGGGAACTGGGAAGTACCTAGGGTACTTTCCAACCTTTTCTCATACCTTCAAACATACTTACAAAATTTCTTAAAATTCTTGTAATGGGAACTGGGAAGTACCTAGGGTACTTTCCAACCTTTTCTCATACCTTCAAACATACTTACAAAATTTCTTAAAATTCTTGTAATGGGAACTGGGAAGTACCTAGGGTACTTTACAACCTTTTCTCATACCTTCAAACATACTTACATAATTTCTTAAAATTCTTGTAATGGGAACTGGGAAGTACCTAGGGTACTTTCCAACCTTTTCTCATACCTTCAAACATACTTACAAAATTTCTTAAAATTATTGTAATGGGAACTGGGAAGTACCTAGGGTACTTTACAACCTTTTCTCATACCTTTAAATATACTTACAAAATTTCTTAAAATTATTGTAATGGGAACTGGGAAGTACCTAGGGTACTTTCCAACCTTTTCTCATACCTTCAAACATACTTACAAAATTTCTTAAAATTCTTGTAATGGGAACTGGGAAGTACCTAGGGTACTTTACAACCTTTTCTCATACCTTTAAATATACTTACAAAATTTCTTAAAATTATTGTAATGGGAACTGGGAAGTACCTAGGGTACTTTCCAACCTTTTTTCATACCTTCAAACATACTTACAAAATTTCTTAAAATTCTTGTAATGGGAACTGGGAAGTACCTAGGGTTCTTTACAAACTTTTCTCATACCTTCAAACATACTTACATAATTTCTTAAAATTCTTGTAATGGGAACTGGGAAGTACCTAGGGTACTTTCCAACCTTTTCTCATACCTTCAAACATACTTACAAAATTTCTTAAAATTCTTGTAATGGGAACTGGGAAGTACCTAGGGTACTTTACAACCTTTTCTCATACCTTCAAACATACTTACAAAATTTCTTAAAATTCTTGTAATGGGAACTGGGAAGTACCTAGGGTACTTTCCAACCTTTTCTCATACCTTCAAATATACTTACATAATTTCTTAAAATTCTTGTAATGGGAACTGGGAAGTACCTAGGGTACTTTACAACCTTTTCTCATACCTTCAAATATACTTACATAATTTCTTAAAATTCTTGTAATGGGAACTGGGAAGTACCTAGGGTACTTTACAACCTTTTCTCATACCTTCAAACATACTTACATAATTTCTTAAAATTCTTGTAATGGGAACTGGGAAGTACCTAGGGTACTTTCCAACCTTTTCTCATACCTTCAAACATACTTACAAAATTTCTTAAAATTCTTGTAATGGGAACTGGGAAGTACCTAGGGTACTTTACAACCTTTTCTCATACCTTCAAACATTCTTACAAAATTTCTTAAAATTCTTGTAATGGGAACTGGGAAGTACCTAGGGTACTTTCCAACCTTTTCTCATACCTTCAAATATACTTACATAATTTCTTAAAATTCTTGTAATGGGAACTGGGAAGTACCTAGGGTACTTTACAACCTTTTCTCATACCTTCAAACATACTTACAAAATTTCTTAAAATTCTTGTAATGGGAACTAGGAAGTACCTAGGGTACTTTCCAACCTTTTCTCATATCTTCAAATATACTTACGCAATTTCTTAAAATTCTTGTAATGTAATCTTTGAAATTCGTGGAGTTGGGAGAAGTTCCATACCCATTACCTTCTCTGGGCTGAGTGATTAGAAAACCCCATTACTTTCTCATTAACAAGTCATGATAATTTTTAGCGGATTGAGGTGCCGAGCAAATCGCTGAGGGGTCGCGACAAGAACCTACACGAGAGGTGAAAGTGATAACATGGAAGATGGGATAGGTAAAGGCAGTGGGGAGAAAAGATAAGAGGTTCACTCGGATTGGAGCGACCCTATCGATAATGTGATTCACGTAAGATTGCCTCCAGATTTAAAAACCAATAATAATTAAAAAGCCATTACCACCAAAAGTGATTGATATAAGTAATTGCTTCAAACCATTCCCATTACAAGAATGGTAATGATAATTACAGTTACTTTGGGGGTAATTGACATCTTAAAAACCCCAGCTTGTGTGCGTTCGTTGTCACACTCACATCAAATTTTATTGCATTCAAAAAGGTAATTGAAAGATTGACTGAGAGAACGGAAGGAAATGCTTGCATACGAGTCTGCAACACAATGGAACATTTTCATGTCAACCACTACACAACAAGGTAGTGAAGTAAGGTTGTTAGTTCATGTACCCAAGCATCAAAATAAGAAAACAGTTGATTGTTCTCTACGCAACAAAGTGAGTCTATTTAATTATTTATTGGTCGCGTGAGCAAGATTTGCTTAGTTTTCGTGACGATTTTGGTTTATTATTTTCAATAATGAACCTTTGGAATCGACCAAGAAAAAAAAAATTTTAACACCCCCTCAAAATTTGATGGTTTACGTTTCAAGGTACGTAGAATCCAAAAATCGAATAAAAATTTGGCCGTCCGTCCGCCGTACGCGGCAGTTTTGCCACTTAGCATTGACCGATTTTGATGAAATTTGGTATGTAGGCTCCATTTGGGGTCTAGTTGTGCCCCGAAGCTTTTGGTTGATGTAGGTCACTCCTAAGGGTTCCAAAATCAATTTTGAAATTTTGAAAACGCCCTAACTCAAAAAATTTCGATATAAAGGTATTGTTTCTCCTTCAAATTAAGATTCTATAGAATTTTTAGAATTTTTTGAGACCACGCGGAGCTCTGTAGGACAAACCGTTCGCTCCCTACGAAAATTTAAGGGTTTATATTGAAATATATATATATATAAATCCAAACACGAGTGTGAATCGCAAAAGAGGCCTAATCTCCGTTCAAATTAGAGCTGACTGAAATGCGATCAATGGTTGGTGATTTTGATTTTTTTTATATATTTTTTTTTATTTTTATTTTTATTTTATTTTTTATTTTTCTCTTCATATTGGATGGTTGGTGATTTTGTAGACGAGTGATCTATATAAAAATAATAAACCGTTGTGTAATAATTTGCAGCGTTTTCAGTTTGTGTGCCAAAGCAAAGACATGAAAATGTCAAAATGTCAGAAGCCATTATCTTAACAACTCTGTTATTTGCTTGGAGTTAGTACATAGATCCGAGGTTTTTTGATTTGAAATGAATAATTCGAAAATAATTTTGGTTGATTATAGTTATTATGCGCTTGCGAGTGGTTTAACTTTTTTCTGATAACGATATAGTCGAGGGAAACATTACCGGATAATCTTATTGCGCATGCGTGGGGCCAAACTGCTGTTTAGACTACGATTCTTATCCTTTTTGGGAATCATGCTAGTGAAGAGATCATTTCACAGCATTTTAAACTATTCGTATTACAGATAAAAATTGTGCGGGCTAGCCCCTGAAAACCCAAATTTCACCTGCAGGTTTGAATTTAAATATACATTTTAGAACGATTATGGTGATTTACCTCCATAGTGGACCACTTCATGGCGATTGGCATGTAGACTATGATGGGAGGCCACGGATAAATTGGTGTTTGCAATCGAATCATCGCCAAATCGTGGTAAGTTGAATCGTTTCGACACTCGGGATGTAAAAAAACTTCTTCAGCCAGCCTCGTTCCAGCTTCAATTACGTCGCTTTCAAAGTCCTTTTCTAAATGACCCCATTTATCGCTTATCTCGTAATCCATCCATAAGTATCTAGAAATTAAAGTTAATAGGAACCTAGGTAATAGATGCCCTACGGGTATTATGTGTGGCTTAAATGCTCGAACATGGGATATACACCAAGGAATATAAATTAATTTTTCGGGAAAAATCAACCAAACAATGAACATCGATATTATGGCGTAGGAGCTGAGGATCGTGTTTTTATATTTTCTTGGTACTGTGGGCATTATACCGCACCCGGGAAAAACGAAATAATACGAAAACGGAGAAGATACCTAAAAAAAAATTAAAAATGATAGGAGATTGCTGTATAGGCTTTAGTTCTGATAGCCTTTTGGTTAAGAACAGTATGGTTCGAGCTAATCCTATCCCCTTCCCTTACAGAATGCCGTCCCGTCCTTAACTGGTTCTGGATTCTTACCCAAACGAATCAAAAACCTCCTGGCGATTTGACGTGGAATCTACTAATTCCGCCGTCTCCGGCTGGATCAAAATACGTTTGAATACCTAGCAACTCAAAACTGCCAAAAATCTTGATACTGTCGTTATAATCATATCCTTATTCATTCGTCAATAGACCTGAGAAAACCATGCATAAGGTAGACCTGTCACCTGTACTCGATTAACCCATTAGTGCCCGTAATTATTTTTTTCTAAAATTTCTGATGAAACTTGGTAAGAAGCCTCATATTACGCCTAGAAGCACTAGAAAAATAATTTTAAAAATTTCGGCGTACGAAAAGGTGTCCTAAAGGGGTGTTCCTAAATTAGCCCTCTGGGCACTCAGCACTAGCAGTTCTGGGAAAGTAATACTCAGTCACGACCGATCATTTTTCAACAGTTATTGAAGTATATAAAACCAAAAAACCGTCACAAAAAAGTTGTAAATAGTAAATTTTGTCGAATAAACGCAAGAATGTGGCAACTAACGTATTATCTCGAAAATGTTGAGTGGAATGTATTGAAATAGTCAACGCACGTTCCCTGCTTGAACTTGCACATGGCGCATACTCAAGCAGTGCAGTTTATTCCTGCGTATCTCTTCATTTTCTTCCCCTCCGTATACAAAATGTGGTGGTCTATATTATCATTGCATCGCTGACCCTAGATGTAGAAATCGATCTTCCAGAAGTCCCTGGATGTCTCCAGGCGACAGCTTAGCCTATCAAAAACGTCTGGGCCAATTCCGTCTAAACTGTAGTTGAGGAACTTTAGAACTCTTCTATGACAATATCCATCCTTTTTGGGTAGATGCGTCTATCCCCAAGGAAAATACCGCCCATCACCATTTCTTGTTTCTTACGCCGATGCAGCAAACAGCGTGCACATGTCCGGCAATTGCTCCCAGAACAATAAACCTCTGAGGACTGAAATATCCACAAAACATTTAATTCTTCAACAGAAATTGGCGGATATTTTGAATTTATTTCAACTGAGTTTGGTTCTTATACTTCATTGTTCCCCAACAAAGGGTTGATCGCGTCTTGAAAGAATGAAATATAAGAAATTATACTTCGTACTCCGGTCTACAAAGAATGAAATATAAGAAATTATAAGATGGTAAAAATCATCGGATGGTAATAATGAACGAAGGAATGTCATCTCAAATCAAGATCAATCAAATATCAGATCTGTTGGAATAGTGTTCACGACATACTTATGATGAGTATGTCTATACGAAAGTGTCGCCAAGTGCCCAGAGGGCTAATTTGGGAACACCATGATACAGTTCAGTTTTTCACAGAGCTACCAAGGGATATTTACTTAGTTATGAACTGTTCTCGTTGGGTAACAACCATAATCTAAAACTATGCGAAGAAATACCGTCAAAATAAGAATTTGAAGTAGTTGTGACAATAATGCCGCAGTCCGTCGACGACCAGATTGTCACTCATCTTGGAGACTGAATAAACCACACTGAGCAATTGATTCATTCAAACTGAATGCACTCCTAACATGGTAGGGAATCTAGGTAGCTTGTAAGACCAAAAAGTAAATAATAGAATCAAAATTACACCAAGAATTGGGAGAATTGTGAGACCAGGTTTGCCGTTCCGCTACTAGCCCGCTGGGCACTAATGGGTTAAGCAAGCGCGTGAATCTTGTGTGTAGGGCCGAAAACTAGAGCTAGGAATAAAATTGAATGCTTTGCCTGAAGGATCTCTGGTAGCAATAACTCCAAGCAGGCAGAGACGTTACACTAATCTGGAATTTTGTTGAAAAGAAAAGGGCTAAAGGGAGGCTAGCCCTTTAAAGTAACCCTCTAGTGTCAGTTTCAGAAAGCTTGAGATGCAGGTAAATGCATAAGCAACAAAATAATGGTCTTTTTACTACCAGCTTATTTACAATCAATTTTGCTCCTTCGGCAACCGAGTGCTGGTTCGTAAGAGATTTACTAACCCAGAACGAGGAAGGAACGCCCTTAAAGCCATTTCGTATTGAGTACCCTTGTTCAATGCTTCGTGAACTTGAGGTCTGGAACTTTCCCAGACCCTTTCAACCCGAGACCCCATCAGGAATGTTGCTCTGTAAATAAACTGGTAGTAAAAAGACCATTATTTTGTTACTTGTGCATTTACCTGCATCTCAAGCTTTCTGAAACTGACAAAAGAGGGTTCCTTTAAAGGGCTAGCCTCCCTTTAGCTCTTTTCTTTTCAACAAAATTCCAGGTTAGTGTAACGTCTCTGCCTGCGTGGACGTCTATGCCTGCTCAGATCCACAACAAACCACAGGCCGCACTTGGGATCTATATAGCCTCATCTTCGTTGATCTGGAGATCACACGGCTCTTGAAGAGTTTTATATTTGCATAAAATGCTCGGCTGCCAGCCATTCATAATTGCCTTCATAAGGATATAAATAGTTAAAACCGTCTTATGCCCTCAAAATTCAAGTTCTTTTTCGAATTATTATCAAATTTATCTTTCCTTTATTTTACGTATTTTCGTGTGGGCCAGCGAATCAACTCATCAAATAAGGAAAGTTGAAAGATTTCGAGTTCCGAGGTACTAAGAAGGGATTCAGAATTTGATGGTACTCAATTCATCTTGATGCTAAGCTTCAAATCAAGTAGGGAAACCAAAGCTTGCTCGAATCTTGTATCCCTGATTCGATAAAAAAATAAATAAATAAAAGTGATGAGTACTTACGTGGTGCAGTAGCTGATTTTGAGGTTTGGCCGGAACCTCTGTCCGTATCTTAACGTAAAGTCCTTCTTCGTCTGCGATTGAAAATTCTTGAACCTTTCGTTTTCCAAGTGGTAGAAATGCGCTACGGTGTGACACGTCGTGAGGACGTGAACGTATGAGATGAGGTTGCCGATTCCCCAAAACTCTTGGTCGAAGTTTTCATAGCGGATGTCCACGATCCAAGGGAACTCAGTCCGTCCAGCGTACAAATTCCCTACCCACTGGGCGCCGAGTGAGTAACCCCAGGTTATTCTGTCGATGAAACGTTTTGTATTTGTCGACACAAACAAACATTAGTGCTTCACACTATTTTCTTTACTTTTAATTATAATATAATTAAATTATATATTATATAAACCCAAAAATTGACATTTTGGGAGTTTTTCCGTTTTTGCAGTTTTCCCGGAAATTATGGATACCAAGAAATTGTATTGATTTGTAACTGTACTTGACAATTTGAGGGAGCTTGTTTCAATTCAATTTAAGGTCAACAGTATGAGATACAATCTTCAAAATTACTTGAATAATTATACTAATATTGACCCTCAAATGTGTCCCCAACACCGCGTATATTCCGTTGCTTTCTATTTTGGTTTATTATTTTCAATAATGAAGCTTTGGAATCGACCATGAAAAAATCAATTTTTAACACCCCCTCAAAATTTGATGGTTTACGTTTCAAGGTACGTAGAATCCAAAAATCGAATAAAACGCTGCAAATTATTACACAATGGTTTATTATTTTTCTATATAGATCACTCGTCTACAAAATCACCAACCATCCAATATGAAGAAAAAAAGAAAAAAAAAAAAAAAAAAAAAAAAATCAAAATCACCAACCATCGATCGCATTTCGGTCAGCTCTAATTTGAACGGAGATTAGGCATCTTTTGCGATTCACACTCGTGTTTTGATTTTTTGATTTATATATATATATATTTCAATATAAACCCTTACATTTTCGTAGGGAGCGAACGGTTTGTCCTACAGAGCTCCGTGTGGTCTCAAAAGATTCTAAAAATTCTATAGAATCTTAATTTGAAGGAAAAACAATACCTTTATATCGAAATTTTTTGAGTTAGGGCGTTTTCAAAATTTCAAAAGTGATTTTGGAACCCTTAGGAGTGACCTACATCAACCAAAAGCTTCGGGGCACAACTAGACCCCAAATCGAGCCTACATACCAAATTTCATCAAAATCGGTCAATGCTAAGTGGTAAAAGTGCCGCGTACGGCGTACGGCGGACGGACGGCCAAATTTTTATTCGATTTTTGGATTCTACGTACCTTGAAACGTAAACCATCAAATTTTGAGGGGGTGTTAAAATTTTTTTTTTCTTGGTCGATTCCAAAGGTTCATTATTGAAAATAATAAACCAAAAATTCTATAGAATCTTAAATTGAAGGAAAAACAATGCCTTTATATCAAAATTTTTTGAGTTAGGGCGTTTTCAAAATTTTAAAACTAATTTTTGAACTCTTAGAAGTGACCTACATCAACCAAAATTTTCGGGGCACAACTAGACCCCAAATGGAGCCTACATACCAAATTTCATCAAATCGGTCAATGCTAAGTGGCAAAAGTGCCGCGTACGGCGGACGGACGGCCAAATTTTGGTTTATTATTTTCAATAATGGACCTTTGGAATCGACCAAGAAAAAAAATTTTAACACCCCCTCAAAATTTGATGGTTTACGTTTCAAGGTACGTAGAATCCAAAAATCGAATAAAAATTTGGCCGTCCGTCCGCCGTCCGCCGTACGCCGTCCGCCGTACGCGGCACTTTTGCCACTTAGCATTGACCGATTTTGATGAAATTTGGTATGTAGGCTCCTTCTAGGGTCTAGTTGTGCCCCGAGGATTTTGGTTGATGTAGGTCACTTCTAAGGGTTCCAAAATCAATTTTGAAATTTTGAAAACGCCCTAACTCAAAAAATTTCGATATAAAGGTATTGTTTTTCCTTCAATTTAAGATTCTATAGAATTTTTAGAATTTTTTAAGACCACCATTTTTTAAATCCAAACACGAGTGTGAATCGCAAAAGAGGCCTAATCTCCGTTCAAATTAGAGCTGACCGAAATGCGATCAATAATTGGTGATTTTTATTTTTTTTTTATTTTTTTTAATTTTTTTTTTTATATATTTTTTTAAATTTTTCTCTTTATATTGGATGGTTGGTGATTTTGTAGACGAGTGATCTATATAAAAATAATAAACCGTTGTGTAATAATTTGCAGCGTTTTTGAGACCACGCGGAGCCCTGTAGGACAAACCGTTCGCTCCCTACGAGAATTTAAGTGTTTTACGTACGACAAATCAGAAACACGAGTGTGAATCGCAAAAGAGGCCTAATCTCCGTTCAAATTAAAGCCGACCGAAATGCGATCGATGTTTTTTTCCATGTTGGATGGTTGGTGGCTTTGTAGATGAGGGATCCATTTAGAAAAATAATAAACCACTGTGTAATAATTTGCAGCGTTTTTGTATTGCCAGTCAGAGCCAATCGGAATGCGGAAGCCTTAAGGTAGTTTTGTCAGCGTGGAAAACCCTGGGTCAGGATTGAAATTGAATCCGCGGATCAGGATTCTGATCGTTTTACGAAAAGATTTTCATCCATGTATTGGCTGGAGGTAGTGCGTTTTCAATATAGCAACAGGTTTTGAAGAGTTAAACTCCGAAGGATAGTTCGAATCATGATGAGGCCTAGCTAGGCATGATTTCATAATCACCCTACCCTTTTTCTCTCTGTTCCTGAACGACTAATGGAGGGCCGTATTCAGACTGGGCGGCTATGTACCACCTGTTACTCTTCGCGGATGATATCGTGATCCTGTCGGACAGTCCTGGTGTTCCTTCAGAGAAAATAATAATAATAATAAAATAAATAATTATAAATAAATAAATAATAATAATAATCAAGGTCTCAGGTCGAGAGGTGGAAGACTATCTAGGACTGAGCGGTGGTACCTCAATGAGCACGATATAACGCTCGTCAATATTTGGATATGAATCTCAGTTTCAACCTAGCACTTGAGGGGCATTTCATTGGAAAGGGTAGGTTGGTCGATATGGGCTTGCCTGTTACCACTGATACAGATTTGAAGGAATAGACTAATAAAATGTCAGTTACTTCATGAAATACAGAATAAATTAATCGCAATTTGATTGATGTCTTTAAAAAAATCAAAAATGAGACTGTTCACTTCAATTTTCGAAGACCCCAGTAAAGTTGCGAGGTTGATTGGATTTTTTCACGTAGGTTCTTGATTAATTATTATTATTTTTTTTTTTTGCACTTCTTTTCTAGCGGTCGAGTGGTTGGCACACTTAAGTGTCTACTCCACAGAATCTTTTGTGCGGCGGTTCCTTGGAGGTCTGCCTTTAAACAGGCTTGACCGTCCATAATAATCCCTGTTAGTGGTTAATCCTCAATCACTTAAACCACACGCTTACTCACAATGATGGAAATCGTGACATTTAGGCTATATTTCCGGAATGATCTTCGGCCGGAAGACACTTATCCAATTCACCGTTGGATATTTCTCCCCTTCGAAGTTCCAAACCTGGAAGGTTTTTCTTTATTTTCGATTTTCTTTATTCTGCCACCAATCTGCCAGATTCTTTTTGAAATCTGTTCTGCCAGTATCCGCGGTGCTCCCGTTTTAACCCATTTTAAACCGTATCTTTTGTTGATCGAATTTTTACACAAAATTTGTAGGTTCACTAGTTTTGACCTCAGGAACACGGGAAAAATATTGAAAAAATTCTGCCAATAGCCAATTTACTGAAATTGGTGGGTGCCATACGGCACCGCTGGTAAGATATGACACGTCCGATGGAGTGCATGTAAAGACCAAGGATATACGTTTTTTCAACAAAAATAAACTGTTACCTGGTAGTAAATAGCAGGAATAACAATATTCACATGAACATAATAACATAATTTAGTCAATACCGTTTTTTTACTACAAAACGAAACATTTGAAAATCCTATGAGAGAAATATTATGGAACCTTCAAATTTTCGATAAAATAACATAGAACAAACCACTTATAAGCCCACCTAGGACTTGTGGCACATTGTTCTAGTCTGGGACTTCCAGTTAAAGCCAGCTCACTCCTTCTTCTTCTTTTCATAGTTGTTCACGACATAATGGTCCCTGAGATCAAACAGGATGTCGTCCAACACACAGGAAGACGGTATTTATAGGTACCTACCTCACAAACGATTCAGAATGTCTCGTTGACATTGCCTACTTGAAAAAAAAAACTATTTCGTCGCCTAGCATTGCTAACCATTTCGCAATTCATGACAGATTTCTGATCCCAGTAGCAGCGATTGCCAGAAATCTGAATATTTTTGCTGTGGCCAGCAACTGCACCTTGTTAAATCGCCTGACTCTTCATCAGTCAGTATATTTGGCTCAGGTCGTTCCATCGGGTGTATTGGTTAATTCCATCAGGGGTATCACCAATTAGTAACTACATCAAGGGCTTCTTGAACAGAAAATCCAGGCCTGCAATGAAAAACGTCTGCCAAGTGGGTGTGGCACATAGCTTCCTCGTATCCATTACCCGATTATATAGATGATCCGATGCATAGTAGATAATCTCAAAACACCAATCTCTAAGCACCTTCCACTACCCTTATAGGGGACCATCTACACGCTAATCTGGATAATCCTAGAAAATTTCATCAAATTCGGATGAAAAATTAAGTGAGTAGATGTATGTGATTGGATCAAAAAAATACTTAGCCTCGGCTGGGATTCGAACCCGCGACCCCTGGGGGACAGTTGAAGTTTCGGCTGTTACAAGTAATTCACGTTTGCGCATGCGCAGTCGCTTCTATCAGTCCGGGGATGAAGATTTTCATAGGGGACTATCTACAACCTAATCCACATAATCCCTGAAAATTTCATCAAAATCGGGTGGAAAATGTGGAAGTTATGGCCGTTACAAGGAAATTCACGTTTGCGCATGCGCAGTGGCTACTATCAGTTCAAAGGTGATGATTTTCATAGGGGACCATCTAAATACTAGTTTGTAACATCCCAGAAAATTTCATTGAAATCGGATGGAAAATGTAGAAGTTATGGCCGTTACAAGGAATTCACGTTTGCGCATGCGCAGTCGCTTCTATCAGTCCGGGGATGATGAAAATTTCATAGAAATCGGACAATAACTTCGTATAGTTATGCGCGTTACAAGGAATTGATGACAGACGGACAGACACACAGACACACAGACAGACAGACACGGAACCAAAATTGTTCAGAAAGGTCTAAAACGCAAAACGCGAGTGGAAATTTTGATTTTAGAGAACTTTTTTTTTCGTCCTTGAAAAGTGAAAACAAAGCTTCCGCTACCTTGGTAGACTCGGAAGCAAAACGTCTGCCAAGTGGGTGTGGCACATAGCTTCCTCGTATCCATAACCCGATTGAATAGATGATCCGATGCATAGTAGTTGATCTCAAAACATCAACTACCCGCACAATCTCTGAATATTTCTTCGAAATCGGATGGGAAATGTAGGAGTTATGAGACAGCAACTGAGAGCCCCTGAAAGACCAGCGGTGCCATATGGCATCCCTGATGTACGAGTTAAACCACTTCTTGAGAAGTTATAAGTGGAACAAATTCCAACAAAACAATTTTATCCCATAAATAAACATTCTGGTAAAAAGAAAATGAAAAAGAAGACTGACAAAAAAATATTTTGATTATTTACACCAAGCTATTCAGCAGCGATTCAACACCAACAGATTGGTCCATTTTCAAATGAGAATCAATTGTACTGAATCACGTTCTGAACTAAACTAACGCTGGTAGGGTTTGAGGTGAACATTCCAGATCAAAAAAATAAGCAGAAGTAAACAATTAAGTCAAAAGTTTACTTCTAAATGATGTTCAAAGGTTGCATCCGCTGGTTCCAAATGGGTTTAGCGGATTTCATTTTGCTGCGTTGAAAGTGTCGAAAAGTTTAAAAACGTGGTTTTGTTTCCGGGAAGAATGGTACGAATTCCCGTAACTTTCCACCGGACTTTAGCCGGACCTTTTGTGTTCCTGTATTCAAATTGAAGGTCTGATTGTATGCTTCCAAACGAAATGCTTTATGAAGGGGTTCCGATAGTTAAATGCGAGTTTATTGTGAAATTTACCAGAAATTTTTTATTCATTAAAAAAGAAATGGTTTGAATTCCTCGGTTTAATAATCATGATACGTACTATGAATTGAAAAGCTGGATGAGTCTCTAGAAATAGTCAGGAACAGTAGGTACACCAGCAAAAGACGTTTGAAATGCTAGTTTTTCTTTATTCCACTTTTATCTTCTACTACGTCGATATTATACTTAGTAATAACCTGTAGATTACTAATTTTGGTTGGTTACTTTTCATCTTTTGGCGCAGGAGTTGTCCATTGTATGTATAATTCAGGGTCGAACTCGTATTGTTCTGTCCATGATTGTTGAGGCTTTCTCGCACACTCGGTCACCAGAGGTCCTAAACTTAAAAACCCAACCAGGAAGAGGTAAGATAATCGTTTTGGCATATTAAGTGCCTGAAAGTCCTTCAGATCCGTTCAAAAGCTGTAAAATGAAGGGAATAAAATGTTATTCCCTTTCAACCCGAAATCAAAATAGGGCGACCTTATTTCCAACACCTTAACTTCAACATGGAAAAATAAGACTTCAAATCGTAGTTGAAATTGTAACTTGGCGCCAAAATGTCATAACATTATTCAGTTTCAAGATTGGCTGTTTTTTTTTTTTTTTCAATTTTGGCAACAAATCAGAAGCTACGGACATTTTTCACTCTTGCGTCGAGATTTTGATGGTTTACACTGTTTTGCTTGTCAGTTTGTCTGAGAAAGTAAGTTGATTACGTTTGCCGTTAAATAAGTTACAGTTTTCCTGGAGCCATTGTGTTATTTCAACTAAATGAATGTTGTTGATTTATAATTAGGTGTTGAAATCGCTCTTTCGATTTGCTAAGATTTGAAGGTTAGCCCCCCCACCCCCTTGTCGGTATTAGGAACACTGATATCAAGTTGGTTCCTAATTCTGAATGTATTGGGTATCTTATCAACCTAATTGGACCAAAAAATTTTTTCATCTATTTCTTGGAAAACTTTGGTCATACCTCCATTTTTAAATTTCAAGTAGCTCACAAAAATGTTTTAAAAATTCAGCTCTGTTCATCAAAACCAACATTGTAATTGAAATTTACTTACTCTGGGGACACATTGGGACAGATGAGGAATTCCTAAGATTTTCAGTTGTACCAATGACTCCGTGGGGAAAGGGCTATCCAATGTTTTTGTAAATCAATAATATTCCGCAATCAAGATATACGTTAGAGGAACATGGGTAGGTACTTGGTTAATTTTCGTAAGGGTTACGGAGGAAAAAAAATGCGCCTCCACCCAAAGAAAGATGAATCACAGACGAATAGACAACTTCTAAAATTCTCTTCTTCAACTCTCTAAAAATCTCTATAATGAGGTTTTATCCAGAGAATAATAAACCAAAGGAAGAAATTTAAACTTTATTGTTCAACTGGAAGTTATAAGAAATCGAAATTGAATTTTCAAAAATATAATAAGTTGCTATTCGAGGTGTCAATCTATCAGTGGTCTTTCATTATAGCACATTCATTGTTGAATGAAATCCGGGGGACACCCACAGGATTATTATTGTCGATTAAAACACTGAACGGATTAAACCAATGAAACACGTCCCTAGTTGATTAAACAGTTATCATCTTGTTCTTTTGGCGTCCACATCATCTCTCCAAAAAAAGCTTAAAAGTCCGCTAGTAATTTGAATTGGATCATTTTGAAATTTGGCACCTGCATTCTATCACCCTTGTTCTTCGACTCTGCTTGGTCATATTCTAAGTAGAGTGTTGAACAAATTGTCAATTAATTGAAGGGTACAGGGGAAAAACCCCATCATTGACATTTTCGTCGAAAACTAGGTGAAGGCGCTATCTATAGGAAGTTGAGGTGAGGAATCAGAATATGTAGTCATTTCTGGTGAAAAACCACGTCCTTGCTGTTTAATATGGGTTCAAAGAAAGGCAGTGCCGGGGAAAAACCCCATCATTGTGCGCGGTTGTGGGGAAGAACCCCTAGATTGCAGTTTAAATGTCCTCCGCTCCGTACTTTCGTGCTGGGTAGGTGCTGCAAATTCTGTGATTCACGTTATTCCTTCTGTGGTTCACATCAGTCTACGCCACCTGTTCGTCTTTGTTGTCCTCACAATTTATTGTGACATTTAGTTCAAATTCATAGTGCCGTTTGTCATTTTGATTGGTGGAAAATGAACAGCAGTGATTTCAGTGACTCGAGTGAAGATGAAGTGGAAAAGAAGGAAGCAGCAACGAAAAAGAGAAAAAAAAAACAGGTAGAATTAATGATGTTATGAAGATTTTGAGGGCAGAGAGTCATGAGTTGGGTCCAGACTGCCGCTACAAAAAGTTGTGCTGCTTTGAAAACGTAATTCTTGAAGACCGCCTACGAATTATTCGGTATTTTAATGCTCTGGGGGATAGGAATAAACAGAATCACTACTTGGGCGGATTAATCTCTGTGCTACCCGTGGCCCGCAGAGGTAAGAGCGAAGAGCAAACAAGATTTAATACAGCCTCATTTCGTTACCGTGTACGAGTGTTGGACGGTGAGTCTCACCGTGATGTTTTTGTGTGTGCCAAAGCCTTCACCTTCATCCATGGTATCACTAATGAAAAATTGAGGTACATTCGGAACTCTCTTGCTGAGATAGGGACACCTCCGACTGATAAGCGAGGTAAACATACAAATAGACCAAAAAAACTGTCAGGTGACACGGTGGCCAAAATGAACGCCTTTTTGAAGTCGCTCAAGGGTCGGAAATCCCACTACTCACTCAAGGACACTCAAAAAACGTACTTGCCTGAAGAACTGAACATCAAAAAGCTACATGCTATGTTCACCTCCCAGCATCCAGAAAATAAAGTTTCTTACGAATCGTTCCGCACTTATTTTGAAACTGAGTTCAACATCTCTTTTGGTTATCCTCGAAAGGATACCTGCAGCACTTGCGATTCCTTGAAATCAGAAATTGGTGCCATAAAAGAAAAACTACTTAAATCTACTCCAGATCAAGAAATATTGAAGACTTTGGCTCAAGACTTGGATGATAAAGAGAAAGAAAGGGCTGGAAGAACAGCTCACTTACGACATTTTTTTTTTTTTTTTAATTGTTGTTTGGTAGTAGGGACATTTTTTTCCTCCCTGTGATGTGTTGGTAGATAGATTGGGAACACATTAGGAATTTTCCCGGCGTTTTTCAAGTCCCTGATATCAATTTTATTAATATGAAAACATTAATTTGCGATTTTCTCCAAATCAGCTTTTTTGCAATGATGGGGTTTTTCCCCTGGTCCCTTCAATTGCTTAATTTACTCCCTGGTTTCCTCATACATTGGATCAAACCAATTCCTGTTCAAGGTGAGGGTCAGGAAAAAGTCTGATGACTTGAATGCTCGATATTTCAGAGGAACACTTGTGAGGCTGTTTAGTGTGGTTGGTGTAGGAATCGACGAGCTGAACGGCTACCAACTTGAAGTTTCTTCCCTTCATAATGCTTAAGACTCCTCGAGAGATAGGTTCAACTCATCAATTCAGGACCATTAACGATATGAAGAGGTGTGGTCGGTTGAGCGGGAGTCGCTACAGTCAGAGCTTATTAACTACAAAAACTTTACAAAATCTTTGGACATTCTAGTCGGAGATTGTTATTAATCATTTGAGCTAAATATGGTCCAATTTTCTAGGAACATTTCTTGGTACAGTTCGGATTTTTTTTTAAATTCCTCAAGGTGTTATAATTAGTGTACTTTACCCTAATTAGTGATGGTAAGGTTGGCTGATGATAGGTGATGTTGGATCAGTTTCCTTACCAGCCTTTGTATACTTTACCAGACTGAAGTCAGAAATATTCAGAAAATATGCCGTAAAATCGTTAATACTTAACCAAACTGGACCAAATTTGAGCAAAGTACTCCCCCGTGTTATCTAGCACCAGATTGGAGAAGAAAGGAGGTAGTTGTGGAGGAGGAGGGATTTTCTAAATTCAACATCTCAACATATACCTAATGGTTTTAACGATTTTTTGGTCGGTTTTAACATTGAATTCAGGAAATGTTTCCTCTCGAACCCTTCCTTCCTTCTCTATCTGGTGCGCATAACTCAGAGTTTTATGACCCCCCAAATTTGGTGCATTTTAGATGAGTAGTAATGATTTTACCAATTTTTGCTTCCGAGTCTACCAAGGTAGCGGAAGCTTTGTTTTCACTTTTCAAGGACGAAAAAAAAAAGTTCTCCAAAATCAAAATTTTCACTCGCGTTTTGTGTTTTAGACCTTTCTGAACAATTTTCGTTCCGTGTCTGTCTGTCTGTGTGTCTGTCCGTCTGTCATCAATTCCTTGTAACGCGCATAACTATACGAAGTTATTGTCCGATTTCGATGAAATTTTCAGGGATTGTGCGGGTTGGTGTGTAGACGGTCCCCTATGAAAATCATCATCCCCGGACTGATAGAAGCGACTGCGCATGCGCAAACGTGAATTCCTTGTAACGGCCATAACTTCCACATTTTCCATCCGATTTCAATGAAATTTTCAGGGATGTTACAGATCAGTGATTAAATAGTCCCCTATGAAAATCATCACCTTCGGACTGATAGTAGTCACTGCGCATGCGCAAACGTTAATTTCCTTGTAACGGCCGTAACTTCCACATTTTCCATCCGATTTCAATGAAATTTTCAGGGATGTTACAGATTAGTGTTTAAATGGTCCCCTATGAAAATCATCACCCCCGGACTGATAGTAGCCGATGCGCATGCGCGAACGTGAATTCCTTGTAACAGCCATAACTTCCACAATTTCTACCCGATTTCGATGACATTTTCAGGGATTACGCGGATTAGGTTGTGGATGGTCCCCAATGAAAATCAAGGCCTTAAAATTTACAGTAGCCTCTGCGCATGCGCAATCGTAAAATCCTTGTAACAGCCATTACAGTTGCGTCTGAGGTGAGGATCTCAAAGCCATTGAATCCAGCCCCTTTGTAGAACAGTGAGCAAAGTACTGGACTCACACTCCGGTGTCACAGGTTCGATTCCCAGTCTTGCTAAGAAATTTTTTGATTCCAATCACTACCGCACTTACATTTTTCGCCCGAATTTGATGAAATTTTCTGGGATTGTCCAGATTAGCGTGTAGATGGTCCCCTATGAGGGTAGTGAAAGGTACTTAGAGAGTAGTGTTTTCAGATTAACAACTATGCATCGGATCATCTATATAATCGGGTTATGGATACGAGGAAGCTATGTGCCACACCCACTTGGCATGTATTGTTAATTAAAGTTGTTAGTTAAGATGTTGAACTTAACTTAAGAAAATTTTCCCCTCCTCTCTTTAACCACTCTGTCTGGTGCGCATAACTCAGGGGAGTACGTTGCTCAAATTTGGACTAGTTTTGGTAAGTACTAACGATTTTTATGGCATTTTTTTCTGAATATTGCCGAGGAATATTGTTAACTTTAGTCCGGCGTATACTTCTTCTTCTTCCTACCATTCTACCACATCCCCCTCCCCCGTCCCCCCAAGACCGGTGAAATGGGCCATTCCGAGTACCTGTACCACTTCAGATGATTAAATGTGATGATGAGGTTCACATCAACAACGACGACAGTTGTCTTTATAGTCGAGTCGACGTATATAGAAGTTGTGAAACTTGGGATTGTAGGCAAATTCAAGCCACAGTGCCCTCTTCAAGTACCTGTTATGAGAAATTAAGATGATTTTAAGTACTCACTTGTAATTGGAATTAGCAGGTCAAGTTACTTGTTTACTTTTATAACGGAAGAAAAAATCTCCACAAAGTCACACCAGCTTTAAATAAGAATCTCTGCCGTCCAGTAGAATGATCTGGTATAGGATCGGGGTACTAGGTACAGGTAAACTGTTGCTTTGGTTGCTTAGAGGTTACCTGCATTGTAACTCTACTAATTTTATACTGTGGAAATGTATTGAAGTTTCTATTTAGATCCCGAAGTGGACATACAAATTTTCAGCACAATGTGTGCAGTTTTGAATTTTTGGCCGACTTCAAAACCACCGAAGGCCCGAAGGAGGAGGAAACTATTTTTGTGTGTCATGGGACGACAATTGATTTTCGTATGGACTCCTTGCATTCCTTCATTCTGGTACCAATCTGCCTGATTCTTTTTGGTTTATTATTTTCAATAATGAACCTTTGGAATCGACCAAGAAAAAAAAATTTTTAACACCCCCTCAAAATTTGATGGTTTACGTTTCAAGGTAGGTACGTAGAATCCAAAAATCTAATAAAAATTTGGCCGTCCGTCCGCCGTACGCCGTACGCCGTACGCGGCACTTTTGCCACTTAGCATTGACCGATTTTGATGAAATTTGGTATGTAGGCTCCATTTGGGGTCTAGTTGTGCCCCGAAGCTTTTGGTTGATGTAGGTCACTCCTAAGGGTTCCAAAATCAATTTTGAAATTTTGAAAACGCCCTAACTCAAAAAATTTTGATATAAAGGTATTGTTTTTCCTTCAATTTTGGATTCTATGGAATTTTTAGAATTTTTTGAGACCACGCGGAGCTCTGTAGGACAAACCGTTCGCTCCCTACGTAAATTTAAGGGTTTATATTGAAATATATATATATATATATATATATAAATCAAAAAACGAGTGTAAATCGCAAAAGAGGCCTAATCTCCGTTCAAATTAGAGCTGACCGGAAAGCGATCGATGGTTGGTGATTTTTTTTTTTTTTTTAATTTTTTTTTTTTATTTTGTTTTTTATTTATTTATTTATTTTTTTGATTTTTTTCTTCATATTGGATGGTTGGTGATTTTGTAGACGAGTGATCTATATAAAAATAATAAACCGTTGTGTAATAATTTGCAGCGTTTTTAAAATGTGTTCTAGCAGTTCTACGTCGATGTTCGACTGGTGGAGTTTGGTCTATATATCCCATTCATCGGGGATGAGGTAATATTACCTCACGTCATTCCTCTCCCCTTATGGATGTACTAATATTCACAAAGCTTTTTGCTTCCGAGTCTACCAAAGTAGCAGAAGCTTAGTTTTCACTTTTCAAGATTGAAGAAAAAATGTTATCTAAGATTAAAATTTCCACTCGCTTTTCACGTTTTAGACATCCTGAACAATTTTGGTTCCGTGTCTGTCTGTCTGTCTGTGTCATGAAATCCATGCCACAGCCATATCACGGTTCTCATTCGATTTCGATGAAATTTCCAGGGATTGTGCGGGTAGGTGTTTAGATGGTCCCCTACGAAAATCATCACCCCCGGACTAATAGTAGCCACTGCGCTAGCGCAAACGTTAAATCTTTACCTCAGCAATAACTTCCACAATATTCGTCCGATTTCGATGAAATTTCCAGGGATTGTGCGGGTAGGTGTTTAGATGGTCCCCTACGAAAATCATTACCCCCGGACTAATAGTAGCCACTGCGCTAGCGCAAACGTGAAATCTTTACCTCAGCAATAACTCCCACAATATTCGTCCGATTTCGATGAAATTTCCAGGGATTGTGCGGGTAGGCATCATCACCACATCATGGGGGAAATCATCACCACCGGACTGATAGTAGCCTCTGCGCATGCGCAGCATTGCTCTCAGATAGTTGCCATTGCGCATGCGCTAACGTTTATTTCCTTGTTACAGCCATGACTTCTACAGTGTGTCCAGTGACCTGGAAAACCGGGAATACTCAGAGAATTTTACTCTACTGAAAAACTCAGTGAATTAAATTTTTCCCCCGAAAAACCCTGAAAAAGCCCTTGCGCCGAACCTTTTAGTGGGAATTTCCGGCAGTCTGATAAATACTCACGCAAAATGTCGTAGGTAGTCATTTTATTCCGTTAAAATAGCCATAATAGAATGGATGTGTTCTCTACGCGAAATGTAGGCAGTTTCCAAAACGCGGGGAAGCGACCAATATGAGAGTTGTATCCAAACCCACCCAAGTGGTTGTTTTTGGTGAATTTAAAAAACGCTGCAAATTATTACACAATGGTTTATTATTTTTCTATATAGCTCACTCGTATGAAAAGCCATCAACCGTCCAACATGAAGAAAAATATCGATCGCATTTCGGTCAGCATGTTGTTTATTTGTTACAATGATTATTTTTCAAATTCCTACCTCGATATATTTTGTTGCCATCAGTACCTACGTTCTTAGATGTTAACATTTGCAATTTTTTGTGTGTTCCAGGTGAGTTATCTTCTCCTTTCTGAAGGAGCATCTCTGGTTAGTGAAGGCAAGTGTTACCTTCCTTTCTTTCGTCGTGTCGTATGTTCTTTCGTATGACTTCATATGACATGAAGGACATACGACATACATTACATTGTAATGTAGCAAATAGTTGTAAAGAGTAACAGTAGTTAGAGTAATTTGGTTCTTCTTCCTATGGCTTGGATTCAGCTAATTTTACTGAACCTTGACAATCATTGATGGTCTGAAGAGCTCCTCTGCACGTATTCTATACTCATTTTGTACAGCAAAGAGAGCTTCGGCTCACCATCAATCCTCGCTCGATTCATTTGTATAAGCCAAAAGCCGTTACAAAAAAAGAAACAACAAGAAAGAATATTAAAATAATTCATGTTTTCTTCTAAAATCAGTAGAGCGAACCACCATTCCACTATACATCCTCAAGCAGGGCATTAGGGTTTCGTGGTAACTGGTCATAACGTGATTTTCTTGATCGCTCTACATCTCTCAACCTTGGAGCCTTTCAGGATTTTCAGAGAATGTAGTCTCCATATTCTTCAAGTTTACAGTGACTGGTAACGTAGATGACGCATTAAAGCAGATACGTCCTTTTATCATTGCAGGTTATTCCCTACATTTCCTGTTTCGTCCATCAGCCTCTTTCGTTTTGTTAGTTATAGTGAAGGATTTTGTAACACGAGGTCAGATTGATTCATTAAATGAATCAATTATTTATTTGTAATCAATTACAAATTTTGTAATAAATTACTCCCACGCATTTTGCTTCCGAGTCTACCAAGGTAGCGGAAGCTTTGTTTTCACTTTTCAAGGATGAAAAAAAGAGTTCTCCAAAATCAAAATTTTCACTCGCGTTTTGCGTTTTAGACCTTTTTGAACAATTTTTGTTCCGTGTCTGTCTGTGTGGCTGTGTGTCTGTCATGAAATCCTTGTAACGGGTATAACTATACGAAGTTATTGTCCGATTTCTATGAAATTTTCAGGGATTGTGCGGGTTGGTGTGTAGACGGTCCCCAATGAAGATCATCATCCCCGGACCGATAGAAGCGACTGTGCATGCGCAAACGTGAATTATTTGTAACGGCCATAACTTCCACATTTTTTACCGGATTTCGATGAAATTTTCAGGGATTACACGGAATAGGTTGTAGATAGTCCCCAATGAAAATCAAGGCCTTAAAATTTACAGTAGCCTCTGCGCATGCGCAAACGTAAAATCCTTGTAACAGCCATAACACTTACATTTTTCATCCGAATTTAATGAAATTTTCTGGGATTGTCCAGATTAGCGTGTAGATGGTCCCCTATGAGGGTAATGGAAAGTACTTACAGATTGGTGTTTTGAGATTAACTACTATGCATCGGATCATCTACATAATCGGGTTATGGATACGAGGATGCTATGTGCCACACCCACTTGGCAGACATTTTTAAATGTTGTGGCAACCTTTGGCAACAGAGTGACTGCGCTCTTGATGGCAAGCCTAAGCTTTGGAAAACCGAACTGAGAAATCCTTAAGAAAATTTCTACCTCCCAATCTACCAATGATTTTCTTTCTACAACGAGACCTAATCCTACTTAATCCTGCGTTTTTAACAAAAACAATGACATGAAAAATAAAATGGGAAAGCCAAAATTTTATTCCAAGGAAAAACGTCTGCCAAGTGGGTGTGGCACATAGCTTCCTCGTATCCATAACCCGATTGTATAGATGATCCGATGCATAGTTGTTAATCTCAAAACATCAATCTCTAAGTACCTTCCACTACCCTCATAGGGGACCATCTACACGCTAATCTGGACAATCCTAGAAAATTTCATCAAATTCGGATCAAAAATTAAGTGAGTAGATCTATGTGATTGGATAAAAATATACTTAGCCTCGGCTGGGATTCGAACCCGCGACCCCTGGGGGACAGTTGAAGTTACGGCTGTTACAAGTAATTCACGTTTGCGCATGCGCAGTCGCTTCTATCTGTCCGGGATAATGATTTTCATAGGGGACTATCTACAACCTAATCCACATAATCCCTGAAAATTTCATCGAAATCGGGTGGAAAATATGGAAGTTATGGCCGTTACAAGGAAATTCACGTTTGCGCATGCGCAGTGGCTACTATCGGTCCGAAGGTGGTGATTTTCATAGGGGACCATCTAAATACTAATCTGTAACATCCCTGAAAATTTCATTGAAATCGGATGGAAAATGAAGATGTTATGGCCGTTACAAGGAATTCACGTTTGCGCATGCGCAGTCGCTTCTATCAGTCCGGGGATGATGATTTTCATACGGGACCGTCTACAAACCAACCCGCACAATCCCTGAAAATTTCATAGAAATCGGACAATAACTTCGTATAGTTATGCGCGTTACAAGGAATTCATGACAGACGGACAGACACACAGACAGACAGCCAGACAGACACACAGCCACGGAACCAAAATTGTTCAGATAGGTCTAAAACGCAAAACGCGAGTGGAAATTTTGATTTTGGGGACCTTTTTTTCTTCGTCCTTGAAAAGTGAAAACAAAGCTTTCGCTACCTTGGTAGACTCGGAAGCAAAATTATCAACCAAAATGAATAATAATTAATTATTAAATCGGTAGGTAACTGTGTCCTGGTAACTTGCTGAAAATGAAAATAAAAGTGGTAACTAAAGACGCCATTCTCTTGGCAAAGTGGGTTCACTCCTCGTAATCATACTCCTCTTCCTCATCCGGTTCCGGTAGGCAGTCTCTCTTATTAGGTTTAGATGGCTTCAGGTTCTGGAAAAATGTGTGGTATTCGGAGGGAATGATTCCATCGCTATACATTTTCATCAGGTCCTTGAATTTTTTCTCAGAAATCTCGATTTCTTTGTTGTACGCTTTAAGTGGCTTGATGATGGTCTTACGAGGTCTGCCTCTCCCTACGCTGAAATCCACTCGAATTAACTCAGAATCATAGTCTTCTTTATAGTACAATTCGAAGGCACCGCCAAATTTCGTTTACTCAACCATACACACTTTCTTCCACGGAATGACTATACTGAGAGAGAAAATTGGAACGTGGCGTAACTGATGAGTCAACGTTTCATGACTTTCACAGAAAGACGTAAGTGACAGATACGTCCTACTGTCGTTGCCAAGATTCCTAGAGTCATAGTTTACGTCCAATATGTGACCGAAAATTCATGGTAGAGGTGTGTCGGTACAGCTGTACCGGGACTGTGGAACCGAGTATCAGGTTGGAACGGTTCCACGCAGTGACAAAAACTCGACCCTTACCGGTCCAGTTCCACGGACTGATAAGATATCTTAAGATGGCTCTGGACCGGGAAGATAATCTTTTCTATCGGTCCAGTTCCATCCTCACCAATCAGAATGATCCGATCAATCATCTCATCAATCTGATCATTCTGATTGGTGAGGATGGAACTGGACCGGTAAGGATGTAACCGGACCGATAAGATATCATAGAGAATGGTTCAATGGCTCTGGACCGGTAAGCATGGATCTTGTTCTCAGTTCTGTTCCATGTTGTACCTGGAAGCGCCCTTACTACTTCCATGGACTGAGAATGGTTCATGGAATGGCTCTTGAGCAGGAAGTTATGTTCTGGACAGGTTAGCATGGAAGTTGTCTCCAGTTTTATTAATTTATTATTGTCATGTTAAGTTCTTAAACTGCAACGTCATAATTCTTTCCTTGAATTGTTTGGTAACTATTATTTATAATAAATTGCCTCTTTTGTAACACTTGTTCAAATTCCTTCCTTTTAGCGAATTGTCAAGGAAAATGATGCTATTGTATTGCAAGTTGAGATCATAAGCATGGAAGAAGGACGATAGGGATTTGACTGCCTGCTTCATCCATGCCATGTGAGTGGGATTTGATCGCCTGTATCGGTAATGGAACTGTACCGGTAATTTGGAACGGTTACATCTTTGTCACCGTAACCGTTGGAACCGTTCCAGGGAAATACCTGGACCGACACATCTCTAATTCATGGGTTTCCGAGGAAAACATAATGTGTGGGGTTCAGGAAGTCGATAGAGAAGCTTCTCGTGATATCATAGGCGAAGCCAACTCAAAATAGCAAATTTTGCAGATACGTCCCTTTGTCATTTTGCCGACGATATATGGAAGAGAGAGGCTCAGGACAATATGGCGTTTGGGGAAAAACCTATGCCTTCTTGGAACCCTCAGCATCAGCTGATTTTATTACAAATTAATTGTTATTTTATGGTTAATTAGTTTTATTATATTTATCAATATTTTTTTAAACATTATTTTATATTGAATAAATTATTATTTATTTATTTAACAAGGTCCGGACAACTGGTCCGCGCGGGCAAAAAATTCCAGTCATGTAGGATGAGTTAATGAGCGAATTTTCATGGAAATCTGCTATGGTATTCAGCGTGTCCCAGTGACAAAGCTCCCCTCACTTATTTTCTCAAATTGTTGACGAAACAAATCGGGGAATCGACGATTTTCTGTGGAATCTTATTCGAGTATTGTTTCCTTCACGAATTATTTCTCCTCGGGCACAATTTCATAAATGTTACAGTTTTTTACACTTCTTAGGGATTGATGCATTACCCTTCATAATAAAATCGATGATTTACCCCGCAAAAAGTGACTTTTTCGGCTGTAAATTTGGTAAAATGAAATCAAATCAAGAAAGGGATATCATCGCGCTATTCAGCGTAGAAGAACAGTGCTATGTAATGTTCCACACTTGAGGTCTACCTTCATCTCCATTTCGGCACAATCCCTGGTTTGCGCATCTTTGAGCGTTTGCAGAGCGGGTTGTGTGCGTTAAAAAAAAAAAAGTTGTCGAAGTAAAACGTTCATAAAATTTGACGTAGAATCCGAATCTGCAATAAAAAATGGGGGTTCCCATTTGAAAAAAACGAAGTTGGTCTTGATTTCGTCATTTTTGAGTTCAAAACACGCGAGCGCAAAAACTTTGCAAATTATTACACAAAGGTTTATTATTTTTCTATATAGATCACTCGTCTGCAAAGAACTCGGTTTCGCCATTATCACCATCTACCAACCATAGATAGGTACTACCTACCTACCAAGCACCTACAGCGATCGCATTTCGGTCAGATAAAATTTGAACGGAGATTAGGCCTCTTTTGCGATTCACTCTCGTGTTTCTGATGTATCGTAAGTCCAACACTTAAGTTCCCGTATGGAGCGAACTGTTTGTCATAAAGACCTCCGCGTGGCCTCAAAAAATTCTAAAAATGCAATACTACCTATCTTCAAAAATTTGATGGAAAAACAATACCTGTATATCGAAATGTTTTGAGTCTTTAGAAGTGACCCTTAGAAGTGACCGACATCAACCAAAAGCTTCGGAGCACAACTAGACCCCAATTGGAGTCCACATATCAAATTTCATCAAAATCGGTCCATGGGAACTAAGAAAAGTGCCGCGTACGGCGGACTGACGGAAAATTTTTTTATTCGATTTTCGGAATTTACGTAGGTACTTACCTGAAAATGATTGAAATGATTGAAATGGAATTCATACCTATGGGTTTTTGCGGATTTGAATTCAGAATGGTCTAAAACGGATTACTGTGTGGTTATTTTTTTTTTCTGTTAAGTGTTGTCCTCCTCCACCCCAGATCGATCGCATAAGGACGCCCAAGTCTTACTGTGGGACGTCCTAAAAAAGTTGGTAGGTAAAAAAAGATAACGCTGCAAGTTATTTCACAAAGGTTTGTTATTTTCCTGTATAGATTACTCTTCTGCAAAGATCACAGCTTTGCCATTGTCACTAGGGCATTTTCGAATATTTCAACCCTTCATATCCATTTGATTGGTGGCTGGGGTTGAAATCTTCAAAAATACCCTAGTAGGTAGGTAGTAGGTACCAATGGTTCGCTGGTGATGAATAATTAGTGACAATTACAAAGCTGCGATCTTTGCAGAAGAGTGATCTATACAGCAAAATAATAAACCTTTGTGAAATAATTTGCAGCGTTTTATTCGATTTTTGGATTCTGCGTACCTTGAAACGTAAACCAACAAATTTAGAGTGGGGATTAATTTTTTTCTCGGTCGGTTCGAAAGGTTTATTATTGAAAATTATAAACCAAAATGATTAAGAATAGCGTTGGTCCGATTTTTTTTCTTCCACAATTAGAGACAATTAGTGGCGGAGCGTAGTTACTGGGACACCCTGTATAAATATGATTTTTGGAAAAACTTCAGAGATCGTTTCATGATCCAAAACTCGTGCCAAACCTTTTCAAAGTCTTCCCACATCCAGGAAGATACTGGCACATATTTTCTTACCTTCGAGGCCCTTCTGTATTATGTTAGTGATTCGATGGACTTGATCTATAGTTGACTGTTGGTGTCTGAATCCTAATTGGTGATTTGAATTATGGAGATCTGGTAGAGTTTGAATAATGCCAAGAAAGTGTAATCACATTCAAAATACAAATTAGGAAGGAATGTGTACGCGACAACGGGGAGGAGAAGACTGATGGCGGACGAGAGGAAGTTCGGAAGGGAAGGGATACAGGTAGAACAACAACGTCAACATTGTAAAGTCCAATTAAATTTCTACCTTATATCCAGCCAGACAGTTGAAGATGAAAAACGTCTTAGATAATGAAAGATTTCAATTCGATTTCCACCGGTATGCAAGAAGATGTCGTCCTGCGAAGAGGAAACAGAATTGCTTTTGAAATTTTCAATTAACTCTGTCAACGCTTCCTTCAATCGGTGATCGGTGAATAACCCCCGGAGCTAACTAAACTCTTTCGCCAATAATAAAATAAATAAAAAAAAACCCTGTGTTGTTGCCTGTAAAGTCGGTATACGGGCGAAAGTTTTACGTGACAACGACTTTGAGTGGTAAAATAATTTTAATGTTAATATTCATTCGTATAGTAGGAAGAAGGATAAAATAAAATTCTTTGTCAAGTTGCACAGAGTAGGTATTTCCCGTAGGTAGTAGGTATTTCCCATGGGTGGGGGGGGAGTGAGTGCCAGGGAAGGGGGGCGGGGCGCTCCCGCTTTTGTGAGCGCCGGGGAGGGGAGGGGCCGCCCGCCTTTAGGGAGCGCCGAGCTGCACCCCCTCCGTGAGCGGAGCGTAACGCAGTTTCTTGAAGTGTCTCCCGGTAAACCAATTTATAAGACGTTATCACGTCAATATAACTAAAACACCTAATTTTCAAAAGAAAACGACGCTTCCGCTACCTTGGTAGACTCGGAGGCAACTCGTGCTTCGAAAAGAATTGCTAGGTAGGACCGAAGTTAACGTGGAGATTCCTCCATAAGTTAATGGTAGTATGTTGCTAAATGAACCGTACAACCTTGGAAACATCTCGTAATTCACAAACGTCTAAATCACACCATCAGCATTTTTCCTTGAATCAGCTCCATCGCTTTATCTCAAGCTCTACCAAAATAGGTAACTGAGCTTATCTCATTATGATTCAAAGGATAAACGCTTTATTATCCGTAGCGGAGGAGACATGAACTAATGCTGTAGGTGTGGTTTATACGCTCGTAGTTAATTCACTTCGAATTTTCCTGCCCCGAAAAGTAGCAGAAGGAAAATTCAATTTTGACGACGGAAATGGGGCCCCACTAGAGCGCTTCCCTTCCAAAACTCGACTATTCTTCGAGCTGCAAGAACCGGATTAGGTTGAGGCTCCCTTTATCCCAGAAATTAATTCTGATGGGAGACACTTCCTGGTTTTGATGAGGCAAGGACCTTCCTCCACGGAACGAGACTGGGTTTGGTTTGCAAATTAGGAATTAAAAACAATCCTCGTAGTTGCCTTTGCCGGTTTTCAACCTCCCTCGCTCCCTTCCGTTGCTTACCTGCGGGCTACGAAGTTACCCTGCAGGATGGGAAAATGAATTTTGAACTTCCCTCCAGCTCAATGAAAAAGTATCAAAGTCCAAGTCTACTTCAAAAATTTTGCTTTCGGTAATGAGCTTAGCGAGTGATACTTAACTGCTGTTACGCTCATGAAAGTTGTTAATAAATCACCAGTTGTCTCCGCGGTATGCAACGAAGGTAGGATGTTCGAGATGATCGTTGATGTTGGTTGACGAAACATTTCAAGCACCTTCACAACTGATTGTACGTATCTAGTAAAGTAGCAAGTAGCATGTAGTAAAAAACGCTACATAAACTGTATAAATAAACTGTATAAATGTATAAACATAATAAACATAAATATAATATAAACATAATAAATAAACATAATATAAACATAATAAATAATATAAACATAAACATAATATAAACATAAATAAACTGTATAAATCATTCGTCTGCAAAGATCACAGCTTTGCCATTGTCACTATTTATTTATTTTTTGTTTTTTTTTTACTTACCAACCATAGTAGGTAGGTTTTTACCTACCTACTAGGGCATTTTTGAAAATTTCAACCCTTCATTTTAACCCCTTGGAAGTAGACCCCAAATGGAAAAAGGGGTTAAACCAAAATTGGTGAGAGACACTCTTATTAGTTGTAGAATCGACTACCGACTGTATGAGTAAGCTTCGTGGACATAATATGTCTACATAATATGTGGACTAATATGTAATAATGATATTATCATTGAGACATGAGGAGCTGAGGAGTTTTCCAAAACAGGGTCCTAATAGCACTAGTTTCACGAAGGTGTCCTGGTAGAAATCCGCATTTCATTCCAAATGACCATCTTCCAGCTAGTGGCTTAGGATTTACTTCTGTGGTTTAGCTTGGCACGAGATTTGAGGGCAGTGTTGTCTACACAAAGTCAGTAGTTATCCTCTCTACCAGCGGTCTGCAGTCAATTTGGATGCAAAGACTGGAGCCAGTTCACGTTTCTTGTGTTGCCATTGAACTGGCGCTAGTAGGAGCTTCTGTAAAACCACTATAAACTGATGGACTGGCCTGAAATCTACTCATGAGGACAGTCGACTGGAACACCTTTTTTCCACTGGAATGTTAGGTCACTAGACACCAAACTTGTTTACTCGAGGCCAGCTGCTGGCGCCTTTTGAAAGAAAGAAGGTCCAGTTACTGGCACTTCTCTGGTAAGTCGACCGGTTTAGGATTCATCCACTGGACTGGAACCAGATTCGAGGACATTGGTGTCTTCACGATGCCAGGCTCTTCTTTTTTCGGATCGAGGGAGAACCAGATATTGGCTATTTATTTCGATTTAGTGCCCAATTTTAGTAACCATTGTCGACTAGCTTGTTCGAACCCATAAAGTGCCCTGGTAAGATGGTAAACTTTATTTCCTCATTTTAATCCAAATGCTACCTTCTCCTGCATTATCTTCCATTCATTTTGAGATTAAAGATTTAAGAAAGGCATTTTTCAGGATTTGGAGGAAATTTCTTGAAACTATTTTCTTCAACTGCTAATCGTAGGGTAAAAGCACCAATTGTTGACACTGTTAGAAAGAAAAATCATTCAATTCTGCGTTCCACAAAAGGGTTCAAGAAAATGAAAGTTTTAAGTAGTTATTATGAATTATGAGTTCCTTGTGAACAGTTTGCACGTATTGGACTTACCAAAATACTTTTTTATATTATCATAAACGATTTTTTTCTAACATGGTTTTTTGCCCCCAATGTTGACACATTTGTCCTCGAAAATTCCATTTGTTGACATCTGCAGTTCCTAATGTTGACACCAATTTAAATACTGATCCATCGCTTTCCTGAAGTTATTGCTCAAGGTAAATGAACAAAAGAGATTCGAAACAGGTTACAATATATTTCAAGAAGCTACCTAATTACCTAGGAACAAGAACATACCAAATTAATGAGGAACAGGAACATACTTGATTAAAGAGGTACAAGAACGGAAACAGGGAACACAAATTTATCGGGATTGGCCCCATAAGATTTGGGCTTGGGCAGTTTGTATTTGACATTATTGACCGGTAGGAGATGATTCCCGTCGCGCGAACGCTTAAAAACCGTCTCAGTCTGTTGCAGGGAAGAAGTGGTGTTACTTCCGCAGCATCTTCAGAATCAACGTTGACAACCAGGCAAACGCATTCCGTCTCACGTTTTTTGTTAGGCAACACAGCCTCAACCATGTCTCTTTCATTTATTCGTCCAACTTCTTCCTCGACATTCTTCCACGGTGGTGGTTTTCTCAGCAACTCAGCGTTGTGGACTTAGTTTTGCCTGGTCGACTTCACTGTTTGAAGGTCCACTTTGTTTGCTGGCCTCTGCTGGTAAGGATATCGGCTCATCTTCTTTCAGCGATTCCTCCACTGGCTCCACTTCATTTGACAATTCCTCTTCCCTTCCTCCAATTACGGTATTCTGCCGAGCAACATCGCTGTCTTCATCCATGTCCCTAAAAATCTCAAATACATCTATATCGTCCTCGGTGGTAATCGATGGGGCCCACTCCTCTGATTCACTTGAACTCTCTGATAGTGACGAGGAACCTACGCTCCTTCTACTTTTCTTGATCGGTCGCGACTTCTTAACTTTCAGCTCTTCTTCATTTCTTCTTTCTGGCGCTTCATGTCTTCTTTTGATGTATTTGATAAAATATAGTTTTCTTTGCAAGTAGAAAAAAAAAGTTGATGTCAACATTAGGAACTGAATGTCAACATTGGGATCAGACGGTGTCAACTTAAGGTTCCACCACGTTAAATTGAAAAAGTCGATAGTCGTGATACACTACACAATTATTCAAATCCAAATATCACCTTAGCAACCAAATCAACAGTTTCCCCTAATGTTGACACAGGTGTCAACATTAGGACACAAACTATTTCATGAGACCCTAATGATGACACCGAATTTAACCATGTTTTCCTATTGAAATTTGGGGTTTTAATGCTTACACATTCTTCCTTATGTTATTCATGAAGCAGACGATGTGAAATGGTAATTTTACTCACAAAATTTTACTTCAAAAGACTAAATTTGTTGACCTACCTCACTAAGTTGCGGCAGAAGGATGGCGTCGATGGAGTAACTGATACAGCTGTCATCAGCTTCAATTTCAGCCAGCCTAGTTATATCGGATATTATAACTAGTGGAGCCGGCCAACCTCAATAACTACATTCTTACCAACAGAATGATGCCAATTTCGAGTATCTACAGTGACCCAATAGCTTATTTTTACATTTTAAAATTGAAGTGTCAACATTAGGAATAGTGTCAACAATTGGTGCTTTTACCCTAATTGTTTAATGATAAAAGACGATGGACAAAAATTAAGTTAGGTATTACTCATAAAAATTATATTATTACATTGGAATTTCATGTTAGATTGTGCGGTGGCGTGTTTGGAACGTGTCGCCACGTGTCCCAAGAGCGACTGGTATTATTCGATAGTGATTACGCCCATCCAAACTACCTCGCGAAATCACGTCTAAAACGCGGAGCTAACGGATGATTGATGAGCCGCCGCCGAAGATTATGTATCATGGATTATCGTCGCAGGTACAACTAAAACCGCACATACCTACACCGTGTACGTCGTGTGTTTCCCAAACGCGTGGGTCGGGCGAGAAAAGGGCGAGTCAACTCTGAAGTGTTGATACATCACCCCCTCTTCGTCCGCAATTTTGCCCTGCAGGCATGTTCATGTTTGAGCGGGCAAATGGGCCTTCTAGATAGTTGTGTGAATAACCCCTGGAGTCCCCTGTTAGGATACGGAAGGGTGATAAATGAGCCGCGTGACGTCACAACCACTTTCTACCTTCCTGTGGCAGTTTTTCCTTTTTTGCGTTGATCACGGGGAATGTTTCCCTAAACGTGTTTCTCGACAGTATTCCTTTCCAACGTAGGAAAAATGTGTCTTGGGAATTAACGAGGAGCTCAATGACTTTATATCGAGAGTTTTCGAGCTAAAGGGTTTTGAAAATTACAGCCCCTATTTTCCACAGGTGGTGCTAAAATGGCGTCATGACACCAGAAACCTCGTATTTCGTGGGTGCTTCACCTTGATGCAGGTGTTTCACTTGGAATCCCCGACAATTTTTGACCGACTTCAACGCGCCGAAGGCGCGCGAAAGAGGAGGTACTCAATTCGGGTTGTCGTGGGACGACGATTTTTTTTTTTTTTTTTTGTATGTCTGAACACCTTGCATTTTTTTATTCTGGTACCAATCTGTCTGATTCTTCTTGAAATGTGTTCTACCAGTATCCGTGGTGGTCCCATTTCAAACAGATTTCATTTTACTTTGTTAAAAGTATCGAAAATTTGTGAAAGAAGTTGAAAAACGTGGTTCCCGTTTTCGGGAATATTGGTCCGCATTCACTCTTCTTGCCCTGTAACTTCCGACTGAGTCGATGGAGGGCCATTTGTGTATAGTCAAATTGAAGGTCTGATAGTAAGCTTTAAAATGATATGCTATATGAGGGGGGTTCCGATAACTAAAAGGTGCTGCGGGGGATGAGAAACGGGGAAATTATAGTGGCTTTTAGGTCAGAACCTGCATGAGCCATATCAAACGTGTCTACGAATGCTCAAGTATGTGAGTTTTCATACCAAGTATGAGCGATAATTATAGTACTGTTAGTAAGGTTTTTTACCAAGTGGGTGTAGCACATAGCTCCCTCGTCATTCATAATATAGTTGGCTATGTAATGATATAGAAGATCGTCAGAACTGAATAGTGCTGTACCAAATATGAGATATGTAGTACAATTTGGTGATATGAGGGTATTTTACCAAGTGGGTGTAGCACATAGCCCCCTCATCACCGATAACATGATTAGGTTGGTAATAGTAGAGGGCATAGTCAGAACTGCATAGTGCCCAACTAAATATGAGGTATGTAATAGTACAGTTATAGTTAGTTGGAGAGTATTCTACCAAGTGGATGTAGCACATAGCTTCCTGGTCATCCATAATATAGTTGGGTAGGAGGGAGGATGCCATATAGGAGGTTGTTGGAACTGAATAGTGCAGTACCAAATATGAGGTAGGTATATTATATACCTACCTCATATTTGGTACTGCACTATTCAGTTCCAACAACCTCCTATATGGCATCCTCCCTCCTACCCAACTATATTATGGATGACCAGGAAGCTATGTGCTACAACCACTTGGTAGAACACCCTCTCATCACCTAATTGTACTATAATAGTACAATTAGGTGATGAGAGGGTGTTCTACCAAGTGGTTGTAGCACATAGCTTCCTCGTCATCCATAATATAGTTGGGTAGGTAATGGTATAGGAGATCAGAACTAAATAGTGCAGTACCAAATATGAGGTAGGTATATAGCGCAATTAGGTGATGAGAGGGTTTTCTACCAAGTGGATGTAGCACATAGCTCCTTCGTCAATCATATCATGGTTGAATTGTGTTGTCAGAACTACCAAGTACCTAGCAATTATGAAAACCAAGTCTACCAGTTAGGGGATAAGAGAGTAGATTGGCAAGTAGGCAAGTGAACCAAATACCTCCTGAAACTGATCCTAAAACGGAAACTCATCTATATATATGGAAACTGATCTGGATTACAGAATGTGGTCCACTCTACGGCTTCTGGTTCACCTTACTGAAATGATTCACAGTATTACTAAAACTGTTCGAAAAACTGCGGGTAAATTAATTTCAAAGTTATATAGAGGACCACTAAAAAGTGAAAAATAAAAAATAATATAAAATGGAAAAATAATAAAATAAAAACCTTTTTAACAAAAAATAGGACCGACCTCAAAAATGATGTCTTTAAACACCAAAAAGGGAAAAATAATCATCTCAGCGAATACATACTTGATGTAGTAGGTTGTTGGACATATACATATATCTAGTCAACAGATGGTATGTTGGAATACCAACAATTATTTTAAGTGGGATTCACACTTATTGTCGCACTCATATCATCCATCATACGATAGCAGTGACATACTGCCCAATAGTTTTGGAACACTTATATCTACTCGTATTCATGTTGCACGATCGACGCATGTTGTGATACTCACCAGATCATGTGAGTAGTACTTAAAAACCACAGCGTATCCAGATAGGTAGGTAGGTACGCATTGAAGTCGCCGCCGTGCCCATCTGTAGACACAAACATCTACTAGATCTTCTGCATACCAACATATTTTTTTTCTCGCAAATATACATACCTCTCATACTACGAACATGCTCCCACACTGAGTATGAATGTAAATATCTGTTCGCTTGAGATTGGGGGAGGTTTTGAACGTTAATTGGGTAACAACGCTTCCGAAGGTATGTAGCTACATTATAATATGTCCACCAATATAATATTAAAGTCTCATATAATAATAAAGTCCCAAAATACTCGTCACAACCATTCCTAGGGAGGTTCATACTTACTATCGTACTCATATGGCAGCAGAGACGTACTAGGGACCTGATAGTTTGGGGAGCACATTTTAGGTCAATGGTAACCAGATCATCGAATAATTAATCGGTAGTTAGTTTGTGTTTACAGATGGGCACGGCGGCGACTTCAATGCGTACCTACCTACCTATCTGGATACGCTGTGGTTTTTAAGTACTACTCACATGATCTGGTGAGTATCACAACATGCGTCGATCGTGCAACATGAATACGAGTAGATATAAGTGTTCCAAAACTATTGGGCAGTATGTCACTGCTATCGTATGATGGATGATATGAGTGTGACAATAAGTGTGAATCCCACTTAAAATAATTGTTGGTATTCCAACAAACCATCTGTTGACTAGATATATGTATATGTCCAACAACCTACTACATCAAGTATGTATTCGCTGAGATGATTATTTTTCCCTTTTTGGTGTTTAAAGACATCATTTTTGAGGTCGGTCCTATTTTTTGTTAATTGATGGACGCTTCGGAAATAATATGCCCAAATCATCAGCTTTCCAACGGTCTATCTTTTTTTAGATTCACTCTGAAATATGAGGACGGAAATGGCGTTTCAATGCAAAATGTGTGTTATTTCAAGCGTTCAAAGAAGTATTTGTATTAAAGCAGGCTAAAAAAGTGCATTGAGCGAAAAGTTGTTGCAAATTAGTTGTAGAGTCGGTTCTTGAAGTACTGCTGATTGGTTTTGGGTCACCCTGTATACCAATTCACCAAAAACCCTTGAAAGGCGAAAAAAAGCCCTCAGTTTTCGTCGAAGTAATTTCTCTCATTCTCTCCCTTTCAGTTCACAGTGGACCTTTGGAAAGATGATAAATTGGGCAGAAAAAAATTGGGGTGTAGAAAATATTATTTTCTACATTTTATTATTATTTTCTATTTTTCTATTTTATTATTATTTTAATTTTTATTATTATTTTATTATTATTTTCTACGTTTTGTTTATTCGTAAATTAGGAAGTACGGGCTGAAAGTTTGCCGTAGGGGGTTTTTCGAGGTGCTGAATGCGATCCGTACTACCTGACTCCCTTCTTATTTTTATTTGTTTATAGACATTTTTTGCTGGGAATATGCTGAAAAGTCGACCTTCAGAGGGTTAACAGTCTTAAATATGGACCTGTAGAGTCTGGTGGAGTGTGGACACCTGTACTGAACCTGTGGACCTGTAGATGAAATTCAAGTGGCGCCTTGACGGGATTATCCCGCGCACACCCTGGAAATCTAATCAAAATCGAACCACGATTTTCGGTCGTTATTAGTGTGTTTTCCTGAACGGAAACAAAGCTTCTCTGTCCTCGATCGAGCGGATTAAAGAGAATTTTATTAGCGTAGATTCGCCCAAAATTTATTATCGATTGTGGCACATGTAGAACTACAAAAAGAGAAGAAAAAAATCTTTCGGTCTCAAGAAAAGATTAGATAGAACTCGAGAAAACACGGTCGAGAGTGACTGGCACAGGAGAGTGGATAACGAGAGCCATCGAAGCTTCTGTTATCGATATCTGCCTCACCCAGATAAGTCAAATGACACGACCGAGCTCTCAGAGGGTTAAAGAGGGGGAAAAACCAAGTCCGGAAGGAAGTTCGAAGAAGTAGAGGAATAAGGGTGAATATACCAAAGCTAGAAGGTTATCCATGGTTATCTCTGGTGGGAGTAAATGTGCCTCTGACACGGAGAAGACATCATCACTTTTTCTCGCTCCCTTCATCAAGAAGATATAAAGAACGAGCTTCCGTGTCCCGTTCGTTTCTTTTCTGTTTTCAAAATCCCTCGTACCTCGATCACCTCTAGCGAGACTTTTAACTTGTGTAACATCTCCAAACTTACCTACTTTTGGTTTATAATTTTCAATAATGAACCATTCTAATCGAGTAAGAAAACAAGTTTAACCCCCCTTCAAAATTTGATGGTTTACATTTCAAAGAATGTAGAAAAAAATCCGCCTTAAGCCGCACGCGGCACTTTTCTTAGCAACCACGTACCGATTTGGTTCAAATTTGGTAATAGGGCTCCATTTGGGGTCTAGTTGTGCTGTGAAGCTATTGGTTGATGTCTGTCACTTCTATGGGGTGAAAAATGAGGGTCGAAGTTTTCGAGAGTGCCCTAGCTCGAAAACTCTCGAAATAAAGGATTCCTGGATTTCTGTAGGACAAACCGTTCGCTCCCTACGAGAACTCAAGTGTTTTCCTTCGATAAAACAGAATCACGAGTGTGAATCACCAAAGAGGCTGATCTCTTTTGAAATGTCAGCCAAAAAGTCCAAAATGCGATCGCTGTTCGTTTCGTCGAGTTGTTCTAAGTTTTTGCGTCCTTAGCAACCAGTCACCAACTCCCGATTTCTTCGAATGAAGTGTTAACCGTTTATTTTTCCCAAATAAACTGTGAAGGTGTTATGTAGTAGATAGTGTTGTAGCACACCTATGAGCGGGTATAAAATAGAGTGGAAACGTAACTCGTAAAAGTAATGGGAAACGTAATGGGTAAAAGTCCCAATGGCGGACATGTTAAGGAAAATCCCATCATTCCGCATTTTTTATTTTTCCCTCTTCAGCTGTGTCTGACTTTTTGTGTGCTTAACTTGTACCTTAGATATTTTTAAACGACTTATCAATGCAAAAAAGCAGTTTTAATCGCATTAAGCATTGTCGATAAAATTCTATTTATCGAAGCAATTATGAAATGCACCGGTGGCGGACACCGAAATTTTTCATTGTTGAAGTGGCCGACACCTAGTGTGCCAGTGGAGGATGTTGAAGCAATTTACTTATTAGCATCAATAATGATGTGCCTAGTCACGCTACTACTACCTCCTCTACTGTCAGTCTTCATTTGTCTTGTGAATGTGTTAAGGTCGGTCTACACGGGGACACTTATTGCCATAGAGCGAGAGCCATAGCACTCGAGAGCAGTGTGGACACCTCCTAGAGCAGTTGCGCTTGCTCTCGTAGAGTGCTCTAGCTCTAGTGCTCTCGCGTTCCCTCTCCACTCTCGACGTGGAGACACCTGTGCAACCACTCTCGGCAAGTAGTCTCAGTGAGTTTCAACTACGTGCAACTAGTGCCTAGAGCAGGATGGCAAATTCCGGTCGTCAATGGACGAAAGAAGAAACCGAGAGCTTCATAAGCCGCCTAGAAGCTATGCCAGAGCTGTGGGATGCGTCATGTGACAACTACAAAGACAGGAACAAAAGAACTGTTTCCCTCACAGCCCTGGCAAATGAATTTGCCACCGACATCAAGAAAGTTACGAGGAAACTCCATAACATGAGGACCCAACTAAATTCCGAGTTAAGAAAAATTAAGAAGAGGAAGAGTGGAAGTGGGGCTGACAACGTAGATTCAAGTGGATGGCAGTTTTTTGACGCCCTGAAATTCATGATCCCTTGTACCAGAATAGAAGATTCGACAACATGTAATTTGGTAAGTAAATCTAAGGTACTTGATTCATTCACAACATTGAATTCAAATTACTATAATTATATCAATTCACAGAAACAATTTAAAAGGTAGGTATGCTTTCAAAAAATTACAATAATTATATAAATTTACAGAAACAATTTAAAAGATAGGTAAGTTATAAAAAAATTACTATAATAATAATATGATATAATTGATATATTATATCAATTCAGAACCAATTTAAAAGATAGGTATGTTATAAAAAATTACAATAATTATATCAATTCACAGTAACAATTTGAAAGATAGGTAAGTTATCATAAAAACCCAATCTACAAGTTTACAAATCTACGTTATAAAATAATTCTAAAGCAGAGAAAAACGGAATTGACATGCCAACATTTTCATGTCATGTTGAAAAATGTAGCCAACTACCTTGTGTACGAGTATAAACATTAAAAGCCACTGTTGGACATATAAAATGAAGTTGCTGTCCTTCAGATGAATTTATGTTGCCAAGGCACTTCACCTTGTGAAGAAACAAAATATTCTTTGAATTCATCTCTGATGTTTTTGCATGCGTTGCTGACATTACGCCCTGCACTTGAAGGATGTAATGGAAAAAGTAAATTGTCGGGAACGCTGTCATTTCTCCAAGTTCCCAAAATGTCATCACCATTTTCATCTGGTCGATCAAAAACATCAGGTGGCGCATATCTCTGTAATGAGTTTTTAGATAAAAGAAAATTATGCAAAGCAATAATGGCAAGAACCGCGGATTTAGCCTTTTCAGGCTCCAGCATAATAGCGTTTCTCAATAGCCTAAATCTATTTGCAATTAGTCCAAAAGCATTTTCAGAACATCTACGAGCTCTTGATAACCTGTAGTTGAACACACGTATCGGTCCCGGTTGAGATTTGTAGGGATACGGTTTCATTATATTCGGTGACAAAGGGAATGCGTCGTCGCCAACAATTACATAAGGGACTGGTGTATTACGACCAGCAAGTGGTTTGCAGATTTTGTCGGCTCAACTCTGAGGAATTTACAATCTCCACACTTGAAAAAATCCTTGAAACTCAAAATTCACCGCGCAATTCTGGAGGTAGAGGAAATGGATTCAGCACCATCGACTCCAGTTTTCCCAGGGCCTTCAACAACCCCCAATTCTTGGACCACTGACGTTGGTTTTGACGAAACCAGTATTAATTCCGAATTGATCGACCAAGAACAGACTCACCTTTACGAACGATTGTAAACAGCGGTAGATGGCATCACAACATTCGGGAACTATTTTTGAAATAGTTTGAACAGGAATCCTGAATAAATATGATAGCGAATAATACGAGTCTCCTGAAAAGTAAACAAAAAATATTTGCTTTTACATTTTCTTATTATGTGTTCTTATTATACTTCTGCATTTTCTTATTATTTCATTACTATGAATAAAATTTCATTATTATTCAACAATAGTTTGTTACGAAGTATTCACATTTAATTACCTGAAGCCAAAAATCTGAGGGTTACTGCTAATCTTTCTCCGGGTTGTATGGATTCCCTCATTGTGGTGTCTTGTTTTTTGATTAGTGGAGAAATTTTGCTCAACAGTTCCTGAAAATTTGTGGCCGACATTCGTACGAAGTTCATATACATCTTTGGATCACTTGCCGTCAGCTCAGGAAGTAGAGTCGTGTACACACCGAATAGCTTTCGTTGTAGAACCCATTCTTTCACCCAAATACGACGTCTATTTCTTCTTTCCCGTTTCCTCTTTATAACCAGTGCAATAGCGAGTGCCGCGCGAGCGATATTTTGTTTAGATGAGACCATTGTGACGGTCGGAATGAGACTGGAGGAATCTCGCGCAAGTGCAACAAAGCGAGACTGTGTAGGCAGACCTGAGACTGCTCTCGCGAGATCAACAGCGAGAGCAGTCTCAGGTCTGCCTACACGGTCTCGCTTTGTTGCACTTGCGCGAGATTCCTCCGGTCGTATTTGGTGAAAGAATGGGTTCCACAACGAAAGCAATTCGGTGTGTACCCGACTCTACATCCTGAGCTGACGGCAAGTGATCCAAAGATGTATATGAACTTCGTACGAATGTCGGCCACAAATTTTCAGGAACTGTTGAGCAAAATTTCTCCACTAATCAAAAAACAAGATACTACAATGAGCGAATCCATACAACCCGGAGAAAGATTAGCAGTAACCCGTTTGTCTCTGCTTTAGAATTATTTTATAACGTAGATTTGTAAACTTGTAGATTGGGTTTTTATGATAACTTACCTATCTTTTAAATTGTTACTGTGAATTGATATAATTATTGTATTTTTTATAACATACCTATCTTTTAAATTGTTTCTGTGAATTGATATAATTATAGTACTTAATTTGAATTCAATGTTGTGAATGAATCAAGTACCTTAGATTTACTTACCAAATTACATGTTGTTGAATCTTCTATTCTGGTACAAGGGACCATGAATTTCAGGGCGTCAAAAAACTGCCATCCACTTGAATCTACGTTGTCAGCCCCACTTCCACTCTTCCTCTTCTTAATTTTTCTCAACTCGGAATTTAGTTGTGGTTGTGTGTTGTTGTGGTGTTAAAAAAAAAACAACTTGACTATTATAATAAAATTTGGAAAAACAACAATAACATCAGGCAAATCAAAGAAAAAAACAAAACAAAAAAACAAATCAAGACAGTCAGATAGAGACACAACCCAAAATTGGGTTGTGTCTATCTGACTGTCTTGATGTGTTTTTTACCAATTTAAAGCCTGATGTTATTGTTGTTTTTCCAAATTTTATTATAATAGTCAAGTTGTTTTTTTTATTTTTTTTATTTTATTGTTTTAACACCAATTTAATGATTAGTGTTCCTGGTTTATACCTCTTTGTTCCCGACTGTGGTTTGATGTTCAAACCTAAACTCATCCTCTGAGCCCTGATGAAGAAAATAAATTTTTCGAAAATTTGGTGAAAGAGGAGGATTTTGTTGTTGGACCCAAATCCCAATAAAGCTGACATAATTTACATCGGGTCGATTGTCATACACTACTGGAATTTAGTTGGGTCCTCATGTTATGGAGTTTCCTCGTAACCTCCTTGATGTCGGTGGCAAATTCATTTGCCAGGGCTGTGAGGGAAACAGTTCTTTTGTTCCTGTCCTTGTAATTTTTGCATGACGCATCCCACAGCTCTGGCATAGCTTCTAGGCGGCTTATGAAGCTCTCGGTTTCTTCTTTTGTCCATTGACGGCCGGAACTCGCCATCCTGCTCTAGGCACTAGGTGCACTAGGTTGTTGAAACTCACTGAGACTTAGTCTGCCGTGCTAAGCCAGAAAGTCGTAACGTGAAAATTTGACCAAATTGAGTTATTGGTACCCGGGGGTTCAGGGGGTCGATTTCCATCGATTTTCGAAGTTTCAGAGTCGTATCTCGACTAGAAATGCCTCAAACAAGCCTCCCGATTTTTGCGTTAAGGCATGTTAACTTGATCATGCTAAGCAACTAGTCGTATCAGAGCAAATCAGAAGAAGAAAACTCGTATCTTGACACAGTTACGAGAATCGGCCTTAGTATTTCGACGATACGACTTCTTGCATTCTGAATCGGCATGATACGACTTTTTGCCTCTGAAAACTCAGCATTTGGTGGTGACTTTAGGAACCTTCTTACTGTTACCTACCCCAATACTGCCGTGCTAAGCCAGAAAGTCGTATCTTGGCTTCACCCAACTTTCGGGAAAACGACCTAATAGGTTTCGTGGCGAAGTAATTCTTTCGCGGGATTATTTTTCCTCCTTTTACCGCAACTAAAAGTTTTTCTTATAAGAAATTAGTTGCTGAATCGATTTTCGAGGTCAAAATTAAACATTTTTTAGTGTATATTGTCAAAAAACTGTATACATTTTTTCCATTCTTATTGCTTACGAGACCACCTAGGTAGCGGAAGCTTTGTTTTCACTTTTCAAGAATGAAAAAAAGGTTCTCCAAAATCAAAATTTTCACTTGCGTTTTAGGTTTTAGACCTTTTTGAACAATAATTGTTCAACCAAAATTATTTTGGTTCCGTGTCTGTCTGTCTGTGTGTCTGTTATGAAATCCTTGTAACTGTCATAACTATACGAAGTTATTGTCCGATTTCTATGAAATTTTCAGTGATTGTGCGGGTTGGAGTGTAGACGGTCCCCTATGAAAATCATCATCCCCGGACTGATAGAAGCGACTGCGCAAGCGCAAACGTGAATTCCTTGCCATAACTTCTACATTTTCCATCCGATTTCAATGAAATTTTCAGGGATGTTACAGATTAGTATTTAGATGGTCCCCTATGAAAATCACCACCTTCGGACTGATAGTAGCCACTGCGCTTGCGCAAACGTGAATTCAAGCTCGAGATACGACTTCAGGCTTAGTATATCTGACCTAAATGTAAGTAAAATAAGAATAGAAAAATGTTATTCAGTTTTTTGACAATGTACACTAAAAAATGTTTAATTTTGACCTCAGAAATCGATTCAGCAACTAATTTCCTATAAGAAAAACTTTTAGTTGTGGTAAAAGGAGGAAAAATAATCCCGTGAAAGAGTTATTTCACCACGAAACCTATTAGGTCGTTTTCCCGAAAGTTGGGTGAAGCCAAGATACGACTTTCTGGCTTAGCACGGCAGACTAGTTGCCGAGAGTGGTTGCTCAGGTGTCTCCACGTCGAGAGTCGAGAGGGAACGCGAGAGCACTAGAGCTAGAGCACTCTACGAGAGCAAGCGCAACTACTCTAGGAGGTGTCCACACTGCTCTCGAGTGCTATGGCTCTCTATGGCAATAAGTGTCCCCGTGTAGACCGACCTTTAGTCTGAGTCCGAATGGAATACGCGAATAAAGGGAATACGAATTGCTGCCTGTTTAAAAACTATTTTACTTCGTCCAAGCCCTGCTCTGCTAACAGGTTTTGTGGATATACTCGTCACGTTTGTCTTGCGATAAGAGGAAGTTTCTGCGAACTCGGGAAATCGTCGACGGAAAAAAACGGAAACGAACGAAAATGGCGAATCACGTTGTCGTGCCGGGATTGAGGCCCTTTGATGGGACGAATTTTACAAGTTGGACATTTCGTGTGAAGGTTCAATTGGAACAGCAGGGTGTGATTGCTGCTTTATCAGCCAAGAAGAGTGGAGTTGAACAAAAAGAATTCGAGATTTAGGATTTGGGAGCTCGCGATATCATCGTTCGTTGACTCGATGATCGGATTCTCCCGACTGTCGTGGAAAAAACAACAGCCAAGAGCATGTTTGAGACATTGGAACAGGTCTACGTGAGGAAAGGAATCGCAGCTCCGGTTGAAATAAAACAGCACATCGATAAAATAAAATATACCAACGGTAGTTTCGGCGATTTCCTAGTTTTATTTCAAAGTCGCCTTAATGAATTCTTATCAAGTGGATTCCATGTCCGACGGGGAGGTCATCGCTCTTCTTTTGTCCAAGATGCCGGCTTCGTATCAAGTTGTCACGACGTCCATCGATATCGCCTTCACCGATGATAGGGATTCCGACAGGCTGCAGTTCGTAAAGAATAAATTGCTGCAAGAAGAAAACCGCCAGAATTCCAGTCCTCTGAAGTGGTCTATATGAAACCACCTGATGGACTTCATTGTGAAGAAACGAAAGTTTGCAAGCTGAAAGCACTGTATGGTTTGCGTCAGAGTCCAAAGTGTTGGAATGAGTATTTGAATGATTTTTCTTAAAACTTGGTTTTGCAAGATCGAAAGCCGATCCATGTTTATATTTTAATGAAAAACGCTTCACACTCAATTTGAAGAAACTTTAAATGCTTGCATACGAGTCTGCAACACATTGGGACATTTTCATGTCAACCACTACACAACAAGGTAGTGAATTAAGGTTGTTAGTTCATGTACCCAAGCATCAAAATAAGAAAACAGTTGATTGTTCTCTACGCAACACAGTGAGTCTATTTTATTTATTGGTCGCGTGAGCAAGATTTGCTTAGTTTTCGTGACGATTTTTCAGTTCATGTGCCAAAGCAAAGACATGAAATTGTCAAAACTTACTTAGTGGTCTGGGTTGGTGATTTCTTATTGGTTTCAAGCTCTATTGATGATTTACAAAAGATAAAATTAAATTTAATGTCCAAAATGGGTGTTAGAGAATTGCCAGCAAGAGATGGTAAATTTCAGTTTTTGGGTCTTGAAATCGAAAACGCTGCAAATTATTACACAATGGTTAATTATTTTCCTATATAGATCACTCGTCTGCAAAGCCACCAACCATCCAACTTGAAGAATAACATCGATCGTATTTCGGTCAGCTAAAATTTGAATGGAGATTAAGGTAAAACCCCCAATGGCGGACACGCTAAGCCTAAATCCCAACTTCGTTCTTCCGTATATTATTAATTTTGTTCCATTTGCAATTTATGAGGGCGTCATTGGGTCCACAAATTATTTTTCTTTCCCCCTCAATTGTTGAAAATTTATTAAACATAATTAAAATATCGAATAATTGACAATTTTCGATAAGAGGTCTAAGCTCCAATGGCGGACATGCCAAAAATCCGTGACCTCCTAATGCGGACGTTTGAAATCCTATGGCGGACAGGTGCAAAAGTATAACTTTCCTATTACTAGTTTCACTTCTAAAACAATAAAAATGTGCACTTTACAGGGGTTGATGGGTACTTCAAGTAGTTACTCACATTCTAGTAACAAAAATAATAATTTATTGATAAAATTTCTTACATTTCAGTTCATCTTTCACAATATTACTGGATTTCATATCACAGTGCATAATCACAGTGCATAATGTATTAGGTATACTTGAATATGTACGGATACAGACCTAAATAAAATCAACTGAGAACTGTTCAAAAACTTGTACTCATTTATTAATGTACATTCATCTTAAAGAATGGCTGGATCTAGCCACAATGGCTGGATCTAGTTCCTTCAACACGTCTTTGTACAAAGGAGCAAAATCTTTTTTCTTGAGGACAAGTCTTGATTCCATGGTTTCACTTCTCCATTTGTGGACTCGTTTGCTCCATCTTCCCTTGAGGGATCTGAAAACTGCAACGTCCATGGGTTGGAGGAGATGTGTGGCGTTCGGAAGCAGAGCGATGAGAATTATGCCATGCTCACTACAGAAGTTGCTAGTATGGAGAGTCATATGTGACACATGCCCGTCTATGAAGAGAATAATTGGACGTTGAATGGATTCTTTTTCTAGCCAAGGGTGGAAGACGTTGGTGATGAATTCGTAAAAAGTAGCACCTCTCATCCAACCTGACTCCGATTTCCCGATTCCAAACGAAGGGTCTACTCCATCCAGTATTTCGCTAGGAATCCTTTCGTATTTAAACACCAACAGTGGAGGAGCGAATTGGCCGGCAGCGTTTGCTGTGACTAGCACAGTAATGCACTCCTTCTCATCATTATTTACATGTTGGTAAATGATCTTATTCCCTTTTTGAGCCAAGACCTTCTCACCCTTAGGGCACAAGAAGAACGCACTCTCATCCCCATTAAAAACTCGCATAGGATCATGGAGTATTTGAGCGTAATCATTCTCCACCAGGTAGCTGTAAACAACGCTTGACCACTCGAGGATTTGATGTTGCTTAATGGATGCTCTAGAATTTGTGAGGTTTTGTGGAGTCCTCAGAGTGACAGATGGATGGCGTTTTAGGAAGCACTCAAGCCATTTTTTCCCCGGCCTGTTTTGTGTGAAAGGATTTTCCCTCTGGATTTCGCCTAAAAGGCGTTGTACGCTATCCAGAAGTTCCACTCTCGTGGTTGGGAATCCTGCTTTTGATATTGATAGGACCGAGTTTCCAATAAACTTTTCCTCGTGTGACGTTAAAATTGTTTTGGGGCCCATCTTCTTCTCCAAGGGCCGGAGCCCTTTAGCTTTGTAAAGGAGAGAAGTTCTAGGGACACAGTTGTCACGAGCAGCAGCAGCCATAGGTTTTCCCTCCAACACCCGTTGGACTGCTGCTCTCATCTGTTCCTTGGTGTAAGGGGGCGATGGTGAGGGTTTCGTACGACACTTACGGGTTTCGTACGACTTCATATCCTTTTTGGCATTGGTTTTCTTTCTGAAAATGACATTAGAAAATGCTGCTAATCGATGGGAAAATTGTGGTATCGTAATGCTGAAAGATGTACTTATTATTATGCTGCTAAGTACGTATAGTAATATTATTAGACCACGCGAATAATGACACACTCTGATTTAAAATTAAGTTGTTAACCCATATTAAGTAAAGGAATTTGCCCAATACGAACAAAAATACGCACTCTCAGGCTCTTTTTTTTCAAGGAACCAATCGTGAACATCAACCTAATCCAATCCCGGACACCTCTCTCCAATGGCGGACATCCATAAAGTCCAGTCCCGGACACCCCTATCCGACTTTGGACTGACATAATATAACTTATTGAAACGAATTCCTCCCTTTTCCGCAGCCCAGAATGAGCTGATTTACGTGAAAAAATCTTCTTAACAAAAAAATCGTGTTTGATCCAAAGGCGGACAGAGGTGTCCGGGATTGGGGTTTACTGCAAATTCTATAACCTAATAGCGGACACCCTTTTATTTCCGCAAAAACGTGATATTTCTCGAAAAATTTCACTATAAACACATTCTACAAATGTTCAAGAATACAATGAACACCATTCTTAAGAAAAGTAATGAAAAATAACGTGTACATACCTTAATCTGGACGGCATCTTCCTTAGGAAAACTGCTAACTTCGGTCGCCTCAAGAACTATAAAATCACATGTTCACTTCACCGAGTAACCAGACGCTTTTGTTCGGCTTATTACCGGCTGGCATTCCGATCACATGTTAGAAATATACTGTAGTTGGCTCATAATGAGCGAGAGCTGCATGAAAACGATAGAAGTCTTATTATTCAATAAAATAGAGGCACCTGTCCGCCATTGGGTACCTGTCCGCCATTGGGGGTTTTACCTTAGGCCTATTTTGCGATTCACACTCGTGTTTCTGATTTATCGTACGTGAAACCCTTAAATTCTCGTAGCGAGCGAACGGTTTGTCCTACAGAGCTCCGGGTGGTCTCAAATAATTCTAAAACTTCTATAGAATTTTAAATTGAAGAAAAAACAATACCTTTATTTCAAAATTTTTGAGTTAGGGCGTTTTCAAAATTTCAAAATTCATTCTGGAACCCTTAGAACTGACCTACTTCAACCAAAATCTTCGGGGCACAACTAGACCCCAAGTGGAGCCTATATACCGAATTTCATCAAAATCGGTCAATGCTAAGTGGCAAAAGTGCCGCGTACGGCGGACGGACGGCCAAATTTTTATTCGATTTTTGGATTCTACGTACCTTGAAACGTAAACCATCAAATTTTGAGGGGGTGTTAAAAATGTTTTTTTTTCTTGGTCGATTCTAAAGGTTCATTATTGAAAATAATAAACCAAAAACGGAAAGTAGAGTTTCAATAAGTCAAGAGAATCTTATTAAGAAAATTTTAGTAAATATTGATATGCAGGATGCAAAAATTAGTTACATTCCTATGGAACCTAAACTGAATTCGGAGAAAGTTACAGAATCTAACAACAAGTTACCGTACAAAGCTCTTTTGGGTTCGTTAACATATTCAATGTCTGGTACGAGACCAGATCTGTGACATGCTGTTTCTTTCTTCGGAATTTATCAGAATTGTTTCAATGAAGAACTTAAAAGCTACTGAAAATTTAAAATTGGTATTTGAAAAGAGTGAACACCCTGAAGCTATTAAAATTACTGCTCATGTCGACGCTGATTATGCTTCTGACGATTTAGATCGGAAAAGTGTATCTGGATTTGTGTTAAAACCTAATGGTAAAATTATTAATTGGTGTTCGAAAAAACAGAGCTTTGCTGCCTTGAGTAGCGCTGAGGCTGGACATATTTCTCTTGCTATTGGTATGATAGAATGTTTATTTTTGCAAAAATTGTTGTCTGAAATTGGTGGTCATCTTAACGCTGTTCGTTCTATTAAAATATTTGAAGACAACCAAGCTGCAATTAAAATATCATGTACAAAAGAAACAAAAAGATCTAATCATTACGATGTAAAATATCATTTGGAACGTGATTATATTCATAAAAATTTATTTAAAATTTTGTATATTGATACCAATCATCAAATTGCTGATATAATGACAAAGGCTTTACCTAGGGTTAAATTTCAATCGTTTTTGCTGATTTTAATTTGTCATTTGGATGATTATTACTTACATGTAATTGTTTTTCTTTTTGCCATGTTTTCATCGGATATTATGTTTGCCAAATTGAGCCGGGGTGTTTGAGCAATTTAGTTATTAGCATCAATAATGATGTGCCTAGTCACACTTGAAACATTATTTTTCTAGGGGATCTGGAGAATCTGATTAATTAATGAGAATAATTTAATCGTTCCTGTATTCTACCCCTAGAACTATACTTTTCGTTTGACTACCTATTCCTTGGTGGAGATAGAACTAGGGATGATGAATGAAAGATACAAATTGAATTAGGATAGATAAATAGATATATTATCCTATAATCAATGAGGCTTTTATCTATATGTGAGGGAGAAGAAGTATCGATAGAGTTCACCTACTAGATCTTCGGATTTGATAAAAACAAGTTGAAAGTTGTTTTCCATTATTTCGAGAATTTTTCATTTGAAGTATTTATGTTTTTAATTTTTGACGTGATAACGTCTTATAAATTGGTTTACCGGGACACTTCAAGAAACTGCGTTACGCTCCGCTCACGGAGGGGGTGCAGCTCGGCGCTCCCTAAAGGCGGGCGGCCCCTCCCCCTCCCCCGCGCTCACAAAAGGGGGAGCGCCCCGCCCCCCTTCCCTGGCACTCACTCCCCCCCCACCCATGGGAAATACCTACTACCTACGGGAAATACCTACTCTGTGCAACTTGACAAAGAATTTTATTTTATCCTTCTTCCTACTATACGAATGAATATTAACATTAAAATTATTTTACCACTCAAAGTCGTTGTCACGTAAAACTTTCGCCCGTATACCGACTATACAGGCAACAACACAGGGTTTTTTTTTCAACTAATTGTTTACCTTTTCGATTGGTCTCTTACCCCTCCTCTCATCTTCAGGCCTGATTGTAAAAAAAAAAATATTTTTTTCAAGAACTAGCTTTTATTTTTTGTTAATAAAATGAAGTAAAAAGTTGAAAATATCTAGGCGGGGCGGGAAAATTAGAATAAGTCAAAAAACCTAATTTTACAGGGGAGGCCATTTTTGTGGTGGGCCTGAATATGGTTCTGTTTGTACTCTTCTTACCTGCTTGTTGTTCCAGATACCCCTGGTTACTTTTAAATTACTATTTGATAGTTGAACCAAAGATGCATTTAGTGCATTTTCCAATAACTTTTTTTTTCGCTGTAATTTTTGACTTATACTGTTTCGACCTTTAAGAAAAATTGACTTATGTTTCTAAAACCACTCATCATCGTACCTAAATTACTGAAATTTCACTTGAATTCGAAGATAAAATTCAATTCAAACACAGAATTGATTATTCTTTTACCATGTATATAGACAGTAAGAAACAAGACAGTAGCTAGGATTGTAATAAAGTTCCATACATCAAACTTTTCTTGATTATTCACAGTATTTGTTTAGAAGCAGACATGGATTTAATCTATAAAAACGCTGCAAATCATTGCTCAAAGGTTTATTATTTTCTGTATAGATCACCCTTCTGTATAGATCACTGGTTCTCCATCAATAGCACCTACCACCATCTGTATTCTCCCTTGACCTTCCCTCTCAAATTTCAGCTTCCTGCGTTCATTAGGATTGAAAATGGCTTCGGAGCTCACTCAGCTGATCAGTGGTCCGAGGAGTGAAGAAGATCTCCTCGAATGCTGAAGACGCCTGGAAGAGCACTTCCATTCAATAGGATTGAAAATGGCTTCGGAGTTCACTCAGCTGATCAGTGATCTGAAGAGTGAAGAAGCCTTTGAGCAATGATTTGCAGCGTTTTTTACCCACCAACATTTTTTTTACCTACCAACTTTTTTTTACCTACCACACCCTACTGGCTTCACACCTTCACAATCAAGTTTATTAGAGAGAACTAAACGCTTCACACTCGATTGGAAAAATAGAAAGCTTCATATGGAAATTTGATTACTGGTTACGCAGAAGGCAAAACTGTATACAAATCGAAGAAATGAACAGCGATCGCATTTTAGTCCGATAAAATTTGAATGGAGATTAGACCTCTTTTGCGATTCACACTCATGATTCTGTTTTATCGAAGGAAAACCTTCAAGTACTCGTAGGGACCGAACGGTTTGTCCTACAGAGCTCCGGGTGGTCTCAAAAATTTTTAAAAATTCAATTCTATTTATGATTGGTGAAAAAACGATACCTTTATTTCGAGAGTTTTCGAGCTAGGGCACTCTTGAAAATTTCAACCCTTACTTTTCACCCCTTAGAAGTGACTGACATCAACCAAAAGCTTCGCGGCACAACTAGACCCCAAATGGAGCCCATATACCAAATTTGAACCAAATCGGTCCAGTGTTGCTAAGAAAAGTGCCGCGTACGGCGGACGGCGGACGGCGTACGGCGGACGGACGGAAATTTTTTTATTCGATTTTCGTATTCTACGTACCTTGAAACGTAAAACATCAAATTTTGAGGGGGGGTCAAAATTTTTTTTTTCTTGCTCGATTCCAAAGGCTTATTATTGAAAATAATAAACCAAAATTGTATAAAAACAGGCCCGAGCAATTTATTCAAAACATATGTTTGCAGAACACGAGTGAAATTGATAGTATTATTATTAACTATTGTGAGTAATGGAAAGTAACAATACTTATTACTTATAAGTAACAATACAATTATTGTTTGGTAGGTATTGACAAAAAATTTAACAACCTTGGTAATTACCTACTTATTGAGTTCATCAGGAGATAGGGTGTTTCCATCTAATAGTGTGGTATTACTAATATTCCATCTAATAGTACGATAGAGTAACATATCATCAACATTATACTGAAAAATGGTGGGTGGGAATTTCGATTAAAAATAGTAGGTAATGGATGAAAGAAGTTGGTGTGCCACCTATTCTGATGCCGCAACACACGTTTTCTCGCACAAATCATCTATGGCTGGGTATTTACGACTGAGCTACATGCACGAGATTCTGGGATATGTTTCTTATATAATTGGTGGATATTATACTGAAATTTAGTTGATTCCGGATCAGCAGGAGAAAAGTTATGAACGCCCGATTTTGGGTGATAGCTGATTTCAGTGGAAATTTCGAACACTTTCGCACTTTACAAAAAATGGTCATCTTCAAATTCCTCCAAACTCTGGTGGATGTTAGAGTAACATATCCTCAATATTATACTAAAAAATGGTGGGTGGGAATTTCGATATAAAAAAGTAATTTACTTAACAGTATATTCAACTCTGCATACTGTTGTACCTACCTATTACCTATCTTGTCGAAAGCACGAATTAATACCGTTGTAACTGGTTGTCTATAGTTCTACAGGCTTCATTCATGTCAGACCTTTAAGAATATTTCAGTGGAGATCCGTTTTTTGATGGATTCGATAAGTTGGGCGAATAAGAAGTTCTGTTGTAAGGGAATGATGTGGCCGCGCGGATCGGAAAGTCTTGCGGGTTAGTCTAGGCGCGCCTTAAATCTATGGCTGGGCGTCTATGGCCCATTTCACACAGGTTTAGGTACCACTTACTGTTTAATACGAATTTTGACAAAACGTCAAAACAGAAACACGAACAGTAAACAACAGGAAAGGGCAAAGTACAATAGAAAACAGTGTTGCCCTAATAGTTCAAGTCAGGGCTTCCAACCAAATGTTTGTGGTAATACTAGTATAACCTGACATATACTATTTTGAACGGTAAACTAAAGAGTAACTTGGCGGTATTCATAGTATAAGTTGACCTATACTCTTAGTACCATAACGTCTTATGGCTTAATTTGACTTATACTGTTGGTAACCCTGCGTTTTTCTGGCTACAACACTGATTTTGACCTAAACTACTTTTACCAGCAAGTGGGAAAGACCTTTAAGAATGTATAAATGACTTAACCCATTTTGATAATTTTGGTTAACCCACCTCATTTTGATCATTTTTTGACTTATACTAGTTTTCCCCTCCTGCCTAGATATAATACCTCTAATAAGAAATATAACACTTTATAAAGATGAATTTTTATCACATTCCCTATTCTATAAATAATAGCGTGTTTCATTAATTCAGTATCTCCTTTTGGTTTATTATTTTCAATAATGAACCTTTGGAATCGACCAAGAAAAAAAAATTTTAACACCCCCTCAAATTTGATGGTTTACGTTTCAAGGTACGTAGAATCCAAAAATCGAATAAAAATTTGGCCGGCCGTACGCCGTACGCGGCACTTTTACTTTTGATGAAATTTTGGTATGTAGGCTCCATTTGGGGTCTAGTTGTGCCCCGAAGCTTTTGGTTGATATAGGTCACTTCTAAGGATTCCAAAATCAATTTTGAAATTTTGAAAACGCTCTAACTCAAAAAATTTTGATATAAAGGTATTGTTTTTCCTTCAATTTAAGATTCTATAGAGTTTTTGGAATTATTTGAGACCACACGGAGCTCTGTAGGACAAACCGTTCGCTCCCTACGGAAATGTAAGGGCTTATATTGAAATATATATATATATATATTTATTACGAATGGAATTTATTACGTTGTTTTTTGCGGAAATGAAGGGGGGTGTAACCTTTTCGTGAAACACCCTGTATATACAGGGTGTTTCACGAAAAGGTTACACCCCCCTTCATTTCCGCAAAAAACAACGTAATAAATTCCGACCAACGCAATTCTTCATGATTTTTTGTGAGGATCTCAGGGAAAATACGTTTGCGCAAAAAAGTTGCGCGCAATCGTGCGCAATTGACACTAACTTCATTTTTTCAAATGGAACCCCCCCTTTTTTATTACAGATTCGGATTCTACGTCGAATTTCATGAGAAATTCATACCCACATCGATTTGTTTTATTGCGCGCAACCTGGCTTTTTGAACGCTCTAAGTTGCGCAACTCCACAATTGTGCAAAAATTAGGTTTTGGAGAACCCTTAGTGTGGCACATGTTTTTTCGTCATTTTATAACGCTGAATCACAGGATGTCATCCGTTTTGAGAAAAACCAAGATTTAAGAGGAAAAATTAACATTTCTTTCACGAAAACATAAGTTTTGAAGTCCAAATCATGTTTATTTTTTATTTTCTCACCTCCTTTTGAACCACGGGCTTGGGGCTGTCTACGGTGGAGTTAAAAATAAAAACTGACAGCATGATCATGCTTGAACTGAATAAAATTACCTAAAAACTCATAACGATTTAAAAAGAGCGATTTGTTCACTAAAAACAACCGAATTTTTGGCCGTTATTTTGAAAAATTCCAGTCAAATTGAAAAACGGATGTCACCACGGATTCAGCGTTAAAAAATGATGAAAAAACATGTGCCACACTTAGGTTTCTCCAAAATCTAATTTTTGTGCAATTTTGGAGTTGCGCAACTTAGAGCGTTCAAAAAGCCAGGTTGCGCGCAATAAAACAAATCGATGTGGGTATGAATTTCTCATGAAATTCGACGTAGAATCCGAATCTGTAATAAAAAAGGGGGGGTTCCATTTGAAAAAATGAAGTTAGTGTCAATTGCGCACGATTGCGCGCAACTTTTTTGCGCAAACGTATTTTCCCTGAGATCCTCACAAAAAATCATGAAGAATTGCGTTGGTCGGAATTTTTTACGCTGTATTTTGCGAGAATGAAGGGGGGTGTAACCTTTTCGTGAAACACCCTGTATATATAAATCAAAACACGAGTGTGAATAGGCCCAATCTCCGTTCAAATTATAGCTGACCGAAATGCGATCGATGGTTGGTGATTTTTTTTTTTTTTTTTCATATTGGATGGTTGGTGATAATGGCAAAACCGAGTTCTTTGTAGACGAGTGATCTATATAGAAAAATAATAAACCATTGTGTAATAATTTGCAGCGTTTTTCCTCTTACTATCACAATATATCACGCTTTTATTTATAAAATTGGGAATATGATAAACTTTTATCTTTATAAAGTGTTATATTTTTCTTACTAAAGGTAGTTTGATAAGAAAAAATCTTTGGGGTCCAATGTTACAGACCCCAAGGTTGTTTCAGAACTTTAACAGGTCCTCTGGATTTGTATGAGATGTGGATAATATTTGGTGGTGGTCTGTGAAAATTGAGATAGGAGGGGTTAGACAGTAATTGTTTACCGCAATATATTAAGATATTTCCCACCCTTATTCTTAAGGTGCGTTTACACCAAACGCGCATTGCACGCGCGCATGGTTCGCGTGCAGATGCGCGTCCGGTGTAAACACTTACAACGCGCTGCGCCGTGCCGAACAATGCACGCGAGGAGTGCGCGGCGCGGCGCAAAGTGGATCCGCCGGCTGTGGATTCGCCGCGTGCATTTCCGGCGTGCATTTCCCACGCGCACTCTTCCAGTCTCCTTTCAAACTTTGAGTAGGTGGGTACCAGCTCTTCGTCCAGTAATTTTCAATGGAGTGGTCGAACGATCAAGTTCTTCGGCTGGTTTCTCTTTACGAAGAGAAACCAGAATTGTGGCAACAAAACAATAAATTTTATTTTAATAAAATTAAAAAAAATGACTGTTGGGAGTCAATTGCCCGCGAAATGGAAATGGAAATGGAAATGGAATGTGTAAAAACAAAAATGACTTCCATATTATCGTCGTTCAGAAGAGAGAAGATCAAGGAGGAAGCCTCAAAAGGAACTGGAAAAGGTATGTAAACTATAAATAATAAAGGTCAGCATAGCATTTAGAAATTTATTTCAACCCTTCACAAAAGTATTTCATTATTTTACAAATTATGAAAAAAACAAATTAATACCCCCTTTTATAAATTTATTTAAATCTTTTACAAATAAATACATTTTTTAAATGGTTTGATTAATTTTGTAAAGGGTTTAAATAAATGTGTAAAATGTTGAAATCATTTTGTAAATGGTTTAAATTATTTTGTAAAGGGTTGAAATAAATTTGTAAATTATATAATAACGGCTCTTTTTGGGAATACCTACCTACTGCAATGATAAAAGCCAAAGTTTCCCGCAGTGCCTCATCCAAATTCCTAAGTAAAATTATTTTGTATAGGTCACTTGTTTATGTACTTTCTAATTTATAATTAGAAAAAAAAGTTGAAAGCATTTTTTCGTCAACTGCAAAAAATTACTACGCTTAACTAGAGGGGGTGACATCAAACGTTAATAACTTTTGTATTAATTATTTTAAAAATTATTAATTAAAAAAATGTCCTGCTTTTGCTTTTTTTGCTCAGGGCGCTCTGTTTTTTCATGACAGATGTACACTGTACTGCTTCCAAAAACTGACCCAAAACATGATTATAAACGGAGGGTGTACCTACCTACACAAAAGTGAAATGTTTGAAATCGTTGGGAACATGAAAAAAAAAAGTTGCCTTTGGGTGTGTTCATGATTATTCATGATGGTACATTTATTGTAGAATAAAATCTGAGGGACACCCCCAAACTCCCGGATTGTTAATGTTGTGAAGTCGTGGAAGAGCCGATTTTCACCTGCCCTCAAATCGGCAAGAAGTTTAGTGCAATTTCTTCCCATCAGAAATGATGGTTCCCGCATTTTGCGTCTCTTCCTTTGTCGCTTCTTCTCTATTTCAGAAATAATAAACACAGATACAGCACAAACGGCTAATTTCGACAAAGCGGGAGCCATTGTTAACTGGATTGATGAAATGCTAGGAAACAACTGTTTGGCCGTGCGCGGCCGGTGTAAACGGCTCTTCCAATTCGCGGCGTGCATTGCTCGCGCGCATTGCTCGCGCGCATTGCTCGCGTGCATTGCACGCGCGCATTGCACAGCGCGGCGCAAGGTGCGCGTTTGGTGTAAACGCACCTTTACTTACACGGATGGGAGGAGAGGAGGGACGTAGAAGGCGCCTCCGTTCGATGTTTCTTGCCAGCTTGTTTACTCGATACAGAGCCAGATATTAAATTTTTTAGATTAAATATTAAATTAGATTTTTAGTTCATTTTATTAACAAAAAATTGAAGCTTGTTTAAAAAAAAGGTTTCATTCTTTAATTTTTAATCTTTGACTAAAAAGTTTACGAATTGGAAGATGGTCCCTTATGAATTGGAGGCTGCCCTTCATGAATAAGTTGATGGTCGCCTATGAGTTGAAGGATGCCCTTTTCGAATTGAAGTATGTTCATTACAATAAAATGGAGGATGGTCCTCTATGAATTGCATGATGTTCTCAGAAAATGAATTATATTGCATTATCATCTGATTGATACATGCACGCAAAATTTCAGCTCATTCTGATACCGGGAAGTGGATCAAATTCAACTAGAAGATTTGATTACAGACAGACAGACAACGGGACAGGTGAAATTAACCTTCTATCCGTACCGCGGTGTTGGATACCGCACCCCTCCCTTCAAACATCAATGTACACTTCATAAGAAAGAGCAATGAACCGAGCCCCTTATTACCCTCCTAACATTCGACGAGAAAGGTCACGTGAGTGTCATTTGTTTATTTCTACCTGTCTGCTGTTTTCTAGTGACCTATGTACGGGTGTATCTACAGATTGAGTGCGGTTCCTCAGCCCACCCCGTACGAGAAACGTGCAATTCAGCCACTGTCAATGAGACTGTAAACGTTAGAATGAGACTGTTTTGATAAAGAGGTTTTTGCCATACCAATGGGACTGTAGCAATCAAGATAAGACTGTTGTTTTTTGTGTCAATAAAGTTTAAGATTAACTGATCTAGTTTTCATCCAATTTATGGAAACTTACCTACCAATTGTACGTACAGGGAGGTATTCTGGTGAAAACATTTCTCAAAGTCGGAATTAATTGATATATTATGAAAAATTGGTACTTAAAACTACTTACATTTTCAAAATGTATCAATAGTGATCGAATGTGAGGTGTATCCTTGAACGGCGGTATCCCATACCGGCGCACAGTGGTCCGAATTACGAATCTAGCTGATCAAAAATGAAAAAGGTGACCCCTTTAAATCCGTATGAAATGTATCATAAACTAATTGTAACATGTTTCTGATAGCAGAACCAAAGGAAAAAACAGGGGGGCAAGTGACCCAAGTCCCTGAGCGAGATGTAAACAAACAGATAATACGGATTGCTTCCGAGCCAGTTATTTCAGTGCTTTCTTCGAGTCAAGACTTAATCGTAGTAAAAATATTTTCGCCAGCTTATCAAGATGAATTACTCTCATTCAGGTAAGAAGAACACAATTTTAAAAGTTTCCTATTAAAAAACAATTATTTTAGTGGTTTGAACGATGGCTCTAAAAAAGAAGAAATATGACTAAATCGTTCCCTTTCAAAATACTCTAAATCTTAGGGAACCACTCAGAACCAGAAAATTATTTTAAATATACGTTATATAACTGATATACTTCAAACTAAAATCACAACCAGCTGCGTCCATTTGCGTTCCCGAAAGTTATTTAATTTTTTGTTGTCAGGGTCGTCAAAAATCGTAATTACCCGCTTAGAGTTGTTTGAAGTGTTGAAAGCCCAGAATTTTGAACTCGCGAAAGGTAATAAGATTATTTTTGAATACATTTCGAACAAATACGATGTAAGGTACCCCGAGGTTACAAAATCAAATATTATTTCTGCAGTAAGCAATTTTTTGAAAGTTTTAAAACGCTTCTGGGTAAAATGCTACAGGAATTCAAAGCGTTTCTGTGCCAAGTATGAGAGTTGGTTACAAGGTACCCTAAAACCTTTTAGTCCGACTATTCCTACACGTGGTACCAGTTGTGGATCACGGGGGAGCCCGTCCAAAAACTTCAGCACGAGCAGCGAAGTACCAAAACGTCGAAAAATCAGGAATATTGTTGAAAATCTCTCAATAGAGGAACTGTGCTTCGCCCTAAAGTTGAAGTTGAGGCTCGGTGGAAAAAAGGACGCAGCATATTTGTTAGGTGAGGTGCTGGCGTCACAAGGAAGAGCAACAAACATTTTTTTCAAGTACAAGAAAAAAATTGAAATTAATTCTACGTTACATTCTTCTCAGGAAGCATTGGCATTAATCGTCGGAACTCGACTCACCAGACATCAATACCTACTACTTCGCAAAGGTGCCATAAATGCCAAGAAAAACCCTTTGTATCCGTCATAATAAACAAACGGTGACATTTTGCACAATCCATTAATCTCCTCAGATCCCATAATAACGAGTTTGAGACCTCTACCCAAAACTGAAGACTTGGATCAACTGGACAGCGAGGTTCAAGAACTTTTGGTTGATGCTCCCGCAATTCCGAGTGACAGCAGTGACTCTGATGACAACGAAAATAATTTAAGTGACATGTCATTGTCATAAAATGTGATTGTTTAATATAACAATATACAGAGATTATATGATATGATATGATATGTAATATGTATAATAAAAATAAGTTACCAACGCAGTTCTAAAAACACTTCATTTTTTGTGAAATAACCTACATTATCTTTTCAAATAAATATTTTAGCTCAAATTTGGTTTGACCATCGTGTTTGCCGTTTGAAAATCAATAAGAAAACATGATATACTTGTAAGTTACGACATCATGATAGTAGCCAAGATTTTTGATCAGCTAGATTCGTAATTTGGACCACTGTGCGGCGGTACGCTAATCAGTGGTAGAAAGGGGGTACGGATAGAAGGTTAAATAAAAGCTTGTGAAATAATGATGTTTACTGTGAGGAAATCTGACGTGCAGTCGTTGCCTTTCCTCACTCAATCCGCACGATTTTATCGATATGGAAATGTGATAATAATCATCATCGGTTTAGAAGGTAATTCAGTGTGTAATTTATTAGCATCTGAGTGTGTGTTGGGCGTGTGATAATAACATAAGGAGTATAATACGGGTGGAAGATTAATGTGAGACAATAATCCGGCCGTGCAGCGGTAACCGCTTTACCCACCTGCAGCTTCGCCCACAGGGCCCTCCGCCGCCAGTGGGCCTTCCGCCTCCAGCCACAGGGCCACCTGCCGCCTCCCCCTCTCGTCAGCAGTTATTAAATAATTGTTAATGTGGCGAAAGTGATGAGGGTCGTCGAGGAGGTTTAATTAAAGGGCCTCTCCCGAGCGGGCGCATCCTCCTCCTCCGCTCACCTGAGCGCCTCCTCCCTCCCTTCGTATTACGCCGCTCGTCCGGAGACCTTATGAGATCTCCGCGGGTGATAATCTCGAACCCCCGCCTCTCAGATCTCATTTCCTCCCTCCCGCACTCCGATCTCCTGAGACCCGCACTCATTACCGCACTCAACCTCCTCCTCTCGCTCGTCAACGCACTCATTTCCACAGTCACAGTTATAAGTAGAAACCCCCGACATTTAATTCGTAATTACAAAATGTTTTGTAAAGTCAAATTCGGAAGTTTTCTTTATTAAACTTACAGTAAATTTGAATTCGAACAAGTTCACACATGTACTTCATTTATGTTTTACTTAAAACTCAGCAAGCCTCCCTGTTTCAAGTAGATAGCGTTGGGGGGGGGGGGGGGGGGGTGATATCTACTTGAAGCCTCTGGCGTGAATTATAGCTTTTCCAAATTAAAATAAACATTTTCCAAATTGAATGAAACATTTTCCAAATTGAATGAAACATTTTCCAAATTGAATGAAACATTTTACAAATAGAAATAAACATTTTATTACTAATAGAAATATTAAACATGAAATTTTAGTAGAAATGAAACAGTAAATATGAAATAAAGAAAAAAAAGTGGGTGTGGCACATAGCTTCCTCGTATCCATAACCCGATTATATAGATGATCCGATGCATAGTACTTAATCTCAAAACATCAATCTCTAAGTACCTTTCACTACCCTCATAGGAGACCATCTACACGCTAATCTGGTCAATCCTAGAAAATTTCATCAAAATCGGATGAAAAATGTAAATGTTACGGCTGTTACAAGGATTTTACGTATGCGCATGCGCAGAGGCTACTGTAAATTTTAAGGCCTTGATTTTCATTGGGGACCATCTACAACCTAATCCGCGTAATCCCTAAAAAAGTCATTGAAATCGGGTAGAAAATGTGGAAGTTATGGCTGTTACGAGGAATTCAGGTTTGCGCATGCGCAGCGGCTACTATCAGTCCGGGGATGATGATTTTCATAGGGGACCATCTAAATACTAATCTGTAACATCCCTGAAAATTTCATTGAAATCGGATGGAAAATGTAGAAGTTTTGGCCGTTACAAGGAAATTTACGTTTGCGCATGCGCAGTAGCTACTATCAGTCCGAAGGTGGTGATTTTCATAGGGGACCATCTAAATACTAATCTTCAACATCCCTGAGAATTTCATCGAAATCGGGTGGAAACTGTAGAAGTTATGGCTGTTACAAGGAAATCACGTTTGCGCATGCGCAGTCGCTTCTATCAGTCCGGGGATGATGATTTTCATAGGGGACCGTCTACACACCAACCCGCACAATCCCTGAAAATTTCATCGAAATCGGACAATAACTTTGTATAGTTATGCGCGTTACAAGGAATTGATGACAGACGGACAGACACACAGACACACAGACACACAGACAGACAGACACGGAACCAAAATTGTTCAGAAAGGTCTAAAACGCAAAACGCGAGTGAAAATTTTGATTTTGGAGAACTTTTTTTTTTCGTCCTTGAAAAGTGAAAACAAAGCTTCCGCTACCTTGGTAGACTCGGAAGCAATAACGTACAATCGAATCCAAAACTGGGTACTCAGCATCACGGTCCAGAATCAGTGAAGAGGGAGACCTGCAGCGGCCTTTGGCAGGAGGAGGAAACTGTTCATAACGTAGTTGCTGCAATCTGAAGATGTGATTGCAGCAACACTTCTTGTGATTGCTTCATCCAATGAGTGGTCTCTTACTTCGCTCAGGATGCCCCGAACTACGGATTTTATTTTAGAGAAGGCATGTTCTGCCGGATTGAGCATAGGGGAGTATGGTGGAAGATACCGTGAACTGGGGTGATACTGATATGCTGGGGTGATACTGATCAACAAGCTTTTTTTTATTTGCATGCGATTGCAGAACTCCACACAGTCCGAAATGGAAAGTTAGGTCGTGTTATGTGTTCGTAGCAATGTTTTCTCTGGGGGGATATCGTTCCCGCCCGATAGTCTAGGTTACCATGGTAGCTGATAAGGAAATAAACAAATCTCAAAATCGGGCCCAGCTGACATTGCGATTGTAACTTGTGTTGTGCCGGTGTCGGATGTTGTGTGGTGAAGTTCTAGCGAAAAGATTTTGTTTCTACTAGAGCTAAGCATGAAATATCTGCAATTAGTTTGTTTTTTTCCGTGTTACTACAGTTGATTATCTGTTAAAAACAAAAACAACTCATTTCCAGGGGGTGATAGTGATCACGGCCGAAATGCCCCGAAACTATCAAAAAGTGATTGGTCCATCATTATTTTTGGCAACAAGTGCTTTAAAATAAGTTGTTTCTTGTCAGTTACCAAACATGTGCCTCGAATGGTCTCAATATAATAATAAATACTGAAGAGGATATTACGAGTCTTGAATTTTGGCATTATTCTGATTTATATAAGTTAAGAGTTGGTTTTCATTAGTTTTTCAATTAAAATTGTTCTGAAATTCGTTGTTAGAGGGTTTTTTTTTACCTCAGTGTACTAAAAAACAATTTTTAATTGTTTAAGTTCGATTTTTAATTGTTTTTAATATGTTTAAGTTCGATTTTAAATTAGTGATCACTATCACCCCCTATGTGGGGGGTGATACTGATCAATTTAATTATTTTTTTAAATGAGCTTAATTCAACAAAATTTCAAAGTTTGGTATAGGATACTGTTCGTAAAATGTGGGAGAATATAAACTATTTTTTTCAGATTGTTTTGAATTATTACACTGGTAGTTTTCGAAGAAAAACTGTAGAAATTGATCACTATCACCCCAGTCTACGGTACATAATTTTCATCGAGGATGATATACTCAGCTCTTGAATTTCCCTGGAACGATGTATTTGAGCGTTGTCCATCAGAAACGTGTAGTCGGTAACGGGTCCTTGGAGTTTTCCTCTGAGTTCTTCCAAGAACTGACAAAACAGCTGAGCATTAGTTGTACCACTAGTGATTATTTTATAGTGTACAACACTTTGGCTATTAATAGCAACAACCAGAGAAATATTCCGGCCTCTTACAGTAGGAACCTTTACAATTGCTCTCGAATTAACTTTTGATCGGGCTTGAGTTCTTCTTAAATGCAGATTAAAACCTGATTCATCTATAAATACTAGCTTTTCTCTGTTTTCGGGAGCGGAGTTGTTGAACGTAAGAGCGTAATCTTTTCTCAACTGCACCGTTCTTTCGCAGTTCATTCTGTCTAATTCTATAGAGGCTTTTTTCAAGGTTATTCGTAACTTTCTAAGTCCATTATCAATTGTAGATTTACTCAAATCGGTGCCTTGCTCTGCAATTTTTTCTTGAATTTTTTTAAGTGTTATATCTGGTTGTGCTTCGACTGTTGCTTCGATTGCAGCGAGTATTTCAGGTGTCAGTTTGCAAGGACGGTTCCCTCCCCTTCATCTCGTTTGCATAGGTGAACACCCTTTTGCCCGTCTTGCTATAATAACCCTTGCAGTCGCGTAATTTAAAGAAGATTTTGATGATGCCTCTTTTATTGAGTAGCCCTCCTCATATAACGTGAGAAATAGTTTCTTTTTCTCTAGAGAAATTTTTTGTTCTTTTCCCTGTCTACGTCTGGTCCGCCTACGATTATTCGTTCCCTGTTGTAGTTCGTCTTCATGGTTATCCTCATCAGAAGAACTGAAAAGAACATTACTTCGTCGTACATACCCAATCCTTCTCACTGGTGCTCCTGAAGATGAGTCGGTATCCGAATTGTCAATCATTTTGGTAATTATTCTCGTAGTGAGTTGTTGAAAATGAGCACTGACAGTAAATAGGTTGATGAGGACTATTTTGGATATGTAATGAAAGCTAGGATAATATCGTTACGAACCGGCACAAAGATATTGAAAATCCAACGGCGACAACTAATGAACAGGCGAACAGAACATTGTTGACTACACGGCATTGAGAAGAGATTCCGTAAGACAAGATAAAGAGTGTCACCATTCAGTAGTTTTTCAAACAGCGGGGAAGCCGTCCGTCAGATGGGAGGAGGATTGCAGACCAAATCCTTCAGTCTGTCATGGACATAATCGAGCGTGAGCTGCCGCTATACGAATGTTATTTCTATTTGTAAAATGTTTATTTCTATTTGTAAAATGTTTATTTCTATTTGTAAAATGTTTATTTCTATTTGTAAAATGTTTATTTCTATTTGTAAAATGTTTATTTCTATTTGTAAAATGTTTATTTCTATTTGTAAAATGTTTATTTCTATTTGTAAAATGTTTCATTCAATCTGTAAAATGTTTCATTCAATTTGGAAAATGTTTATTCAATTTGAAAAATGTTTATTTCAATTTGGAAAAGCTATATAAAAACATGGAACTTGTTTTAGTCAAATTTAGTGCAGGTAGGTATAATACAACAATTATATCCCTAGCAACATTGTCTAAAATGCATTGAAAAGGTTGGCGCTCCGCCCCTCAAAAACCCGAGTGTTGACAAAAAATGGACCGACCTCAGAAATGATGTCGGTAAACACTAAAAAGGAAAAATATCAATCTCAGGGAATTCAGATGGGAAGGTAGGTACGCATTGAAGTCGCCGCCGTGCCCATCTGTACACACTAACATACGCAAGTAGATTCCACTTCCATCTGGTTAGTATTACAACATGCGTCGACAGTGCAATAAAAAACAGGAATAAGAGTGGATACCTATCATTGAGGTAATTAATGTTTTTCAAAACTATTAGGTCACTATTGGGTCACTGCTGACCAGTGGCGGCTCCTGCCCTGAACTCAGGGGGTGCACGGAGATCAGGAGAAGCTATGGAGAAGGGACAGAATAGGTGCTTTTCTCTGCCAAATAGAAATTTCAACGATATGTAAATGGGATAAATCTTGGTAACTTTTTCATCTTAAAATTGCAAACGGTACCGTAAAACCGTCAAACTTTACCCCACCAGAGGTAACTTTACCCCAAAAAGTGAGAATCTTCAATTGTGACGTAAGCGTGGTAGAACTTAGATAAAAGTTAGCTATTTTGTTTTCGTTATTCTCCACATCCCAGAGAATCGATGTGGCTTGCGATGGCGCCTTTATCCATGTTATCAGCTGTTATCAGTCATAGTTTCCTGTTCAGCTGTTTTTGTCCTGTTTCTCGTGCTCCAAAATTTCTTCCATATCAGGTGTTTGGAGTGGATTTACCAGGCAAGCCCTCATCATATCACTTTCAATATCTTATTTTGAACAAAATACACTAATCAAATTCTCAAAAAAGTGTTTTCTTAGTTATGCCTTTGTTTACCAAAAATTTGATGTTAACTTTACTCCAAAAACCGGGTATCTTTACTCCACTATAAAGGTTGGGATAAAGGTAGCCTCACTCATATTTTTCTTATTTAATCTCGAAAAATATTTGAGTTTTATAATTTTCGCAGTGTTGAATGTAAGGTTTCTGGTGTATCTCATGTCAGAAGTTAGAGATGGGGAGAAGAAATGAGAAAAAGCTTGGTACGCGCCCCTACCGAAACTTTACAACTGAACAGCTGCATTATGATATGAACATAAACGTGCTTTGGTCTCATAAGTTGTTATTTACAATATTATTTACTCGTGGGTTAACTTTGAAATTTACCATTGCAATTCATTTGAAAGTTATCGAATGTGAAACAGACTTTTTCTGTGATTTTGTTAAGTCATTCGTTTATCGTTTATTGCCCTTTAATATTTCTTTACTTGTAGAGAGTTTTGCTCGATTACCAACATAATTCTGTCTATACTGGAAGACTGAAATTGTGATCTCTTAACCAGAAATATTGCATTTCAAGCAAATTAGTTGAAATAAATGATCACTGGAATTTATATTTTTCTTAGGTATAACTTGTATTTTTCATGCTAAAAAGTTCAAATTTTCTGAATATAATATATTCAGTGGTAATAATATAATATAATATATAGTAATATAATATATTGTATTGTAAAATATTATTTTACAGTAATATTAAAATACTTGATATTATCAAGTATTTCGGGGGTAATGAATTCAACCCCGACTAGTATCATTGCACCACTGCCCGTTTCTGTAGCGATAACCGTGAGTTTTTCAGAGTGGAGTAAAGATAGACGCACTCGTAGGTAACGTTACTCCAACATTCAAACAATTAAATAGGGGGGTTACAATTATCTGATCAATGAGCTCGACCACTCAAAATGTTCAGGAAGCCCTGAAGATCAATTCACTTATTAAAAAAATCAATTTAACCCATTTCGAGCGGGAGAAATTGTATTTGGAAATGTTTTGGAGTAAATCTTGGAGTAAAGTTTGACGGTTTTACGGTACTAAATACGTAGGAGCAATAGACACGAAAAATAATGTTCTCTAGTGGTTAACAGAAATTCTGAAATACTTAATCATCAAAGGTCTAAACCCAAGAAATGCATCCATCTTATTGCAAAGCTGAAATAAATATTTGCCCGTGACGATTCAAAACATCATTCATTCATTTTTCGGAAGAAAAATTAACGATGATTCGAGAGAGAATCTACCTATTTTTGTTAACCGTTCTGGTTTTTTGCATCAGATTATGACGATGTGCACTGTCGAGTTGTTGCATTATATTTTGACGACCCAATATACGCAAATCTACCAGAGCGTTTTTATGGGAGACAGCCAATGCGTTTTTTTTTTTTTTGGCTAAACGGGAGATCACTTATGCCGTCTTTAACTCAAGCCTCATTTCGGTTGATAGAACAAAGTAGGCAAACAAAGCAAAATAATTTGTTAGTCACTTCACACCTGCAAAGCCAATCTACCTTCTTATAATAATATTATAAGAAGTCGAATATTATTTGACATTAAACTTACGGTACGAATCTGCACGATTTTTAAATATCAACGTCTGCTGGAGTCCAGGTAGAGGGGGTTTCTGGAATGTTGCACTTTTCCACGACCGACAAACACGAATAGTTTACGTTAATGTAATGCACCGAATTATTCATAGCACCTACAACACTCCTAAATAATCACAATACTTCGAACAAAACGGTGGACCGAAAACGAAAAATGGGAAATACCCTTATCAGTTCTGTTTGTTTATGATCAGGAAACTGGGAAACCAGTGAGCCAGGAAAATTGGAGATTGGAGACTCACTCACACACCCCAAGTGCACATCCTCCCGGCTGCTCCTCAAGGTCACATTTCGTGCTCTCTGGTTGGTCAATCTCACGAGCACACCTCCCTCGAAACACGTCACTCTAATCAAGAACGACGCATAAAACTGGATTTGCGCGAACCGCCGCTGATTGGTCAGAAAAGAGGGAGCTGCCCGCCACTGTTTTCGCGCGTAGATTCAACTAGCACAGTACCTATGATCGTGTCTTCTGTCACTAGCCAACTTACTCTTCAAACCAAGAGGAACTAACATTGATTTTTTTTCTTTTTTAATTGGCGGGGGGTGCACATGCGCCTATGCTCCTATCAGCAGCCGCCCCTGCTTTTTTTTTTTTTTTTTTTTTTTTTTTTTTTTTTTTTTTTTTTTTCAACGTGATTTATTATTGCAACTGAATATTAAATACAATCCATCTAGCAATATTACATATCATTATTACACTCCTTGAGAGCCCGTTTACAGTAAAACGCAGTCCCTTCTCATAACAGAATCTTCAACACTGAGCTATAACTGCACTTTAACAGCACTAACTAAGTCCAGTGGTTTTTTTCGCTTGAGTCGCCGGAGTTCATCTTCGTTGTCCAAAACGTAGAGCATTTCCAGGTTCTCATGATTGTGGAGGCGTTGTTCGTGCCTCCTTGAGTACCTTGCGATAATTTCGTGGACTGTTTCCATCCTCAAGTCTCGATGAATATCATCGTTCCTCATGTACCAAGGTGCACGCACTATACTTCTCAGTATTTTATTTTGGGAGGTTTGAATTTTGTTAATGTTTGATTTTTTGGCACAGCACCATAACTGAATTCCATAGGTCCAGATAGGGCGAAGGATCTGCTTATAAATAAGCAGTTTATTGTGGAGAGAGAGACGAGAATTCCTTCCCATCAACCAATACATCTTTCTGAATTTGATTTTAATTTCCTCTTTTTTCTTTTCTATATGTTTTTTCCAGTTTAATTTGGAGTCGAGGGTCATACCCAAATATTTAACTGCGTCGGTATGGGGTATTTTATTTGAATTGATCTCAACATCCATGACAGGAATTTTTCGGTTAGTAAAGTTGATGTGAACTGATTTTGATTCATTCAACTTTATTCTCCACATCTTGGTCCACTTAGAGACCTCAGTGATTGACTTCTGTAGATTACTAGTTGCAGCTTCGATATCATCATCGACGGAGAGGATAGCCGTATCACCTGCAAAGGTGGCAACAGTTGTACCTTCTCGTTGGGGTAAGTCCCGTGTGTACAGTAGATAAAGGACTGGCCCTAAGACACTCCCTTGCGGGACCCCAGCTTTTATTGGCTTCAAGCCAGAGTATTGGTCATCTTGCTTCACCCTGAAATGTCTGTTTTCAAGGTAGGATTTTAGCAGTAAGTAGTACTGTTTTGGGAGATCTCTGTGCAGTTTGTACTCCAATCCCTCATGCCAAACCTTGTCAAAGGCCTGTGCCACATCCAAGAAGATACTAGCACATATTTTCTTACCTTCGAGGGCCTTTTCTATTATGTTAGTGATTCGATGGACTTGATCTATGGTTGAATGTTTTTTTCTGAATCCGAATTGGTGATTTGGAATTAAATTTCTATCTTCTATCAATGGTTTGAGACGTTTAAGAAGCAATTTTTCAAATATTTTTGACATAACAGGGAGGAGCGATATTGGTCGATACCCCGTCTTCTCGTTTGGTGATTTTCCTGGTTTGGGGATCATGATGACTTCAGCAACTTTCCATTGGGAAGGTACGTGTTTCAGTCTAAATGTAGCATTGATAATGTGAAGCAATTTCATCACTGCTTTATCGGGGAGCTCTTTCACTACACGACCTGATATCAGGTCGTAGCCGGGCGTTTTTTTTGCATTAATGTTGCTTTTTATTTCATCCTTAAGTTCCTTCAGTGTCACTGGAAGTATTTCGAGTTCGTCAATTTTTTCCGTCCGAGTTGTATTTTCGTCTGGTATTTGATTTGGTAATGGTTGAAAAGTTTCGAAGAGATGTTCAGCAAAAAGGTCTGCTTTCTCTATATTACTTCTGGCCCAAGTTCCATCCTCCTTTTTGATTGGAGGTGAGAGGACTTTGGGACGTTTCAAGTTTTTGGTAACCTTGTAGAGAGAGTACTCCGTATCTTTCTCCGCAGTCAGAGTAGTTAGAAAGTGATCAACTGATTCATTTTCCATGGTTCTGATTAGCCGCCCCTGCTGCTGACGTATGAAGGAGGATGAGAGATTGACGATATAATATATATTAACACGACGATATAACATATTATGTTAATCCCCGTACGAAATGTTTGGATTCCAACTTACGATCTTTTGATTTGATGATATCTAATCTGGTATTGCATGTTGCAAGTAGAATTGTCTAGATCATGATGCGGGTTTGTGATATGAGTTCATACTCAAATGAACCAGTTAGTGTTACAATATGCGTCGAAAGTGCAATACAAAACAGGAGAAATTGTAGGTAAGTAAGTAAACAACCTTCTCATGTTGAATCAGTATCTAACTGCCTTTCCTGGTGTCGCCGACGTCTTTAGCTATCATCAAAGGGGATATTCTTACCGAGATTCACACTTATTTTCACTCTCTCATCCTCCTTCATACGATAGCAGTAACCTACCTATTAGTTTTGGAACACATTTATTACCTGAATGATACCTACTCTCATTCCTGTTTTTTTAATGCACTGTCGACGCATGTTGTAATACTAACCAGATGGAAGTGGAATCTACTTGCGTATGTTAGTGTGTAAAGATGGGCACGGCGGCGACTTCAATCCGTACCCACCTCCCCAAGTGAATGGGGTATTTCGGTGGGTCGGAAATTCAGGTTTTTGACTTCAAATTTGGATTCAGCACCCTTGAAAACCTATGTACTCCAACTTTTAGCCCAATGATACAATAACATGTGGTAGAAAAATTAATTAAAGAGATCACACGTTTGAAAAAGGCGGGCCGCTATAAATGCACACACACTAGGAAAGGACTACGCCGTGGACTACGCCGCGCGCCTGTGTGAGTAATGTTTTGTAGTATCCAAGAGGTCCTCCAAGGGTTTCTGTGCATGGATACTTTTTTCAAAGACAGTTGGCTAGCTACGTCACGATTGGCTAGCTACGTCACACCATTCAAATCTTCAACTTTCCTTAGCTTCTCTGATTTTTTAAAAACATTTTCTTGACGAACAGACCCGATTACCCTTATTCCTGAGCCATACTCTTTTGAAAAAATAAATAAAAAAAATTGACTGAAATACCCCATTCCCTAAGATTATTATTTTTCCCTTTTTGGTGTTTACCGACATCATTTTTGAAGTCGGTCCATTTTTTTGTCAAACAGGTTTTCATCTTATTATTTTTTTCATTCAATAATATTTTTCATTTTTCACTTTTTAGTGGTCTTCAATAAAAATCTGAAATTAATTTACCCTCCATTTTCCGATCAGTTTTCGTAATGTAGATCTATTTCCATACTGTGAATCAGTTTCAGTAAGGTGAACCAGATGCTGTAGGGTGGACCACATTCTGTAATCCGGATCAGTTACGTATAGATGAGTTTCCGTACTTTGGACCGGTTTGAGGAGGTATTTGGGTCACTTCCCTACTTACTCTCTCATCCCCTAACTGTTCAACTTCCCTCATATTTGGTTGGTACTTGGTAGTTCTGACAACACAATTCAACAACTCAACCATGACATGATTGACGAGGGAGCTATGTGCTACACCCACTTGGTAGAAAACCCTTTCATCACTTAATTGTACTGCATACCTCATATTTGGTACGGCACTGTGCAGCTCTGACGATCTCCTATACCATTACCTACCCCACTATATTATGGATGACGAGGAAGCTATGTGCTACACCCGCTTGGTAGTATACCTAACAGTAGGTTTTACATCTCTCACATTTGGTTGGAAAACTAACCTACTTAAGCATAAACACGTTTGATACGGCTCATGCAGGTTCTGAGCTAATAACCCAGTATAATTTTCCCCTTTCTCTCTCCCCCCCCCCCCCCCCGGCAGCTAGTTATCGGAACCCCCCTCAAATAGCATATCATTTCAAAGCTTACAATCAGACCTTCAATTTGAATATACACAAATAGTCCGTCATCGGCTCAGCCGGAAGTCACAGGGGAAGAAGAGTGAATGCGGACCAATATTCCCGAAAACGGGAACCACGTTTTTCATCTTCTTTCACAAATTTTCGATACTTTTAACAAAGCAAAATGAAATCTGTTTGAAACGGGACCACCACGGATACTGGTAGAACACATTTCAAAAAGAATCAGACAGATTGGTACCAGAATGGAGAAATGCAAAGTGTCCATACATGCAACAACAAAAAAGTCCTCCCACGACAACCCGAATTGAGTACCTCCTCCTTCGGCGCGTTGAAGTCGGTCATGATGGTGGCCGTCTCGCGTCCCCCTCCAGTGTAACGTTTTTCTGATAGTTACCGTATGGCTATAACATGTTCCATGTTAGAATTCCATTCGTGCAACTTGAGTTGGTGAGAAAATTTCATAAGACTTGTTTTATTTTGATACCTCTTCTATTTTAGCGAATTTTCAAGGGAAAAGGAGGTATTGCGAAAGAAACATTTTGAGCATGTAATTTTTTGAAAATTTTTCATTGAAATCCGTTTTGAAACTTACTAAACGATTCCTGAAGTTTTCCCCGAATTCATAAGTATACCGGGGAGGGGCGTTGGGTGACCTCCGAATGTGGTGGGGCACCAAATCAGAAAATACACAAACCATATTAGGAGAACCACATTACAGCTATAGTGGCGAACATTTTTATTTGGTGGGTATTATATATTTAAATATATGTACAATTTCATACAAAATTGAACCCTGACAACGCGAGAGAATTGGTTTGGTAGAATTTAAATGTGAACTCAATGGAAAACGAGGAGGTGATTCATCAAGAGTGCGAATAAAATTGCGTGTAGATGAAAGTACCGGTGAAACTGAGCAGGACTTCGATTGACGTTTATAAAATGAGCATATCCTGGGTCGTATCGTACTATCAGTCCTGCCACTGCGTGGGAGTAGTAGGCGTGCATGACAGTTGCTCTGACGACCAGGAAAGGCATTGGAAGGAGGTTGCTGCAGTATTGCAATTGAGTTCCACGAACGACGAACCTGAAATAGAATCAAAGTAATAAAGAATCTTGTTAATTTGCCACGCGATCATTCTTGGTAGAATTAGTGTAAGAACTTCCTCTGTATAACCTCAAGAACAGACTTATTCATGAATTTTCCGTGGAAATACGGGAGGCCGCCCACCACAGGATTGAGAAAAAACCAGATAATTTACCTAAATATCCTGAACTTTTTTTTATTCTCTCATCAAAAATTTAGTCCATTATTCACAGCTGTCTGAGAGGACATCCTCCTTCCTAGAAGTCGGTCAATAACTTATGAGGGTAGATTCAATAGGTAGGTACAGTCTGTTCCAGTGGAAACAGTTAACAATTTGATAAAATCTATGAAGTGATAAGGTGTTAAGATCAACAAGGCGATAAAGTGATGAGATCATCATTTTTGAAAAATTCACACAATTTTCACAAATTCACAGTTTGAAAAGTGGGGGGAGGAGGAGTTTTGTAACCAAAACTTCGGTCGTTTCTTCACTAGGGATGGGTATCGTTATAAAAGTATCGATATTTTGGATCGATACTGTATCGTATCCGAGTATCGATATCCCAAGTATCGTTGGGCTTGAGTATCGATATTTTAAAATATCGAGTATCGATACTTTAGTGTCACAAATTATGAATATTGTCCAATATTTCCAAGAAAAGTAATTTCTTCAACAATATTTATTCATTTTTCACTATCAAGAGTCCAAGAAGAGTGATTTTCCCCTTATATAAACTGTCGGGGCAACACTGATTCTGCATCTCTCCCACTCCTTTTTTTCTCATCTAGTCCAGTCAGTCTGTCGCCATCTTAGAACCGCCACTTCCAGTTTTTCCTTTTAAATTTTGCTCTAGTCGTGAGCCCCGCATTTCCGCTATATTTTGAATTTAATTTTCTCATGTTTAAAAGTACCGTCGGAGAAGTCACTTTTCATTTAGTTTGGGTAGAGCCAAAACGCCCTTTCCTGAAACCCTTCCAACTAACACGTTCTTCAAACGTTTCGTCGTCTCATCACAGCAGTATCAGCCTTCTCTTCACATCTTGGGGTACCCCAGGTAAATCCTCGAGGATCAACAGGTACTGTTCCAAATTTAAAAATACGAAACATCGCCTTTTCTAACCGCTTTTCCTATAATTTCTCCTATTTTTCTGTCCGCCAACCTCAACTCTCAATGCCAATGAACCACCGCCCGCATTCTTCATTTTTCCTCTCTTAAAACTTATAAAACCTCTTTTCTACCGCAATACCCGCATTTTCATGGTCCTTCGTCGCCAAATTTGGCCTGAGAGTTAAATTTCGAGTAATTTTGAATCAGTTTTCGATCGATTCCTTTGTTCTCCGTTCGACTTCATCGTTCGTTTGAACTTCGATTCGAATTCTGATTTCCTTCTTGTTATTTCATTGCTCGTCAACAAACCGCAAACCTTCTCGCATGGATACTAGTAAGATCCATACGATAGGTAACCATAAACAGCATAACCTTCCCCATTAAGGATAACCTTCTTCATAACATTGAATTTTCATTCGCATTTTTCTGTTTTCGATCGAAATAAATTGTTTCTGGTGTTCGAACCTTTTTTATTCATTTCCTGCGCATAATAAATTGAGCTCCGCTTCAGTATGGATGAACAAAAGCTTGAGTCCACAGTGAACTTGCGTAATAAACAGGTTAGCCGCCTCAAGAGTTGTTTTGATCTTGCTGGTCAAGTTGACAAACTAGTGACTGCAAATGTTAATCCTGACGATGTTAAGGGCTATCACACCTTTCTTTCGCGCATGGAGAAGATCGAATCCATCTACGAGAGCTTTGAACGCCTGACTGAAAAAATTGAGGAATTGAATCCCAAGGTTAGTCCTGAGAAACAGATCAACAACAATGATGTGGTGATTGAAGTTTTTGATGATCATTATCATTTTTGTAAGGCTGTATTACGCAGATTAGCCCCTAAAGCTCGACATAATGATTCTTTCAATACTTCAGGATCAATTTCTGCGCATCAAAGTACTAATGCACATTTACAACGCATTCAAATTTCTACCTTCAATGGCGAAATTGATAAGTGGCCATCCTTTCATTCCTTGTATGAGTCACTTATACACACCAGTGAAATGACCTCTGTTGAGAAGTTTCACTATTTGAAGAGTTTCCTGGGACCCAAACCGCTAGCATATATTCAATCCTTACCTATCACGGATAATAACTACCCTATTGCTTGGCAAGCAATTCTCGATAGGTACAACCGCAAGAGGTTACTAGCATCTCACTACATCGCATCTTTACTTGATTTTCGTCCAATTGGAGAACCTAATCCCTCGAGTTTATCCGCATTTCTACGTGTCTTTGACACTAATGTTTCAGCATTGAATGCTCTTCGTCTGCGTGACAATTATGATAATTTGCTTTTTCACATTGCAGTTCGGAACCTTGATCCTCGCACTCGAAAGGAATTTGAGATGTTGCAATCTGATAAGGAATGTCCCATGCTGAAAGATTTGATCAAATATGTTGAGAGCCAATGCAAAGTCTGTGAAGTGACAACTGAGAAACTGAAACCTCATAAAGCTTCCACTTTTACAGCACAGAGCGCAGGTAAGACTAAAACTTCCTTACTCTCTGTTGAAGCTCAGCCTTCGTATAATAGTGTGTCATGTGCCTTATGCAAGGCAACAGAGCATTCTTATCTTTACCATTGCAACAAGTTCAAGGATCTTCCGCTCAACGAACGTCAAAACGTTGTAAAACGATTGAACCGCTGTTCAAATTGTCTTGGTAGCCACAGCCTAGGAAAATGTAAATCTACCCGCAGTTGTAGGCATTGTCAAGACAAGCACAACTCACTCCTGCACAATTTTGATGATCCCAATGAGAAATCGCCTTCCTCTCATTTAGCTTGTGCTGCCAGTATAGGGTCTGAAACTCCTTCTAATACCTATTCTTGCGCATCAGAATCCTTGAATACTGAGGAGCAAAATATGATAATGCTTAGTACCGCTATAGTACATATTTATGATAAGTCGGGTCAACCACAGAAAGTCCGTATTTTGGTTGATCAGGGTTCTATGGTGAACATTATGACGTCATCATGTGCAGACCGCCTAGGTCTTAGAGTAAACCGCAACTCAAAAGCATTGAATGCACTTGGTGGTGTAGTACGTAACAGTAATGGGTATGTTCAATGCAATATTACTCCCTGTGGTCAACCTGATACATCCTTTAGTACTACAGCACTGATTATGCCGCACATCGCTGCTGTACAACCGCAAAAAATTCCGCATCCTTCTGTTCGTCAAAATTTAGTTGGTCTCAAGTTTGCAGATCCAGACTTTGACATTCCAGGTCCAATTGATTTTCTATTGGGCGCTGAGTTATACCCGCAAATTTTAGTCACTTCGCACAATTTTATAGCTGGTGAGCCTGCTGCCATTTCCACTTGTTTTGGGTGGTTACTAGTTGGTAAGACCCTCGTCAGTTCTGGTCTTACTGATCCCACTCCTTCATCGCTCGTTGTGACGTCACTCGAGTCCCTGGATCAGACGCTCCGCAATTTCTGGGAATTAGAAGATGTTCGTCGTGAAAAACCCGCAGACCCTGAGGATGAAATTTGTGAACTTCATTTTTTGAAAACTCATTCCCGCCTACCTTGTGGTAGATATGTCGTGCGACTTCCCTTCAAGGATAAAGTTGTTTCCTTACCTGACAGTCGTCAGACCGCATTGAAACGTTTTCATAACTTGGAAAAACGTTTACTTCATACGCCTTCACTCCATGCTGAATATCATGATTTCATGCAAGAATACATTTCCTTACAACATATGTCTACTCCTTGTCAACCAGTAACATATGTTATCCCGCATCATATTGTCTTACGCCAAGATAGTTTGACCACGAAATTACGCACTGTTTTTGATGCTTCATTCCGCCCACAACCTGGTGGTCAATGTCTCAACTCGATCCTTATGACTGGTCCAAAATTGCAGCAAGACATAGGAGACATTTTATGCAATTTTCGCACTTATGTTGTTACTGTTCTAGCTGACGTTAAAATGATGTTCCGTCAGATAGTTGTGCATCCCGCTGATCGGGATTTTCAGCACATTTTTTACCGAAAATGTGAGAATGTTGAGGTTGAGGAATATGCCCTCAACACAGTAACATATGGTTTAAATTGCAGCCCTTACCTCGCTGAGCGTGCCTTGATTCAACTTGTTGAGGATGAAAGTAAACCATTCCCTCTAGCGTCCAATGCAATCCTGAATGATATCTATGTAGACGATAGCTGCAGTGGAAGCGATGACGTCACATCTGCTCTGTGCCTACAACGTGAACTAATCAACCTGTTGGATTTGGGAGGTTTTTCACTTCGCAAGTGGTCAAGTAACCATTCTTCACTTCTTAACGCAGTTCCTGCAGATCATCTAAATGCTCCTCTCACCTTCACCACCGCAGATCATTCACTGAAGATTTTAGGGATCCAGTACGATCCATCCAGTGACGTATTTTCCTTCTCCATCAAGCCACGACCCATTAGGGTCACAAAGAGAGGTGTTCTGTCTGAAATAGGTCGCATCTATGACCCTCTCGGATGGGTTACTCCTATTTCTTTCTATGCTAAGCATCTCATGCAGCTTCTTTGGATCAAGGGCCTGGATTGGGATGAAGTACTCCCTCCTGATCTTCTCGATTTATGGAATAACTTTGTAGCTGAAATTCCTGCACTGTCAAATGTTCGCATTCCTCGTCTCATCCCTGTAACAGAATCAACTGCCAATCAACTCTTTGGTTTCTGTGATGCAAGTGAAAAGGGATATAGTGCAGTCTTATATGTAACTACATGCATCAATGGTGTAGTCCAGCCGCATTTACTCAAAGCTAAGAGTCGAGTTTCTCCACTGAAGACACTCAGTATCCCACGTCTTGAGCTTTCAGGAGTGCAACTGCTCTCCCAGCTTGTTGTCTCTATACAACCCTTCATACAGAGAGCACGAATCACTTCCATTCAGTTATTTACTGATTCCACTATTGTTCTTTCATGGCTTCGGACACCTCCGCACAAGTTAAAAACCTTTGTCGCCAATAGGATTGTGGATATCCTAAGCGTAACATCCCCCCAGTATTGGCATCACGTTTCTTCATCAAAAAACCCTGCTGACCCAGCCTCACGTGGATTGTTGGGAGATGAACTCGTCAATAATTGTCAGCTGTGGTGGACAGGTCCAGACTTCATTTGCGAATCATTCAAGGGTGATCCTTCCAAGAAGATAGTTTCTTCTTCTGAATATCTTAAGGAACTGAAACAGCCATCAGTGGACATTCTTCATTTCTCTACATCACGCCGTTATTTAATTGAGATTCTTGAAAAATATTCTTCACTTCCTCGCGCACAGAGGGTGTTCGCATTTATCTTACGTTTCCTTCATAATAGGTTTTGTAAACGTGAGGATCGAATTATTGGCCCGCTAACTCCAAAACAAATTCAGGAGTCAAATCTGTTTCTAATCCGTTTGACGCAACGGAATGATTTCAAAGCTGAAATTAATTCTATCAAGAAGAGGAGTGATCTTGATTCCCCACTACGTCATCTCAGTCCTTTCATTGATAAGGATGATCTATTGAGAGTAGGGGGTAGAATAGGAAGAGCAAAACTTCCTTTTTCATCCAAACACCCGCTTCTTATACCACACAATTCTCACTATGCTAAATTGTTATGTGATTTTTATCATGTCATAACTCTACATGGTGGACCTCGTATTACAGCTGCTCTTCTCAACCGACAATATTGGATCCCTTCTCTCCGCAAACTTCTACGTCTGAGGATCCATAGATGCCTTCGATGCTACCTTCCTCATGCTGAAGCTGTAACGCCTAAGATGTCAGAACTTCCTGAAGCACGCATTGAAGGTCAACGTCCCTTCCTTGATGTCAGCGTCGACTATGGAGGTCCATATCTTGTTCGTGAGAGTCTTCGCAGAAACGCTCCCAAGTCCAAGTGTTACTTGGCAGTATTTGTTTGCCTTGAGGTCAAGGCTGTGCATTTGGAATTGTCACATGACTTGTCCACCGAATCATTTTTACGGGTCTTGGACCGTTTTGTTTCCCGCCGTGGAATTTGCCGGTCCATCTACAGCGACAATGCGACCAACTTTCAAGGTGCCTGTCGCGAGCTTGAGGAGATATACGCCATGCTCACTGCTTCACTCGACGCAATTTCAAATCATCTGGCTCTACAACACATTGAGTGGAAATTCGCGCCTCCCACCGCTGCTCATTTTAATGGTCTCGCCGAAGCCGCCATCAAGTCCGCCAAGCATCATATTGGTCGTGTCCTTGGAACTCAAGTGATGACCTTCGAGGAGCTTACAACACTGCTCGCGCGGGTGGAAGCTGTCCTCAACAGTAGACCGCTTGGCAGCATTTCTTCCGATCCACTTGAAGCAGCTGACTATTTGTCGCCAGGTCACTTCCTCGTGGGAATGCCGCTCTTAGCTGTTCCTGAAGCAGATGTCCTCGAGATCCCGCTAAACCACCTCAACCGCCATCAGCTGATTCAGCACGCGGCCCAGTCGTTTTGGAAGCACTGGAAGACTGAGTACCTGCCTACGCTTATCCCACGTGAAAAATGGACTGACACAAAGGAGAACCTTGCTCCAGGAGATGTCGTTTTCATCCGGAAGCTGCAGACTCCTTACCTCCACTGGCCAGTCGGGAAGATCCTCGAAGTGTACCCGGGTAAGGATAACATCACCCGTGTAGCCAAGGTCAAGACTTCATCTGGTGAATATGTGCGACCAGTTCACACCATGGTCCCACTGCCACCACTCCATTAAACCATATCATGAAAATTTTTGCCATTTTCTTATTTTTTTCTTTTAAACAATTTTCAATTCCAGTACATTTTTATTTCCATTTGTGTGCAAATGATTGTTCCATTTTTTGAGAAGGTTACTCTCCCTTGTATATTTACCGCTATTGCGAAACATAGTTTCACCCCGGGCGGCTTGTCGGGGCAACACTGATTCTGCATCTCTCCCACTCCTTTTTTTCTCATCTAGTCCAGTCAGTCTGTCGCCATCTTAGAACCGCCACTTCCAGTTTTTCCTTTTAAATTTTGCTCTAGTCGTGAGCCCCGCATTTCCGCTATATTTTGAATTTAATTTTCTCATGTTTAAAAGTACCGTCGGAGAAGTCACTTTTCATTTAGTTTGGGTAGAGCCAAAACGCCCTTTCCTGAAACCCTTCCAACTAACACGTTCTTCACACGTTTCGTCGTCTCATCACAGCAGTATCAGCCTTCTCTTCACATCTTGGGGTACCCCAGGTAAATCCTCGAGGATCAACAGGTACTGTTCCAAATTTAAAAATACGAAACATCGCCTTTTCTAACCGCTTTTCCTATAATTTCTCCTATTTTTCTGTCCGCCAACCTCAACTCTCAATGCCAATGAACCACCGCCCGCATTCTTCATTTTTCCTCTCTTAAAACTTATAAAACCTCTTTTCTACCGCAATACCCGCATTTTCAATAAACGTTATTTGTGCAACCAAAGAGTAATGATCCAAAAGCCTCTCTACCTTTTTCATTTTTTGCCATTATGTTGAATTTTCCGCGAGAAATGTATCGATATTCGATATTTAGAAATATCAAATCGATATTCTAAAATATCGGATCCAAAGTATCGATACTAAAATATCGAGTATTGGTACGAAAGTATCGATATTTTGAAATACCGAGTATCGATACCCAATTCCTATTCTTCACATCGCTATCTGAGTAGGGATGGGTATCGATACTCGATACGATTTACTTAACTACTTTTAGTAGTTATATTCAATTATTTTTAGTAACTCAGCTTTGTTCTTTCTCCACTCTCTCCCAGCAATTCCTAGGCTGTTACAGTTATCATTCCTTATAAGCGATTGACACTAACCGAAAGCTTCCCGGTTACACTTGCTTTTAAATTACGATACCAAATTGTGCTCTTATGTGGAAATGTTCTGTATCGCAATTCAAAGCATTTACCCTTTTTTCAAAACATGTAGGTATAAACTTTCTGGTTTGTGTTCTTTTTACACCTAAAAATCACATTCAAATACGTCCAGGATAAATAAAACAGAAGCGAGTGTAAAACTACAACAGGAGGGCAGTAGAGGTAGCAGGTAGCACTTCTATCTCTGGGTTAAAGTGAATATCATCTTACCCGTTGACTAAGCCGTCGCAGACGAGTGGCGCTCCACGATCGTGATCACAAACGTTCCCAACTTTCGCTCTCGTTATCATGCAGTAAGTGTTTCTTTCGTCGACCTCTTTGTTGACCGGGGCTGATGGGTTGTAGTAGTCCAGCGGATATTTTGGAAGATTTTTTCCAATTGTTTGTTCAGCTTCGAGTTGAAAGAAAAAAGCAGCTTCGAAGCATGTCTCGATTTTCTCGAAGTAGGCGCGGTACCTCACCTGCATAGAAAACCAAGGACGTTCTTACGTGATACCGTGGTGATGTGCTCAACCGATCTTCCAAAAACCTGACGATCCTCTCAACGACCAACTTTAACTTTCCTCAAGCCACCAAGGAGGGTGAAAAATAGTATTGAAATCCACCGAAAACAGATGTTTCCAAAAACCATTTTAGAATGGATTATGTTCCATATTGTTCAATTTTTCAACTTCTTACGTTTTGGGCAAAAACGTCTGTAAGCATTTATTGCGGCTCCTACCTATCAGCATGAAATTTCAAACCATCAGGGTTCCTCCCAATTATTGGAAAGTAAAAATACCAAAATGATTGGGATATTTTTTTAACTGGCTTAAATCCAAAATAATCTACTGAAGTTTGAATATACAAGCATAAACAATTTCTAACTTTAGTGTGAACTTTTTGTTTCCTACTATATAATCGTATTTAGCATCTTTGAAAATCTCTTCATCCAAATTTTCAGCTCCTAATTCCCGTAAGTTCTATCGTGACGTCATAAACTTTCAATATGCTTGAAATAATCGATTAGGTACTATCGGCCCCCTTCGAATGTGTGTCATGATGGTCATACTCACTTTTCACGGTGAGTTCAATGCCTTGTTAACTGTATTTCATTATTTTTAGGACGTCCCACAGTAAGACTTGGGCGTCCTTATGCGATCGATCTGGGGTAAAGGAAGACAACACTCAACAGAAAAAAAAATAACCACACAGTAATCCGTTTTAGACCATTCTGAATCCAAATCCGCGAAAAAAACCATAGGTGTATGTCTGTGTGTGTGTGTGTGTATGTGTGTGTGTGTGTGTGTGACAAAATCTTGTGTCGTCTGCCCAGCCCTTAATTCTCAACCGATTTTCCTGGTTCTTTTTTTGTTCGACGCGGAAAACTATCTAGTTGTGCACTACGTCGCCGGAATTTCGAATTTTGCCTTTTAAGAGGGGGAAAGGGGGGGTTAATGCTCAAAAAACGTGCGTTTTTGGGCATAATCTTGTGTCGTCTGCCCAGGCCTTAGTTCTCAACCAATTTTCGTGGTTCTTTTTTTCTTCGACGCAAAAAACTATCTACTTGTGCACTACGGCGCCGGAATTTTGAATTTTCTTTTTAAGGGGGGGAAAGGGGGGTTTAATGATCAAAAAACGTGCGTTTGCGGGCATAATCTTATAAACTCTGCCCAGGCCTCAATTTCCAACCGATTTGTGTGTTTCTTTTTTTGTTTGATTAAAATGACTTCCGAGTTGTACATGATTTCACCAGAGTACCAAAATTCGCAAGGGGAGGGGATAAGTGGGGGGATAATATTCACAAAATATCCAATTTTTCAATGTTTCGGTTCCTTCACTGCTTACTAATTGTACCCAAGCTTTGAAATTGAGGAAAAATTCTCATTATACCTCCGGATTTTCATGAATTATTCTCTGTACCACCATGGAACTAATATTGGTGCCACCATGGTGCCAGGACATGGTGCCATGATGCCATAAACCGCTTATTTCGTGTTTTTTTTTTTTTTTTGTGTTTCACCTTGAATACGGATGTGAATTTGACGGACTGCCTACCAAAACTTACAGATGAAAGTTCAATCTTACGACGTATTTCCGCTTTGGTGCCAGACCGGCACCATTGGAGGAGGAGGAGGGGGGGGGGTGAACTCGAATTCGCATGTTGGGTATCGTAGATCATGGATTTTAAAATGCTCTTCAGATTCGAGGCTCCCATGCCGCTAGAAATGTTTTGGTGGATAAGGGTGAGGGGGGGATTCACTATTTCTTGCGTGAAGTAATAAATAAATTACATCGAGCGAAACAGTTTTATCGCTTACCAACTGGTTAAACTGATCTAATGCTTATCCAATGGGACGTCCCCTGGAATGCATGCATTACTAAACAATATGTTCTCAGATATTTTGATTATATTCGGTGGTGTAAGGTACTTCTAATCCCCTTTGGATGGCAAGTTGGTTCAATATAAAAGGTGAAGAAGAAGAATAAATCTGTTTTCTTACCTTCGTTGTCTCTGCTACTCTGTGGTGTAAAGTAACCGGGACGTTAAGTCAATGTAAGTAAAGTCAATACAGCTTTTGTAAAGTCAATAATACAACTTTTTGTATTATTGCACAAAAAGTTGAGATAAATTATTTGAAAAAATCAGAACACTACTTACAAAACCCTTAGGTCGACGAAAAATTGTTTGCAAAACCCAGAAAAATTTGAAACGTCTAATTTTTAAAGCTTATTGATGACAATCACAGGGGATAGGAAGAAGGAGCTACTTGCAATCTAAGTTCTCAAACTCCTGAACAGATTTCAAGAGTCAAAACCAGCCTATCAAAATCAAAACCAGCCTGTCAAACCAATTCTCAATCAAAACAGATATCGATAACCACAAAACATGATACGAATGCACGACCTTTAGGCATACGATAAAATACTGTTTCTTGATGGCTGACGTTCGTGTATCAGCGCTCATCATTGTTGCAATGGGGAATTTGCCTCAATTTTAGATTCTCGAATTTCAAGTCAAATCCTATAATAGGGCCCTAGAATAACGTTTAACACTAGGAATAACCAAGGGGAAAAAATTACCCTAGGAGAAAATGCCTAAACAAGTGAAGCCTCTGTTACAAAACACCGCGAAAATCGAGGAATATTGTTGACGTCATACGAAAAAAAACCGACGCGAAAACAACTCCGACAACAGACAGAGTTCTAGCACCGCCACACAAAACGATCCAGTGAAATGGCTACTCGAATAATGTGATTCAAATCTTGAAACTAAATAAGAGAAGATGAAGACTAATAATGCTTGATAAACTAGTAGGTAGAATCGTATTGTAAAAAAGTGAGTAATGTTGTTTCTTTTGGTCACTTTTGTGTCTTGAGTTCTGCGTTCTGCCCTCCTTCCTAGTTCACACACTCTTGTGTTAATCCTTGTAAGCTAAAAGTTCGTGTATGTTCCGCTTCTGTGGTAAGCGCCACAGAACCTCCTTTGAAGTCAGATTTGTAGAATATCCGTTAGGTTTCAAACATGGCTGCCTCTTACACATTGCCACCAAATTAAAAATTTCCATCTTCCTTAAATTCTCTAAATTTTTTGGATGCGTTTTCGAGCAGCTCACTATGGTTTTATTCCATAAAAATAAACCCTCATCCGAAAAAAAAAATGTGAGGCAAATTCCCCATTATCTCTATTGCATCAAAGCAAAATTTATATCAATCGACATGATAGAAGAAACGGACGACGGCGATGGAGCTTTGAAACGTTATGATATCACATCTGAACAATCTCTTCTCATATCACTCGCTACATGGGATGGAGATTGTTCAGCTCGGACGTTCTATTTCCTCTCGCTTTTTCCTTCCCTTGATTCACCCACCTATCACGTTGCACCTTTCTGGAAAGCTGTCCGTTTGATTTGGGAAAGTAAGAATAAAATCCCTTTTGAGCAAGAGAAGAGAGACGTTATTGATAAATTTGCAGCTCCAAATAGTTTTTCCTCTCATCTTTCACTTTCTCTACAGACTTCAGGTCCTTGTTTTATTTGAGGAAACTATTGTTTATAGACTTTTTTCGTTATGGAGAATGCTATGGGAAGTGTTACCTTGTAATCGGTTACGATGTTTTCTTGATTGGTCTTCCAGTTCAGCCAACCACGGCCGTAAGAGGCGATGTAGCAGACTCGCTTTTCATCTTCTTGTTCTGTCATGTTGAAATCTTGAACGCTTTTCATAGAAAAGAAGTGAACGATTTCATCATCTAGACTAGGTACTTTGGTAAGTCCTATGTAGGGTTGCACCAGACTCTATGATCCAAACTTCAGGGACTGATTCTACGACTAATATGCAACAACTTTTGTCCTACAACATTCTATCTGAATCCCCACCTAATCCGACTTTTTAAAATTTTTTATTTCTTATCCTAAAACTGCCCATCTTTCCTCTCTCTTACTCCAACCCTGGAGCCAGAACGTTAATTCTTATAAGCAAATCCTCGTTCATCCGGGTTCAAACATAAATTTCTCCCCAAAATTCTATTGTGAAAATTGTATGATTATACCGTTGGAAAGTTGCTGAATTGAAATTATTTTTATAAAATTACCTATGTGGAGTTTAACGAAAAAAGCTGACCTTTCCACATTTGTCAATTTGGCGTAACTTTTTACGTTTTCAGCTCGTGTGAAAAATGTTGCTTGGGTGATGAGATGATAAGAAATTTAATGGTTTTTTCATTGGTGTCCTCAAATTTGAATTTGAGAATAATCTACGGGCGTTACGGCCATTATTACCAAACTTGAGATCGAAAACACGAGGGGACAATTAATACTAAAACGCTGCAAATTATTACACAATGGTCTATTATTTTTTATTTTTCTATATAGATCACTCGTCTTCAAAGCCACCAACCATCCAACATGCAGAAAAACATCGATCGCATTTCGGTCAGCTTTAATTTGAACGGAGATCTTCTTTTGCCATTCACACTCGTGTTTCTGATTTATCGTACGTCCAAACTTTAAATTCTCGTAGTGAGCGAACGGTTTGTCCTACAGAGCTCCGGGTGGTCTCAAAAAGTTCTAAAAATTCTATAGAATCTTAAATTGAAGGAAAAACAATACCTTTATATCAAAATTTTTTGAGTTAGGGCGTTTTCAAAATTTCAAAATTGATTTTGGAACCTTTAGAAGCGACCTACCTCAACCAAAATCTTCGGGGCACAACTAGACCCCAAATGGAGCCTACATACCAAATTTCATCAAAATCGGTCAATGCTAAGTGGCAAATATGCCCCGTACGGCGGACGGACGGCCAAATTTTTATTCGATTTTTGGATTCTACGTACCTTGAAACGTAAACCATCAAATTTTGAGGGGGTGTTAAAATTTTTTTTTCTTGGTCGATTATTGAAAATAATAAACTAAAATGTGAATTCGTCTATCCGAGGTATGAGGCTCCGGGGTTGGACGAAGTGTGAGGGAGGGTGCCACCCATGAAATATATATTTTTTTGAATACTGTAAGTAAAGTTTAACAAAATTCAACACCACACATTTCTCTGTTTGGCGTAATTTTTTACGTACTCAGATCTCATGAAAATTCTGATTGCGTTTTGAGCTGACAGGAAATGTTTTGCTCCCTCAATTAATATCCTCAAATTTTTAATTTGAGGATAATCTAAGGAAGTTGTACCATTATTACAAATTAAGATCGAAAACACGAAAACAATAATAATGACAGTTTGGGAAAAACGTTATGGGACAGTTATAGTTGTTGCATATTAGTCGTATTGTGTCCCTGAAGTTTGGATCTTTAATTCTGGGTCACCCTGTGTTTCTGATTTATTGTAAGTCCAGTTCTCGTAGGGAGCGAACGGATTGTCCTGCAGAGCTCCGCGTAGTCTCTAAAAATTCAATATTATTTCAAATTGATGAAAAAGAACAATACCTTCATTTCGAGAGTTTTCGAGGTCGGGCACTCTTGATAATTTAAACCCTTAATTTTCACCCGTTAGAAGTGACTAACATCAACCAAAAGCTTTGCTGCACAACCAGACCTCAAATGTAGCCAATATAACAAATTTCTACCAAATCGGATTCTAGGTACCTTGAAACGTATAAAACATCACGTTTAAACTAACGTTTACTACTTAGCTAACGTTACGGTTAAATCCCTAAACGTAATTTAGAGAAATACTAACTCGGAACGAGGAACGGACGGTGACCGACTGAGAACCCCTCTGAACTATGAGGCTAGCCTTGACATTCGCAATTCTCAAGGTCATGGGCTTTTAAAACCTCAGTAACTTTACAAATTTAAAATGCGTTTTCAGTGGGCATGGGGTACGAAAGGCTCCCCCATACAGTTGCAAGTTACTCGCTAGTGTGGTTTTGATTTTCTTACACCATTTGGTTTCCAACTTCGACTTTCCTCCAGAATAACTTCATATATTGTATGACTGGTAGGAGAGGGTCGATGGAATTCAGCAGGTGAATCAAGCCAAGATCATAACTCAGCGCTTTTCCACACTCCTGATGAAAGTGAACTTCCTGGGCTAATCGTGTACCGGACTCCAAGTAATAAGTTTCCCTGTAAACAGAACCAATAAACGCCTTGTCAAAGTTTTTACAAGGAACTGTATAATATACAGTATATTATATTATAATGACTTACTTTTTTAAGGGAACACATCAATTCATTGGTCAGAAGGTAGAAATTATTCCACAATAAGACTCACGGTCATTGGTGGCCTCTGGCATGAATGAGGAATTTCACCGAATTCTGTTTGCATTATTCCTGAATAGCTAATGGTGTGGGATAGATGAAAATCGGGCTGATTTCGGAAAACAAGTCTCCTGTTATTTTTGGGAGACGATCAAAATTTTTTTTTTCAAAACTAACCGGGAAAACGGATGTGCAGCGGGAACGCTCGCTGATTGGCTGTTCGGATCGCCGTCTCCTCCCAGTGTTGCCCTTTGGGACGACGAAATCGTGTTTTCTGAGAGAAAAGTTATCAAACAAAAAGAGAGGAAACCTAATTTTCCCCATCTCGCTTTTTCTTCAGTTTTTCGATTTCGAACTTTACTGTTTCGTGAAATTTTGCATCTGGGGACTATGGATTTCTCGATCTCAGCGCTTCAAGCGGCCTTAAATGAACTATTCCAGGATGACGTCATTTTCCCGTTTTTTTTAAACATTCGTATTTTCTACATTGTTTTGTTTATTCGTAAATTAGGAAGTTCGGGCTATAAGTTTGCCTTAGGAGGTTTTTCGGGGTGCTGAATCCGATTTTGGGGTCAAAAATTGGAAATTCCGACATGGTGAAATTCCTCATTCCTGGGAAGGGGTGGGGTTTACGAGCATCCCTGAACGCCCTAACTCAATAAGTAGAGAGAACAATGCCAATTCAGTTGTGTTGTAGAGGTGTTTCCTATTCGATTGGCTCATTCAGGTGGCAATCTAACTGGGGGAACCTAGGAGTGAAAGGAAGAGGCAGGGGAACTATATGGGGGAGCTGGAGGGATGATTATGGGAAACTTACTATGGGAAAACAATACCGTGTGCACGACTTGACTCATTACGTCTAGAGGTTAAATAAGTTTAGTTGTGATATCTGCCTCCAAGTGGGTGTACGAAAATGAAGGAAATTCGGTTCCTTCTCATTGGAGAAGAAACAAAATATTTCAATGGGGAATTTGCCTCGATTTTAGATTCTGGACTTTCAAGTCAAATCCTATAATAGGGCCCTAGAATAACGTTCAACACTAGGAATAACCAAAGGGAAAAAAATACCGTAGGAGAAAATGCCTAAACAAGTGAAGCCTCTGTTACAAAACACCGCGAAAATCGAGGAATATTGTTGACGTCATACGAAAAAAAAACGACGCGAAAACAACTCCGACAACAGACAGAGTTCTAACACCACCACACAAAACGATCCAGTGAAATGGCTACTCGAATAATGTGATTCAAATCTTGAAACTAAATAAGAGAAGATGAAGACTAATAATGCTTGATAAACTAGTAGGTAGGGGTGTGTCGGTCAAGGTATTTCCCTGGAACGGTTCCAACGGTTACGGTGACAAAGATGTAACCGTTCCAAATTACCGGTACAGTTCCATTACCAGTACAGGCGATCAAATCCCACTCACATGGCATGGATGAAGCAGGCAGTCAAATCCCTATCGTCCTTCTTCCATGCTTATGATCTCAACTTGCAATACAATAGCATCATTTTCCTTGACAATCCGTTAAAAGGAAGGAATTTGAACAAGTTTTACAAAAGAGGCAATTTATTATAAATAATAGTTACCAAACAATTCAAGGAAAGAATAATGACGTTGCAGTTTAAGAACTTAACACCTTCAGTGCGGATGACCGGTCGACCGGTCATCCCTGCATACCTGCCATATGGACGACTTTGGGACCCGCATTGAAGGTGTTAACATGACAATAATAAATTAATAAAACTAGAGACAACTTCCATGCTAACCTGTCCAGAAGATAACTTCCCACTCAAGAGCCATTCCATGAACCATTCTCAGTCCATGGAAGTAGTAAGGGCGCTTCCAGGTACAACATGGAACAGAACTGAGAACAAGATCCATGCTTACCGGTCCAAAACCCTTCCCGGTCCAGAGCCATTGAACCATTCTCTATGATATCTTATCAGTCCGGTTCCATCCTTACCGGTCCAGTTCCATCCTCACCAATAAGAATGATTGATTGATGAGATGATTGATCAGATCATTCTGATTGGTGAGGATGGAACTGGACCGATGGAAAAGATTCTCTTCCCGGTCCAGAGCCATTTCAAGATATCTTATCAGTCCGTGGAACTGGACCGGTAAGGGTCGAGTTTTTGTCACTGCGTGGAACCGTTCCAACCTGATACTCGGTTCCACAGTCCCGGTACAACTGTACCGACACACCTCTACTAGTAGGTAGAATCGTATTGTAAAAAAGTGAGTAATGTTGTTTCTTTTGGTCACTTTTGTGTCTTGAGTTCTGCGTTCTGCCCTCCTTCCTAGTTCACACACTCTTGTGTTAATCCTTGTAAGCTAAAAGTTCGTGTATGTTCCGCTTCTGTGGTAAGCGCCACAGAACCTCCTTTGAAGTCAGATTTGTAGAATATCCGTTAGGTTTCAAACATGGCTGCCTCTTACACATTGCCACCAAATTAAAAATTTCCATCTTCCTTAAATTCTCTAAATTTTTTGGATGCGTTTTCGAGCAGCTCACTATGGTTTTATTCCATAAAAATAAACCCTCATTCGAAAAAAAATGTGAGGCAAATTCCCCATTCTCCAAACGGATCTCTCTTCAGTATAAATGTAGGATTGTGGGTTATAGGTTCAACAACTGTGCACGTTTATTATGTTCCCTGTTCCAAAAAAAAAAATGTGTAATTTTGAACAATTTTAAAAAGTGGCTTTGTAGCTTGAAATACACTCTGGAGAATACAAATCCGTTTTCAGATGTTTCAAAACTTTGATCCACATTTTAGTACTTCTCGGGTACGGCTGGTCTTTCCCACCTCCTATTTGGGCAGGACCTCCACTGACAAAAAAAAAGAAAAAAAAAAGTGGTCCCCATTGTTGCATGAGAAATGAACCAGGAGTTTGAAGCTCTTTAAACTGAATCTTTTCAAGGAACAATTGCTTGCTTGCTCCGCCATCGTCGAGAGCGGCGACTCTTTTTCTTCTTCCTCTCTAGTTGAGCAAAAATACCAATGTCATTATGGCCAGCGCGGGGACGGCAACCCACGTTCCCATGACTGCTAAACCACAAAGGCAGCAAACCAGGAACTTTTCGGTCTAATTTGCGTTAATTTTTAGGAGTGTAGCTAGTGGCAGAATATATTGCTGGGACGCATAAATGGGAGGCGGAAGGCTGGTCGCAGAAGGGTTTCATGATTGAATAACCTTCACCAGTGATTTGGGGAGACCAACACATCTTTATTTTCGTCACGGACAGGCATTTAAATAAGAAGAAGCTAAACGCAGCTTGAAGACAACTAACGGAGGAGCATTTTTCCATTGGGATTACAATAAACAATGAGGAATTTCACCGATTTCTGTTTGCATTTTTCCTGAATAGTTAATGGTGTGGGATAGATGAAAATCGGGCTGATTTCGGAAAATAAGTCTCCTGTTATTTTTGGGAGACAATCAAAATTTTTAATTTCAAAACTAACCGGGAAAACAGACGTGCAGCGGGAACGCTCGCTGATTGGGCTGTTCGGATCGCCGTCTCCTCCCAGTGTTGCCCATTGGGACGACGAAATCGTGTTTTCTAAGAGAAAAGTTATCAAACAAAAACAGAGGAAACCTAATTTTCCCCATCTCGCTTTTTCTATTTTTTTCTTCAGTTTTTCGATTTCGAACTTTACTGTTTCATGAAATTTTGCATCTGGGGACTATGGATTTCTCGATCTCAGCGCTTCAAGCGGCCATGAATGAACTATTCCAGCATGACGTCATTTTCCCGGTTTTTTTTAAACATTCGTATTTTCTACACTGTTTTGTTTATTCGTAAATTAGGAAGTTCGGGCTGAAAGTATGCCTTAGGGGTTTTTTAGAGGTGCTAAATCCGATTTTGGGGTCAAAAATAGGAAATTCCGACATGGTGAAATTCCTCATTTTATTTTGAACGCTCCATCATTCACTTGGTAATTTCAGCGCTGCAAAACATTTGGGGGGTATCAGCTCTGTCGCATACCCAAATGTATGAATAAACTGCTATGTTAACTAACAACTCCTTGAGCTCGAGGATGTTAATGACGATTGTACCACGCAAATGAAAGCACGAACCAATACAGGATCTCATCACAATTCCCGCAGTTACGTCACGTTTCCAATCTTAGCCTTCCCCCAGATATATTCTCGAATTCTCCCAGTTGGATAGCATTTCTCCCACTTTCCCCTAGTTGAAATGCAGCCATCATTCACACTTCTAATGGTTCACAAAGGATCTTCACCTTACAACAATCATAGTAAGTAGAACGTAGCATTCAGTTTTATACAACCAGTGACCATGCGTACTTTAGGCTTATTATTTTCAATAATGAACCATTGGAATTGACCAAGATTTGTAGATACAAGCACGCGTTCGCGATTTTACTTCTTGTTTCTCGCCCTAAGTTTTTGACTTTCTCAGAAAGAAACTACTTTGGTAGGCTTGGATTGCAGTGAGGCGACATTCGGTATTCGAGGACTGGAAAAAGTAGGTCAGGGAAATTTCTATGCCTGTTTAGGACTTTGAGTTGAGTTGAACACTAAACGCAGCACTCTGAACACCCACTCACTGCGCTGATAATTAAGAAAATTAATCATTAGACTTAATTTGGACTAGTTGAGTGAAACAATGAGCTTTAATTTTTGCCAACTCTTCAAATTTTGCAAGGTCTAGAACTCGATAGCTCGGAAGGGGAGCCCAGCGGGGTTCCTCCACTCCATAGTATGTGGTGAGTAAAACGCCCTAAACTGGCTCAGAGCAACATTTCACTGCAATGATGTTACGAAATATCCCTCATGAAAATAAGGTAAGCATGGATACTTCCCATTGATCCAAACGGAACCAAAAGGGAAGGACAAATATTAAATGTATGCTGTTAGTTCCACTATTTATAAGAATATAATGAGGAATTTCACCGATTTCTGTTTGCATTTTTTCTGAATAGTTAATGGTGTGGGATAGATGAAAATCGGGCTGATTTCGGAAAATAAGTCTCCTGTTATTTTTGGGAGACAATCAAAATTTTCAATTTCAAAACTAACCGAGAAAACAGACGTGAAGCGGGAACGCTCGCTGATTGGCTGTTCGGATCGCCGTCTCCTCCCAGTGTTGCCCACTGGGACGACGAAATCGTGTTTTCTAAGAGAAAAGTTATCAAACAAAAACAGAGGAAACCTCATTTTCCCCATCTCGCTTTTTCTATTTTTTTCTTCAGTTTTTCGATTTCGAACTTTACTGTTTCATGAAATTTTGCATCTGGGGACTATGGATTTCTCGATCTCAGCGCTTCAAGCGGCCATAAATGAACTATTCCAGCATGACGTCATTATCCAGGTTTTTTTAAACATTCGTATTTTCTACACTGTTTTGTTTATTCGTAAATTAGGAAGTTCGGGCTGAAAATTTTCCTTAGGGGGTTTTTGGAGGTGCTGAATCCGATTTTGGGGTCAAAAATAGGAAATTCCGACATGGTGAAATTCCTCATTATTGTCGACGAACCTAATTGGAGAATCCGTCGTAATCAGCAACTTGAGTAAAGGCCTGATGATGATTCCTTACATCGGAAGTGCTGGGCTTCTGTACTTGACTTGCTGGTTACGACGGATTCTCCAATAAGGTACAAGCAATAATGCTTAGGAAAGACATAGTTTTATGCTACTCCGTGGGTAAAGATTCTTGATTCTCCCTCGAAAATTCAAAATAACTTAATTTGGGATTATTTCCTCCCTCCAGGATACGGGCTGGGACCAGTGTTACCAGCCGCCCCTGATCGCAGTATAAAAAGCTCCAAATGCCTGTCACTTTTTTTTAAGTTTTCAGTCAATAGATAACAGCATTTTTAGAAAGCTGTGAGACACCTTTTCTTCCAATGCAAAGGAACCGTCAGTTGGGCAGTAAAACTTCCTTGCACTAACATGGACTTACTAAATATAAAATTACTACTGTAATATGATCGTATAACTCAATCATTCATGCTGCTCGAATGGGACTATTTATATTTTACTTACGTGTCGTTGAAAACAGGATTCAATTTCTTTTGAATATTTCTTGGATGGTTTTCCCAGAGGTATGTAGGGGCGAAGTTGACTCTAACGTTACTTCTCGAACGTGAGGTCACTATCGTGTATTCCGTACCGTTTGGGTAATAAGACTTTTCACCCACATATTCCTTCAGGGCTCGGCACGATGTAATCACGTGCCAAGCTGTTATCAGGTTGCCAACCGCCCAGTTTTCTTCCGGGTCGGAGTTTTCAGAGCGGACGTCCACTAAGAAAGGGAATTCGGCCCGACCGGCGAAGAGGTTTCCCACGTATTTGGCACCATCGGTCTTCAACAGTTTGTCATATTCATCCGGTTTCGGTTTTTTCCACTCCACGTAAAGCTCGCTGTCGTCTTCATATACTGGCTTTATAACTGAATACACGAGCGGAGATATCCACAGCACAACTAAGCAAAGCACTCCGTAGAACATGGTTGATATGAGTTCAAGTGAGGAATTTTCTGATCAAATTATCACTGAAGTTCATTCATGTCGAAGAGTCTTCGGGTGTCGATACCTGCTAAATAGTACATGCATTACTTAAACGAGGAATTTTTTAGTTTTCTTCTGTTTACTGTTTCAAATTGTAAGGTGTCAGGATCCAATCCTCCATCTAGTACCTACTAAAACTTACATCATCAGTCATGGACTACCTTGAGGTGGAAAGTGGTTAGAAGCAGGACGGTTGGATCAGTTCTTCCTGCATTCTCGTTGTCCCTGCTTGACCTGGTCGAGGAATTGCCATGAGGCATCCATGTACGGGGGACAGACATGGGTATAGTCGCTTTCGCCGATGACCTTGTTCTCGTTGCGAAAATACCTCCAGAGAAACATTAATTGAACCTTATGGTAAATTGAGAGAAATCATCGAGGAGTTATTATCATGCATATATCATATGCATATCAGGCTTTGTTGCACACATGTTTCTATGAGGCACTCCAACCCCTCTCGTTAGACATTTCTTGAGGTTCCTAGTTCCGATGCAGACGTCTACAGCAGATAGAATACCCTCCAATTTCACGCTTTTTTCCAATCCTTAACACAGCCACACCACGGATTTCAAACTTGTTTTCGTTCCTATGATCGATCGCTCGAATCAATCAATACTCAACCATCTGAAGTCATTTCCAAGATATGTTTCATAATCACAGTAGCACAAACGAAATTTCCTTTAATTGCGTATTTGTAGAAATGTACCTACATCAACATTGTAAATTACCTGCCACCTTCAAGTTTTTTGGTCAATTTCACTTGACACCCGTCAAATATCGCGCATCGTTGTTAGGATAATTAATAATATTGTAAGTTATCGTGATAATTATTTAAAACGGAAAAAACAAGCCTAGTTGTGTATACTCTATTTTCTCTGTTTGAGTCCGCCTGATTTTTTTTTTTTTTTTTTAATTATTCAACTAGGTATAATTTTTGAGTAACCAAGTACTAGATTAGTGTCTTTACATTCTACCTGTGGAATAGGATTAGAAAAACACTTCAACTCTCTTCCCTCTCTGCTTTTTGCTATACATGTTATAACGATATAAATATACATGTGTGTGTCACTTCAGACGATAACTTGAATTATTGTTTTGCAAAAATTTCAATTTTTTGCCAAACTGTTCACGATAACGAAAGAAAAGACTTGTTCGTTAGCCAGCAATTTTGGACTCCTACGGAGTTCCAATTTTGGTTTATTATTTTCAGTAATGAACCTTTGGAATCGACCAAGAATACAAATTGTTTAACACCCACTCAAAATATGTATGTTTACGTTTCTAGGTACGTAAAACCCAAAAATCGAATAACAATTTGGCCTCTTATTTGGCCTTTTATTTTCCTTAGTTACCGATTTTGATGAAATCTGGTATTTGGGGTCTAGTTGTGTCCCGAAGCTTTTGGTTGATATCAGTCACTTCTACGGGTTGAAAAATGAGAACTAAAATTTTCAAAACGCCCTATCAAAAACTTGCAAGATAGATTTTTCTCACCGATTTAAATTAGTATTGCATTTTTAGAATCGAATGAGACTACCCAGAGCTATATAGGACCAGCCGTTCGCTCCCTATGATAACTTAAGGCTTGGTTTTACGATAAATCAGAAACACAATTGCGAATCGCAAACGAGGCCTAATCTTCGTTCTAATTTTAGCTGAAGAAAATGCGTTCCCTTTTCGCTTCTTCGAGTTGTACTCGGTTTTGCGTCCTTGGCAACCAGTAGTCAAGTTTCCTTATGGTTTTCGTCGATGTCTCAACTACTAGATAGATTGAAGAGATGGGAAGAGTATTCTTTTTTTTTTTAATTGTTAACAGATAGGTTGATTGCATAGGTTAAACGATTCTGAAGGTCATCCCACTAGATCGCTTTTCCCCTTTTACGGACAAGAAAACCGAGAGCGGTGCGAGGGGGCTATGAGGTTGGTGTAAGTGGAATGAATTAGTAGTAGTAGTATAGTCCAGTCAAATTAGCAGTTAGGGTTTGCATTAATTCCGGACAAAGCGAAACTTTTATGGGTGACTTGTGGGTGCCTATGGAACATGTTTTCAGTATATTCTACTAGATTCTCCTTGTGCTAACTTTTTGGTGCCCGAAAAACCGCGATTTTTCGGCACTTGTTTCAGTTTTTTGCCTATAACTCGTACACGATGCATCCTACAGAAAATTTTACTCCTTCCTTTATTAAACAAGATGAATTCCTGCGTCGAATGACCACCTGAAACGTTAAGATCGGTTCAGCCGTTTGGCCGAAATCGATCGTTGAAGTTTGGCGATTTTTCCCAAATTGGTTGAAAAATGGGTTACGCTCAAGTTTCAAGGCCTGTACATCAAAAACGGCGTATCCAACCAAAAAATGTCACGTAATCAAAGTTGTAGAGAATCAAATTTTGTGTAAGAAAAGCCTCCCCCCTCCCACCCGCCCCTACCAAATGATATAATAACAAAACAACTTCTGAGTGATGAGTGTGTCAACGCCAAATATGAGTATTGAAAACGGTGTTGCAATAAAAAAATGTCATATAATCAAAGTGAAACGTCTGTTGTTCAACCTAAGGCACTGAGGTTAACACTAGAAAAGGCAAAATAAAAAACAGGACAAAGGTTAATTGTGAAATCGTGTATTTATAGGAAGAAGTTTCGTTATTCTATCATCATCTTTTCTTACACAAAATTTGATTCTCTACAACTTTGATTATGTGACATTTTTTGGTTGGATACGCCGTTTTTGATGTACAGGCCTTGAAACTTGAGCGTAACCCATTTTTCAACCAATTTGGGAAAAATCGCCAAACTTCAACGATTGATTTCGGCCAAACGGCTGAACCGATCTTAACGTTTCAGGTGGTCATTCGACGCAGAAATTCATCCTGTTTAATAAAGGAAGGAGTAAAATTTTCCGTAGGATGCATCGTGTACGAGTTATAGGCAAAAAACTGAAACAAGTGCCGAAAAATCCGAATCTAGTAGAATATACTGAAAACATGTTCCATAGGCACCCACAAGTCACCCATAAAAGTTTCGCTTTGTCCGGAATTGATGCAAACCCCCCCCCCCTTTTTTTTTGGCTAATTTGACTGGACTAGTAGTAAAAGCTCTTTATCTGATATTCAGATAGAGTAAAGTGCGCATGAAGAATTTAATTTTAGGTAAATTATGAATTATTCCTTTAACAAAGGCATGTAAGCTTGTATTATTTAAGTATATCTTGTTTTTCTCATTATAAATACTTCATATCATCTTTTTGCTTCCGAGTCTACCAAGGTAGCGGAAGCTTTGTTTTCACTTTTCAAGGACGAAAAAAAAAGTTCTCCAAAATCAAAATTTTCACTCGCGTTTTGAGTTTTAGACCTTTCTGAACAATTTTGGTTCCGTGTCTGTGTGTCTGTCTGTCCGTCTGTCATGAATTCCTTGTAACGCGCATAACTATATGAAGTTATTGTCCGATTTCAATGAAATTTTCAGGGATTGTGCGGGTTGGTGTGTAGACGGTCCCCTATGAAAATAATCATCCCCGGACTGATAGAAGCGACTGCGCATGCGCAAACGTGAATTCCTTGTAACGGCCATAACTTCTACATTTTCCATCGGATTTCAATGAAATTTTCAGGAATGTTACAGATTAGTATTTGGATGGTCCTCTATGAAAATCACTACCTTCGGATTGATAGTAGCCACTGCGCATGCGCAAACGTGAATTTCCTTGTAACGGCCATAACTTCCACTTTTTCTACCCGATTTCGATAAAATTTTCAGGGATTATGCGGATTAGGTTGTAGATGGTCCCCAATGAAGATCACCACCTTCGGACTGATAGTAGACACTGCGCATGCGCAAACGTGAATTTCCTTTTAACGGCCATAACTTCTACATTTTCCATCCGATTTCAATGAAATTTTCAGGGATGTTACAGATTAGTATTTAGATGGTCTCCTATGAAAATCACCACCTTCGGACTGATAGTAGCCACTGCGCATGAGCAAACGTGAATTCCTTGTAACGGCCATAACTTCTACATTTTCCACCCAATTTCAATGAAATTTTCAGGGATGTTACAGATTACCTTGTTTTGATATTTTGAGATCAACTACTATGCATCGGATCATCTATTTTTTAATGTATTCAAAATAGGTATACTACCTATTTTTGCTTCCGAGTCTACCAAGGTAGCGGAAGCTTTGTTTTCACTTTTCAAGGATGAAAAAAAAAAGTTCTCCAAAATCAAAATTTTCACTCGCGTTTTGCGTTTTAGTCTTTTCTGAACAATTTTGGTCCCCTATGAAAATCACCACCTTCGGATTGATAGTAGCCACTGCGCATGCGCAAACGTGAATTCCTTGTAACGGCCATAACTTCCACTTTTTCTACCCGATTTCGATGAAATTTTCAGGGATTATGCGGATTAGGTTGTAGATGGTCCCCAATGAAGATCACCACCTTCGGACTGATAGTAGCCACTGCGCATGCGCAAACGTGAATTCCTTGTAACGGCCATAACTTCTACATTTTCCACCCAATTTCAATGAAATTTTCAGGGATGTTACAGATTACCTTGTTTTGATATTTTGAGATCAACTACTATGCATCGGATCATCTATTTTTTAATGTATTCAAAATAGGTATACTACCTATTTTTGCTTCCGAGTCTACCAAGGTAGCGGAAGCTTTGTTTTCACTTTTCAAGGATGAAAAAAAAAAGTTCTCCAAAATCAAAATTTTCACTCGCGTTTTGCGTTTTAGTCTTTTCTGAACAATTTTGGTCCCCTATGAAAATCACCACCTTCGGATTGATAGTAGCCACTGCGCATGCGCAAACGTGAATTTCCTTGAAACGGCCATAACTTCTACATTTTCCATCCGATTTCAATGAAATTCTCAGGGATTATGCGGATTAGATTGTAAATGGTCCCCTATGAAAATCATCACCCCCGGACTTATAGTAGCCGATGCGCATGCGTGAACGTAAAATCCGTGTAACAATCGTGCGTACGTCACAACCTCAAATTCTACACTATCTACTGTCTGGCGCGCCCGTAGCACATATACAGCGAGTCATTTTGACAAGTGAGAGGTCACGGGTACTATTCCCAGCCGTGCCAAGATATTTTTGGATTTTTTGAGTAGTGACTCACTTACATTTTTCATCCGAATTTGATGAAATTTTCTAGGATTATCCAGAGTAGGTTGTAGATGGTCCCCTATGAGGGTAGTGAAAGGTACTTAGAGATTGGTGTTTTGAGATTAACTACTATGCATCGGATCATCTATATAATCGGGTTATGGATACGAGGAAGCTATGTGCCACACCCACTTGGCAGACGTTTTTTTTCTGGATCTCAAATGAAACGACTTTTTCTAGTTTTTGCGAGTCTTTAAAAGTAATTTTTCTAGTTTTTCTTGATAGACTAACTATATTTGTTGTAAATGTTAGCAGGCTGTTTTGATTGGTATTTTTCTTCGTCGTAGTTCACGCGAATGTGCATTCATCCGGATTAAAATTATTCTTGCGTTTGTGGGTTCCTCCTACATTCCTCCCCCCTACATTCCTCCCCCCTACATTCCTGCTTCATTGAATTTTATTAATCTATTTTTAATTTGTTTGAAAATTCGCTGAAAAATATAATGATGAAGAATGTAAAACCTATGCTTGTTGATCTTCTTCCCAAAATGTTACGAACAGTTTGTCCAAGAACGATGTCTAAATTAGATACGAGATATACCTACAGGTTGCAGGACTGGGATTATTAAATAGCATTGTATGGCAATGTGATATCTTCTCAATCTAAAACTTTGTCACGGGAGCCCTCTCCTAATTTTTTACCTCTTTAAACTTGTGAAAGTTTAGAGAAAGAAATTAGACCAGCCCTGAATGTGGTGCGCGTACAAATATCATGTAGCAAACTTGGCGCCTACAATGGAGGGTAAATGGTAGTTGAGTAGGGTTTTTCAATTCCCTCATCAAAGTCATCGCTGTCCTCCCAGAAGGCTTGGTTCGGAATATGAAGGAATCATTGAATTACTATTTGTGTCCGTTCTATATTTAAATAACCCCTTTAATGGTGCGTATCCACCGGGTAGACAGAACCATTCCTCAGGAAGACGTAGCTAGAATGGCTTTTGAACAAAACCCATGGGTTAGGGAATTGTTCAAAGACCTGAGTGAGTGGAAGGAAGAGTTTATCCCATCTTTCCGGAAGGGGAAGCGTGAACTCGATGATGTTATCTGGGTTACCCGGGTGACATCTAGGGTCAGGGATGAACTACTTAAGCGCACTTTCATCTTTATTGGTTTTGACGTGTGCACGATCTCCGACTTTATTGACATTACCCAATGTCGCAAGTGCCTCGGCTTTGGACATCCTGAGTCCAAATGCAGGGGACAGACGGTGTGTTCAACCTGCGCTGGTAGCCACGAAGCTAAAGCCTGCACAGCTGGGAATGGAATCAAAGTATGCCACAACTGTAAATCGCAGGGGTTGAAGCAAATCAACCATTCTCCCTGCGGACTGGACTGCCTAGTCTACATGAAAGTGTGGAGACGTGAGATGCGTGCGGTTGGACCACTATGAGAATAGTCCAACACAACTGTGATGGCGCACGCATCGTCAGGGAGGAGCTCAGACTTGGTTGTAGACTGACTAAACGTACCAACTTCTGTATCCCCAGAATTTACGAGGATCTAGGGCCCACAGGTGACCTTGATCCCACGATCATAGGACAAACTAGATGGGACTTGAACAACGCACTGATAGACATATGGCAGTTTGAGTGGGACAATGCCCCCAAAGGCAGGCTCCCACACAGATTTTTCCCTGATGTCAGGTCGAGAACTGAGAGGAAATGGATATGCCTGACCCATGAAGTCACCCAGTTCCTGGTTGGGTATGACCGCATCACTGACCGCATCACAGACGACGAGCAACAGGATCAAGATGGAGTCGCAGAAGGCCTGGAGATCGAGGAAGACGATGTGTACCACACATTCTTCCAGTGTCCTAGATGGGAGAGAATGCGGAGTAGCCTGATTGACGAAGTCGGTGAACTTCAGCCAGAGACCATCGTTAATAAGATGATGGAGACAAAGGAGAACTGGGATGCCATCAATACCTACGTCATCGCAGTTCTCAAAGAGAAGGAAAGAAATAGGGATTGGGAAGGCCTAACATCATAAACGCCCCATCCCCTATCGAAGCCAAGGAGGAGCCTAAAGACATTAGGCCTCACGAAGAGGAAGCCCAGCAACAGCCGGGCTGAAAAAGGGGCTGTCCCGAAGTAATGCATCAACTGTAGTCCCGGGGCAGTCCAGACGAACAGAGGAGGTTTTAGTGGGTAACCAGTTGCTTATAGCGGCCGGACCCCCACATAAAGGGCGGTGAGACAAACATCCCTCTCCCGCTGTCAACCAATAAACGGTTTCCTCCTCTATAAAAAAAAAAAAAAAAAAAAATATTTAAATAACCCACACGCTAAACGGAATAAACGTTAATGGGTGCCCTGATCCGAAAGAGGGACAATTCAAACGTAAACCTTTGAAGGTGGTCCATCGAAATCAGACTTTTCCTAAAAATATTTCCAATCACTTTCAAATTTTTTCATTACAGTCGTTCTTTCCCTCAGAAAATGGTATAAGTATGTATCGTAAACACTCTGCGAAAATACGTTTGAAACCGTAATTGACTTACGTGGCATAAGGTGACTACGTCAAATAGGCAGACTGTCGTACAACCTAAAATTATAGCAAATCCAGAAAACACAGTGCTTGGCTACGCCGTTGAATAATTAAGGAATTATAGTTTCGCATTCTTCTTGTATCTCACGGTTTCAATCATCCTCGATCTTCCCAACCGTCGTTGACAGGATTATTTTTGACAGGTGACAGTTTGAAATGTTGCAGACAACAATCCTCATAGTGAACTGGAAGTTATTCTTGAAAGTCGTTTAATACTGAAGCAATCTACTTTTATAAAGTAAAAATAAATCCTTCAGCATCGCTTTCTTGAAACTTTTCAGGGATCCCTGTTTGCTAACCAAGATGCTCATGAAACAACCTTTTTTCTAGTAGCATTGCTCGTAATTTTTGAATTATATATGTAAATATATTACATTGGTATTCATTCACGTTACTAACTTGTTATGAACTCTCAAATTCGTACTAGCCTAAAAAATTACATCCGGTTTATATCCGACTTTGTGGAAAAATCCATAGGTGTGTGTTTATGAGTTAAATTTTATGAATTTGCAAGTAAAATCGCATGGTGTAGGTGTAGAAAAATAAAGAATGTAGGGTGGAGTGGGGCAATTGCGACCCAAAATGTCAATAGTTCAACTTTGATCCTCTGTAACTTTCCTTTGAAAACGCTATTTTCACTTTTTTTTTTTTAAATGAGTAGCTTATTTTACGTAGATTACGATGCACTCTTCGAATTGTACAAAAGATTTACTTCTCATGGTCCAGACTGTGTTTTTTAAAATTCCGACCGACTTCCGCATTTGCCCCACTAATCGGGGCAAATGCAGAAACAGCCTGCGAATCCCTTAAAAACATTTAGTTGCATTAATGGGGTAAATACAAACAAAGCCCATTTCAATACGAACAGAACGCTATATTTAATTTTTTTCTCCTTCACTTTTTTATGACCAAAATGAACTTTCCTGCGCCAACTGGTTTGCACTTTATCTTTCAAATGACTCTTTCTTGAATGAATAATTTTCCCTTGAGGCCTGATTTCGAAAGTGGGAGAGGAAAATGAAGATATTGTGTATTTTTAAAGGTTCATCTCCAATTTTTGTCCTAGAACAGAAAGGCCACTCAGTCTAATAGTTGTTATAGGTTGCTTATTTTGCACTTCCGCATTTACCCCATACTGCAATTTTGCTGGGGCAAATGCAACCCATGTTATCATTTCTACAAATGATCGTGATATAAACGATTTCATAATGAAAACTGTTAAACTGACTCATGTAAAGAAGTTTCAAGATGGAACAGAAGTTACTGCCCCACTGCACCTCATGGAAAACTTATTTCTTGGCAATAACCCGCCACTCGTCTGAAGACCTAATCACTAGTGAGTCAGGATAACGTTAGGAATAAGCAGCTGACTGGCGAGAGCCCGCCTTTTCCGACAGGTAAGGGTTACCAACATAACTGGGTACACATTGAGAAGGTTTCTGAGGCAAGGCGCTCAAATGGCGTCATTTTCAAAACCATTTCCGCATTTGCCCCATTTCCACATTTACCCCACTCCACCCTATAGCCGATTCAAAAGCTTTTTTCACCTACAAGACTAAGAAATAAATATAATAAATAAATAATAAGGGTAATAAGACTGATAAATAAATTAGGTTTCTCTGTGATCGGATCGTACACTGCACATCATATAGACTTGTTTATATCTGATAGCCATTCGATATTCTAGATTACGATTGTTGACCAGTTGTACCTACTGATTTCGAAGGAGATTGGGCAATTATTGTGAATAAGGCCCACTTCCTTTTTTTTTTTAAACTTGCGAGAGGTAAACGACGTTAAGCAATCGTCTTTCAGTTAAAATTCTATCTTGGGGGGGGGGGGGGGGTCGTTTTTAAGCGTTCGAAAGACGGCCAAACAAACTAGCTAATTTCCGTTAACTACTAATTCAACATGGCCGTGCACTCATTTATGATTTTTTCGTAATGAATTGGGCATTGCAAATTATTTTGGACTCTCTGACGATGACTACGACGTTCCGGGGAGACGAATAGTGCAACCTACCCTTTTGGTTTATTATTTTCAATAATGAACCTTTGGAATCGACCAAGAAAAAAAAATTTAACACCCCCTCAAAATTTGATGGTTTACGTTTCAAGGTACGTAGAATCCAAAAATCGAATAAAAATTTGGCCGTCCGTCCGCCGTCCGCCGTACGCGGCACTTTTGCCACTTAGCATTAACCGATTTTGATGAAATTTGGTATGTAGGCTCCATTTGGGGTCTAGTTGTGCCCCGAAGCTTTTGGTTGATGTAGGTCACTCCTAAGAGTTCCAAAATGAATTTTGAAATTTTGAAAACGCCCTAACTCAAAAAATTTCGATATGAAGGTATTGTTTTTCCTTCAATTTATGATTCTATAGAATTTTTAGAATTTTTTGAGACCACACGGAGCTCTGTAGGACAAACCGTTCGCTCCCTACGAAAATTTAAAGGTTTATATTGAAATATATACCGGGTGTCCCAGAAGTTATGGTCCACCCTTTTTATCTCTGTTGTTCTGAGGGGTAGACAAAAACTTTAAGCGATAACCCCCCTTAATTTTTTACGAGGAATTCAACTATCACACTTTCGCGCATTGCGCACCTGCGCAATCGTGCGCAATGCACACCAACTTTGTTATTTCAAATAGGAACCCCTATTTTTTATTGCAGATTCGGATTCTACGCAAAATTTTATGAATTTTAGACCCATCAACCGAGTTTTTTGGTTGCGCACAACCCGTCCAGTGAGCGCGCAAACATGCGCAACCCCTGGATGGCGCCAAAATTGAGATGGAGGTAGACCTCAAGTGTGATACATGTTTTTTCATTAATTTTCGACGCTGAATCACGTGGTGGTATCCATTTTCGGATTTTACTCATTTTTCTCGAAACGGCGGCTGAAAACTAGGTAGTTGAGCCTGTTTTATCGTCAGAATCTGACTGGCGGAGTGATGACAAGTCGATACAAGCTTCAAAGTATCTCATTTGTATTAGGCAACTATCCACTTATTCCAAAGTAAACAATGTAAACAAGAAATCAAGGAATAAACCCCTGAATGCCTGCTTGCTCTCAAATGATTCAAGTCGCGATTTCTTTGAGTAACCATTTTCAATTACTAATTATTTTAAAATTATAACTCGATCCACATTGAGAGTTAAATGACCGATAAATGGTGAGTTTTGATTAGAAAAATTTATTATTCCGGCAATAGTCGCCATAAAATCAAGTTGAATAATAAAACGGATATCTTGCCCGGATTCGGGGTTGAAAAATAGCGCTGAAGCATGTTGCGGGCGATGAAAAAATTCGTTCAAGGGGTGAATTGTTTATGAAATTTGTCGAAGAATTCGAATTTGCAACAAAAAAATGTGGTTCCCATTTGATATAACAAAGTTGGTGTGCATTGTGCACGAATTTGCGGACACCCTGTATTAAAAACTACTAATTTTTCGGCCGCCATTTCGAGAAATTTGAGTAAAATCCGAAAATGGATACCACCACGTGATTCAGCGTCGAAAATTAATGAAAAAACATGTATCACACTTGGGGTCTACCTCCATCTCAATTTTGGCGCAATACAGGGGTTGCGCATGTTTGCACGCTCACTGGACGGGTTGTGCGCAACCAAAAAACTCGATTGAGGGGTCTAAAATTCATGAAATTTTGCGTAGAATCCGAATCTGCAATAAAAAATAGGGGTTCCCATTTGAAATAACAAAGTTGGTGTGCGTTGCGCACAATTGCGTAGGTGCGCAATGCGCGAAAGTGTGATAGTTGAATTTCTCGTAAAAAATTAAGGGGGGTTATCGCTTGAAGTTTTTGTCTACCCCTCAAAACAACGGAGATAAAAAGGGTGGACCATAACTTCTGGGACACCCGGTATATGTATATAAATCAAAACACGAGTGTGAATCGCAAAAGAGGCCTAATCTCCGTTCAAATTAGAGCTGACCGAAATGCGATCGATGGTTTGTGATTTTGATTTTTTTTTGATTTTTTTTTTTGATTTTTTTTTGATTTTTTTTTTTTTTTTTTTTGATTTTTTTTTCTTTTTCTCTTTATATTGGATGGTTGGTGATTTTGTAGACGAGTGATCTATATAAAAATAATAAACCGTTGTGTAATAATTTGCAGCGTTTTTTCTTCCTCTTATTACTCTCTCTCTCTTCTTGGCCTCTGGTACGTACCACGCTCATTCTTTTTGAGAATAGTCAAGTCCCATCTCTTCTGCTTCACATCTTCTTCTTCAGTACTATGTTTTCAAGAGCTTAAATTAATTTTCTTATAGGATGACAAATATTGGAGGTACTGAGATGTAAGTAGATACCATTTGGTAACGGGTAGATTTTTCAATTCTTCTGTTTCTCACATTTTCTGATTCCTTCATTTCATTTATCAAAAAAGGAAGTTTTACATAAATTAATTAAAAATAAGTAAATTGGAATTGAAGCCACATTTGTCCAACCCCTTAGTTTCCTGTGCTATCTAAGAGGGATTTATTCCCCAAGAATAGCGCCGTTTTTGATTATTTCAAATAAATTATAGGGTCATATTGGTGCAAGCAAGGTTTGGACCCACAATACCCTTATTTACCTAGTCGTGCAGGTCAGCTAATTATCTAGTTAAGTTGGGTGTTCCTATACAACCATACATGGACGAATTATACAAATCGGCTGCCAGGCATCAATCTTCTCAGACCTACTGACGGTATATCCGGCGAAAAAAAAGTAGAATTGATGTATAGTGATGATCGCCATCGCTCGGGCATTCGTTGTGGTCGGCCATAACCACATTGTCCACACTCTAGAGTCTCCACCAATACCTGAAAACATCCGCTATCTAGTCATTTCTCTAACAACAGTCCACGAAGGTGGTGAATATTCAACTGTCATCTGACTAGATCCATCTGGCCCGAACCGTTATTCAGGGGCTTCCGCTCTCGCCAAACATCTTCCATCTCTGCCAAGACTTTGCCCTCAAGCTCTTGTCAGATCCGAGAGTAACGAAGTATGGATTCGAGGTGCAGCCAGCATTAGAGAAGATCCTGGCCCTGGCTTTCGCGGATGATACCAATCATTGCCAACGGTGTGCAATGTGCCACTTGGCTGATAGAATTTATCCAAACAACTCCGTGGGGTGTTACAGAATATTTTTTGGTACGATCGTGTATCCTGGGTTCGCAGTAGAAATGATGAACAAAAATTGATTTGGCATCCGGCAAACACGAAATTCCTCTTCGACGTGACTGTATAATCAGATTTGGTTTTAGTCCTTAAAACCGAGGTAGTTACGGCCATTTTAATTAGGTACTTGAAATAATTAATTAAATAGTAGTAGATTCAACCTTTCAAAGGGATGCCATTATTTACCATGTAGGTGTATTATTCTAAAACTAAATTGTTCTGAATAACAAAATCATTTTGTTAAAAATAATACAAAGTTAAAAATAATATCACAGTGTAACATAGAATTTATCTCTGATATTGGTCGACTGAAAAGGCTGAATGGGGCTTGGAAGGTAAATGTCCAATGCCAATTATTCAAATCCTGTTTTCAGGCTGAGTGATAGAAATAGCCAAACAAATAAATGAAATAGTGATAAATAAATAATAGTGATAGCTCAGAAGGACCACTCCAAAATTAAGTGTTTGGAGACACTGAAGTAATAGTATCTAGTGTAAGTATTTTGTATGAAAAGAAAAAAAAAGGGTTGCAGGTTGATACAAAATGATAACAAAGGGTTAAATGGTAAATACTGTTCAACTCTGTATAATAAGTCATTCGCAGGGTTTCTAGGTCCTACCTAAACGGCCGTGGAGAAAAATGAGTTATAGGTAAGGACTTATACCAAACAAACATGAGTTGACCTATTCAGTTTGGATGCTGTGAAATTCAAATGTTCTTTCGACTACCTAGTAGGTAACTGAAGATAAACGGCTGGATAGAAGAAGTGTTGGTGTCAGAAGTCCAAAAGAGAAGGTATTTTCGCGATACTAATGAGTACTTGTTTCCTCAGGTTGATCTCGGCCAACAGGTATCCAAGGTAGGTATTTTATTGGACATGTAACTCACCCAAAAGTTGAGAGAACCAAGACCATCCACCTGTATTTGCGTTTGCCGGGAACTCTTGAAGCGTCAATCCTCAGGCAACATCATCTTGCAATAAACGGATTCCATCATATCTCGATCGAGAAGTGTAGAGCAGATACGAGCGTCTTCACCGGCTGAACAGCCCTTCCAATGGCACTTCGATGTATTACATCCAAACAGGATATTGAGAATGATACTGCAGGATACTGAAGGATATTGCAACTCGTGACGAAATTGCGGAATGCCCGAGGTTACATATACAAGGAAAAGTTGCGCGATATAAAGATACAGTTTTAAATAGGTAAATGGCAAAAAAAAGGTTCGAGGTGGTTGGTACGAGCATGGAACAAGACAACGGAGAAAATCCTGCGCCGTTCGAATCCCAGAAAATGCAGTGCTGACATGATAGATGAAGGCAAGGTAGCTGAAGAAAGGTTGAATCGAGACACTTCACTGCACTTTCACAACGCCAAACTCATCCAGAATAATTAGAGAAACAGGTTTAAATTGATTGAATAATTGATACAAAATTACACACGTACATTGTGTGAAAAAGAAAATTAACAAGAACTATATATAAGTTGGTGCACCTGAGCCATGAAATCGGAGAAACTGGTTACTGGTACAAATAACATTGACTTTCCAGACTTGCGGTGCAAATAACAAAGTAAACAACAACATTGTAAAATATTTTTGTGGTGATAGAAAAAGAGAAAATTTACGGATATTGCAATAATTGGAGGTGAGTCAGTTTATTACGGCGTGTCCAAGTAAGTTGAAAGTAGATAAAATTGATATTTATAAAATAGCCATAAATAACAAGCGCGAGTACTCGGGTAAAGACGCCAAATACCAACTCGAGCTCAATCCGAATCACGGAATACTTCGCTCAGGGCAAAACCTGAAATTCTATTCTATTCTAAACCTGAAATTTTATAGATGATCCAGTTGCTGTCGTGAATGCGAGGGCACCAACAACTCCCATATATTGTTTCGTTGGTTGGTTGTTTCCGTAAAAATAAAGAGAAAATACTGTTTGTTTGATACTGAAAATGGAAAGCCGTGTTCTGTGCGGGCTAGTAATCTATACAGAAAACGATTAAAACGATTTTTAATGATTTGCAGCTTTTTTTTCCTTTTTTAGTGAAGTAATTGTGCAAATAATACTCGTATAAACTTTACTCTTAAATTATGCTCATTTCTGAAAAGAATTTTGAATAATGAGGGATAAAATCGTTGAAGATTTGTCGATTTCCTATGATCACCTATATCTTCAGTTCCAGTTGGAAAGCAATGTGCCTCTGAGTATCCTTCGAACGGATGGGATAGAGGAAACAAATACAGTGCTACATAACTTATAGTGGAGTAGTTTTATTTTGTGGAATATATATATGTACAATTCATCCAAAATTAAATCCTTAAAATGCGGGTGAATTGATTCAGTAGAATTAAAGGTGAACTGGGAAAACGAGGAGGTGGTTCATCTTTACGAGGAGTGCAAATAAAATTGCGTGTAGATGAAAGTACCGGTGAAACAGAGGAGGACTTTGATTGAAGTTTTTAACATTAGAATATCCTCCTTTGCCTCGCTCTATCACTCCTGCCACTGCTTGGGTGTAGTAGGCGTGCATGACAGTTGCTCTGACGACCAGGAAAGGCATTGGAAGGAGGTTGCTGCAGTACTGCAATTGAGTTCCCCGAACGACAAATCTGAAATAGATTCAAGTAATGGAGAATTTGCCTCGCGACCATTGCTGAGGGGCAGAAGTGGGGTGAGACCTTCCACTGTGAAATTCGAAAATCAAACTTATTCATAATTTTCCTTGTCAAGTTTTCCTTGTTCAGCTGATGACATCCGCGTCGCCAAGAATGGCAGTCGGACAGAAAGCAAGTCACTTATGTTTACTTCCAAGGCTAAGGAGGACGCCAATAGTGCGAGTGAGAGAGAATATAGTTTTTAATAATCATAGTTAACAGTTTTTACACTAATTGTTATCTGAACTGCATGTTTTCCAATGTTGAACGAGAACGTCTCCATAATCATATAGCAATTGTTTACAAAATTGAAGAGGAATCTCGAAAAACTACAATTACAGCTATGTTAATTAATTTGTTCATTTTGAGCAGATTCCCAATTCAGATTGAATAAAAGTTCTCAACATTAGTTGGAAATTTGTCGAAACTTTTGACCAACTATTTTGTAAAATTCAATTTAACCTAGGCCTGGTTAAAAAAAAATCATTTCCATTCAGTAGTTTCATACATCTGGTGCGTATTGATTGTCATAAATATAGTGAAATTTTGATCACGTTTTGCATTTCTTGAGTCTACTCGTACCTAATGATTTCAGTGGAAATGAGCTCAATTTCTATCTCAATTTGCCACCAATATAAATATTGGTCATTATAGTTTGAAGACTGGTTTAAACCAAGAAATATTGTTTTTATTATTATTCCTATTATTATCATTATTATCATTCCAATCGATAGATAGTTGAAGTACGGTTGTTGGTAGTACTTCGAACCAAAGTGGTCACCTCCAAGGAAGAGAGAGGGTACATATATTAGTAAAAACTCTTCCATGCTCATTGCTCTTGTTTCAACAGCTTACGTCCTTCTTCACCTTTGTACGGTAGCTTTCAATATCCGCGATGATCAAAAATCGAATAAAAATTTGGCCGTCCGTCCGCCGTCCGCCGTACGCGGCACTTTTGCCACTTAGCATTGACCGATGTTGATGGAATTTGGTATGTAGGCTCCATTTGGGGTCTAGTTGTGCCCCGAAGCTTTTGGTTGATGTAGGTCACTTCTAAGGGTTCCAAAATCAATTTTGAAATTTTGAAAACGCCCTAACTCAAAAAATGTTGATATAAATGTATTGTTTTTCCTTCAATTTAGGATTCTATAGAATTTTTAGAATTTTTTGAGACCACGCGGAGCTCTGTAGGACAAACCGTTCGCTCCCTACGAAGATTTAAGGGTTTAAATTGAAATATATATATATAAATCAAAACACGAGTGTGAATCGCAAAAGAGGCCTAATCTCCGTTCAAATTAGAGCTGACCGAAATGCGATCGATGGTTAGTGATTTGTATTTTTTTGATTTTTTTCTTTGACGTTTTTTTTTTCTTATTGGATGGTTGGTGATTTTGTAGACGAGTGATCTATATAGAAAAAATAATAAACCATTGTGTAATAATTTGCAGCGTTTTTCAATATTCCTATTAAAGTGATTATATCTTACCCGTTGACTAAGCCGTCGCAGACGAGTGGCGCTCCACGATCGTGATCACAAACGTTCCCAACTTTCGCTCTCGTTATCATGCAGTAAGTATTTCTTTCGTCGACCTCTTTGTTGACCGGGGCTGATGGGTTGTAGTAGTCCAGCGGATATTTTGGGAGATTTTTTCCAATTGTCTGTTCAGCTTCGAGTTGAAAGAAAAAAGCAGCTTCGAAGCATGTCTCGATTTTCTCGAAGTAGGCGCGGTACTTCACCTGTATAGAAAACCAAGGATGTTCTTATGTGATCCTAACGATCCTCTCAACCACCGACATTGAGTTTTCTCAACCAACCTAGAAGTGAAAAGGAACATATTGCAACACACCTTCAAATGGTTCATAATTAATTTTCATCTTTGTTCTCCTACTTCAAGCATGATGCAAATTTTTCACATACTCTGAGGACTTCTTCGGGTTTTTGATTCAGCTGAAAAAATTATTGTTTAATTACCTACATTTTCGGTTTTGAAAACGTTTATGAAGTTCTACCTTGTAATCGACGACGAAGTTTTCTTGATCGGTTTTCCAGTTCAGCCAACCACGGCCGTAAGAAGCAATGTAGCAGACACGCTTTTCATCTTCTTGTTCTGTCAAGTTGAAATCTTGAACACTTGTCATAGAAAAGAAGTGAACGATTTCATCATCTACACTAGTTTGGAGAGTCCTAAGTAGGGTTGCACAGGGTGTCCCAGAATTAATGATCCAAACTTCAGGGACTGATTCTACGACTAACATGCAACATTTTGGCTTATACAATTTTTTCTGATACCCCACCTAATCTAACTTTTTAAAATATAATTACTCTAAAACGCTCTTAGCCAAAACCCCCTTTTTTCCGTTGAAAAAAATCACATTTTTCCGCGTTCAAACACAAATTACTGTGATTGGTCCCACTTTTGATATAAAGATGATTAGATCTTTGGAAAGCTGAGATGTTGGCGCATCTTTTAGGACAGCTGGCAGCGATTCACGTTCCGCAGTACAGAACCTACGTGCGTTTGGAAAAAGTTAATTCCATGATTTGACCAAATTTTGGTTTCAAGTTTAATTTTCACCCGTTTATCCGATTAAAAAATTTTATTATTTTTTCGCTAAGGAGAGAGTTGGTAGTCAGCTTTGAATTTGATTCGATTAGATAATTGAACCCCTTGATTCATTTCTTATTGGTTCAGTCGGGGAAAGTCAAGTAAAAATATGATTTCCTGTTTCTTTTCACTAAAAAAAGGTACCTATTCAGATTCAGTTTCCCATTGACATGAGAAATACACTATATTCATGATCACTATAACAAAAACGTCTGCCAAGTTGGGTGGGCAGTATAGCTTCCTCACTCATTGTAACATGGACGTATAGAATCAGTTGGCGAAAAAATTATGATTCAAAGAGTTATTGAATACCAAAATATTAGCGGTCCACCGTCTAGGACCTAACCCACACAATCCCTCAAAATTTCATCGAAATCGGTTGAATAGTTGCGGAGTTTTGGTTGTAACAATAAATTTAAAGTTCGCGGATGCGCAGCGGCTATTGCTTGACCAATTTGATTGAAACTTATAGGGTGTCTCTTAAAAGTTAGTCCCTAACTAACCTCCAAATTTGAGCAAAATCGATTCATTAGAAACCGAGAAACCGAGGTCCCAGGAAATTCACGTTTGCGCATGCGCACTCGCTCCTATTGGTCCGAAGGTGCTGAAATTTATAGGGGACCGTCTAGGACCTAACCCGCACAATCCCTGAAAATTTCATCAAAATCGGACCACAGGTTAGTATAGTTTTGCCCGGGACAAGGATTAACCACAGACAGACCGACAGACCGACAGACAGACAGACAGACAGACAGACAGACACGGAACCAAAATTGTTCGGGAAGCTGTAAAACGCAAAAAGCAAGTGGAAATTTTGATTTTGGAGGACATTTTTTTTTTCACTTCTTTCACGAATACAAAGCTTCCCTACCTTCGGTAGTGAGGAAGCAATAATGAAAGGTATAAAATGAAACTAGTAAAATTTTGAGAAAATAAAGTTGGTTGTAGAAATACTTTTCATACTTGAAATGGTAACTAGATCAAGTTTTTAGTAAATGGTGTTGTTTCATACCGATTCTGATGGGGATTTTGGTTTATTATTTTCAATAATGAACCTTTGGAATCGACCAAGAAAAAAAAATTTTTAACACCCCCTCAAAATTTGATGGTTTACGTTTCAAGGTACGTAGAATCCAAAAATCGAATGAAAATTTGGCCGTCCGTCCGCCGTCCGCCGTACGCCGTACGCCGTACGCGGCACTTTTGCCACTTAGCATTGACCGATTTTGATGAAATTTGGTATGTAGGCTCCATTTGGGGTCTAGTTGTGCCCCGAAGCTTTTGGTTGATGTAGGTCACTCCTAAGGGTTCCAAAATCAATTTTGAAATTTTGAAAACGCCCTAACTCAAAAAATTTTGATATAAAGGTATTGTTCTTCCTTCAATTTAAGATTCTATAGAATTTTTAGAATTTTTTGAGACCACGCGGAGCTCTGTAGGACAAACCGTTCGCTCCCTACGAAAATTTAAGGGTTTATATTGAAATATATATATATAAATCAAAACACGAGTGTGAATCGCAAAAGAGGCCTAATCTCCGTTCAAATTAGAGCTGACCGAAATGCGATCAATAATTGGTGATTTTGATTTATTTTTTGGTTTATTATTTTATTTTTTTTTATTTTTTTTATTATTTTTTATTTATTTATTTATTTTTTTTTTCATTCTTCTCTTCATATTGGATGGTTGGTGATTTTGTAGACGAGTGATCTATATAAAAATAATAAACCGTTGTGTAATAATTTGCAGCGTTTTTGCTATACAATTAGATAACGGCCTAAATTTGGAGGCAAAATCATCAACTATAATTCTATAATTATTCTAAAAATTCTATAATTTAACTATAACTTTGAACAAAGATTTGATATTCTTCGAATACAGAGCACATTTCAGACCTGTAGGAAGTAGGTTCCCTCTAGCTTTTGTCAAACAAGTTTAGGAAGTAATAATTATTATACCTGCTTACCCTCTTGGGACCCAACTTTCTTCGCTTTACATTCTTGGCTGAGTCACCCCTTGCTACTTATCTAATTCAGTGATTTTGGTTTATTATTTTTAATAATGAACCTTTGGAATCGACCAAGAAAAAAAAATTCTAACACCCCCTCAAAATTTGATGGTTTACGTTTCAAGGTACGTAGAATCCAAAAATCGAATAAAAATTTGGCCGTCCGTCCGCCGTACGCCGTACGCCGTACGCGGCACTTTTGCCACTTAGCATTGACCGATTTTGATGAAATTTGGTATGTAGGCTCCATTTGGGGTCTAGTTGTGCCCCGAAGCTTTTGGTTGATGTAGGTCACTCCTAAGGGTTCCAAAATCAATTTTGAAATTTTGAAAACGCCCTAACTCAAAAAATTTCGATATGAAGGTATTGTTTTTCCTTCAATTTATGATTCTATAGAATTTTTAGAATTTTTTGAGACCACGCGGAGCTCTGTAGGACAAACCGTTCGCTCCCTACGAAAATTTAAGGGTTTATATTGAAATATATATATATAAATCAAAACACGAGTGTGAATCGCAAAAGAGGCCTAATCTCCGTTCAAATTAGAGCTGCCCGAAATGCGATCGATGGTTTGTGATTTTGATTTTTTGATTTTTTTTTTTTGATTTTTTTTTTTGATTTTTTTTTTTTCTCTCTTTATATTGGATGGTTGGTGATTTTGTAGACGAGTGATCTATATAAAAATAATAAACCGTTGTGTAATAATTTGCAGCGTTTTTCAATTAAAAACCAACAGCCGCTTCGGCTAATCAATATTTTCATGTGCTCATGATTCCAAACGTTTAGGTTGATAATTATTCATACAATGTATGAACAATAAACATGTATGACAATAAATATGTCATGTTTTTTGTCAAATATTTGATTAATTCCTAGAAAACAGGAAACAATTTAATCAATTAAATTTTTTTCGCAAAATCGGCAATTACAGCTTTGTTCATTTGTTTAATATGAACTCAGATCACTTCGAAATTTTGAAATCGGTCAATCGACAGCTGAGATAAGTGTTGAAAACTATTTGCATCCTCCCTCTCACTCACAAACTTGTCTTCCCCAAATGACCATGAATTATTTATATATTAGGTGGGAGTTATAGTCATTTTACTGAGACAAGATCGAAAACACAAAAATCTTGGGAGTGAAATATCTCGAAAAAGAAAACGAAAGGTACGAAAGGTTCCCCATACAGTTGTTGGAAGAGTATCTGCAAAATGAGTTCGTGTTTCTTTTTTTTTTTTTTTTTGCTTCCGAGCCTACCTAGGTGGCGGAAGATTTGTTTTCACTTTCATGGTTGAAAAAAAAGTTCTCCAAAATCAAAATTTCCATCCGTTTTTTACGTTTCTGAACAATTTTGGTTCCCTGTCTGTCTGTTGGTCATGAAATCCTTGCCACAGCCATGACTTCTACATTTTCCATCCGATTTTCTGGGATTTTGAGGGTTGACGTGTAGATGGTTATCTATAAGGGTAGTGCAAAGTACTTAGAGATTGATGTTTTCAGATTAACTAATAGGGTAAGGGCACCAGTCATTGGCCACTTAACAACGTTTATCTTCATACCTGCTTTATTTTTGATGGTATTTGTTTTATTCCTGGTTTTTTAGGAAGCTTAACATCCAAATATTACGATACAATAACAATTTCAAACAAATAAAAGATCTAGTAAATGTTTTTTTCAATTAGTTTCGTAAAATCCGTTTTCCCCCAGTCATTGGCCGGGAGTTCCTAATATTGGCCACCTTGTCCTCAGTCATTGGCCACCCTGTATTCATCGTTTTCTGCTCCACTGTGACGGAAAACTTCACAATTTATCTATCATTCTTCAGTCTATATCTCTAGCCAGTTTGCCAAAGTGCGCTCTCTTTTTTCCTTGGCTATGCAGGACCAGTCTCCTACATCCCTTCTATCGACGATTATTTTTCTCTTTGAAGACATCAGCTGAATTGGTATGACGCTGGTAAGGACATAGACTGCAGGTTTGGACACCGTTCGGTAAGCGCCAGGCGATTCGTATAGCTTATCTTTGCTGTGCAGCTATTAAATTTCTGTTGGAGATATGCCACACTCAACGCAACCGTCCACACCTCATCTCTATGAAAGAGAATTGACTGCACCATTGTCATCATCAAGCGTCTTTTGCATGGTCTAGAGTCATTTACGTTCCTCATAAAGTGACAGAGCTGCTGATTTTTGTGCAGCCCTATCTACAGTTCTTCTTATATGTTCACAAAATGTGATTTTTGTGTCAAACATGACATCTACAGATACCTTTCTGCTGGTTTAGTTGTTACTTCGGCGTTAGAAATCCTAATCGGAATGATGGTAGGTATGAGCTTATGCGTGATATGACTAACTCTGTCTTTGCTGTAGCTAGTGCCTGACTGTGTTCTTCCATCCACTCCATTGCTATCGTTCGGAATGGACTGAATCCATTGTCCTTGCTGCCACATCAGCATAATTCTACAAGAAAATAGTCCTCATGCATTTCCAATCGTAGGAAACCATCGTATGATGCATTCCACAGTTGAGGACCAAGTACGAGTACATATCCATGAGCAGCCCCTGATATGATATCTTTCATTCTTACCCCTTGAGCAGTCTCCTATGTCTGTTCTCAAATGTCTTCACAAATTTTCATGACCTAAAAGGTCGGCTGACCAGAATCAAACGTGGAATTTATAGGTAATGAAACGAAGAACTGCATACAAACTCAACTGAGAACTGACAAGAACAGAACGAAAAACTATACAGAGTACGAAGGCACGTTTTGGTTGAGGCTATGCATTGGAGAGTTAACTAAAATTCATTTACCATTCCAAGATCTAAGAAGAATGGAACCAATCAAACGTATTTTCTTACGTTTCTCTGGAATCATTTTAGTGCCAGAAATAATAGCTTCTTGACTAAAAATTATTCTTAGTAGATCTGGAGATTAATATAAGAGTGCTTATATAAATAAAATTTTTATTTATTATGAATAAAACCATTTATATAAGCATTCTTGGTAGTTAAAACCATCTGGCCAATGATTGGGGTAGGAAAAATTCGCATCATTTCAGTCATTGGCCACCCGGCCAATAACTGGAGGAATCACCCTTGCTGTCATCCAATTATTAACCGGCCTTATATTTTCCATAATTTGTTAAAATTCCATGTCCTGGTGACAGAAATTAACTAATAATTTACTAGTGACCATGCAAACACAAGAAAAACTACATCAAATTTGAAAATAACCACATCAAACCCTTAAGAATGAGTTGTGGTATGCTTATCGTTTTCATAAGAAACAGGTGTGATGATCATAATTCATGGACCTTCACCACTTAAAATGAGTTTGGGCGGTTTATATAGGGCTTCACTGTAACTTTCAAGATCCAACTGCCTTCAAGAATAGACACTTAAACTGAGGAAAACATTCAAAATGATCCAAGAGAGAATTGTGTGGTAAAAAACTAACTTGAAAAACTAGGTGGCCAATGACTGGGGGGTGGCCAATGATTGGTGCCTATACCCTACGTATCGGATCATCATCTACACAATATTATTGGGTATTAATATTATGGGTACGAGGAAGCTATGTCCACACCCACTTGGTTTTTTTTAATAAATCGAATTTTTATTAAAAAAGTCCATTCATGCAGCATGAATTAATGAGCGAATTTTCAAAGAAGTCTTTCAGTTTCTTTCAGGGTGGTTAAGAAAAGGATCAATGGTGTTGAATTTTCTTTTAGAAAGTTCTTTTACACGATTCTTGGTTTTTTCGATTTTTAGTATACCATACCAACATACTGTATGCACAGGTTATGCTTTGAAGATGTTAGAAGTTCATATTCATGTTCTACTCGTTCCCCCGAACTCATAGAGTTCGGCTACTGCATTTCTGGGTACAAAAACTATACCGACGTTTTCATTATATACACAAATACATTTATGTACCTACCTACTATTTTAAATTTTTGGACAATTTTTCATTTTTGTAAAGTGCATCGGTATCAGAAATTTCGTGCCGAATCCGAATATACCATATAGGTGTTACTATGATTGTGAAGGTAATAACCACAAAAACCGGGAAACCCCCGTTATTTTGACTATTTTTGAAATTTGGACTACTTTGGGTTGCCCAAAATTTCTGGCTAGCGAACTCGTCCTTTTGTTTATTGTCACGAACATTTTGGCGAAAACTAAAAAATTTTGCTAGACAATATATATAACTTCAGGGATCGTTTCAGAATATTCCAAAACGGATTTCAGTTGAAACAATTTTCGAAAGAGTCCATTCTAAAAATTTTGATTCCATTGCAATAGCTTCATTTTCTTTGAAAATTCGCTAAAATCATGAAAGAGTCGGAACACGAATAACAAATCATCAAACTCTTTCGCCATTGTTCGCTTTGTATCTATATTATACATTGTCGTTTTGTACTTTGAATCTAATCCATCAAATTTGTAGTGGTGTGGGAGGGGGATCGGGTGATTGTTTTTTCTTGCTTGATTCCAAAGGTTGATTATTGAAAATAATAAATCGAAAACGGAACTTAAGCAGTAGATACCCCTCGTGGCAACCAGCTCCCAAGAGTGTTAACGATTTTCTTACACCATTTGGTTTGTAACATCGATCCTCCTCCAGTATAACTTCATAAACTGTATGACCGGTGGTAGAGGATTTATGGAATTCTGCAGGCGAACCAAGCCTAGATCATAACTTAACGCTTTGCCACAATCCTGATGAAAGTGAATTTCTTTGGCTAATCGTGTACCGGACTCCAAGTAATAAGTAGTATTCCTGTAAACAGAACCAATATAATCGGTTATTGTACTTTCATCGTTTTCAATAGGAACAAAACACAATGACTGGTCTTCTTAACGGGAAAAATCGATTCATTGGTTATAAGACATCCCACAATTGATGAGCGTCAGTACAAAAACCACCAAAGTTAGTTGTTAAGTTGTTAGTTGTTTGTTGTTCTTTCTTGATAGTTTAATCAGTAAATTGTCTAGACACAGCCCTTTTTACAATGATGCGGGGCACCTTATCCTCCAATCAAGTAGAAGCCTCAATGGGCAGAAAAGCTTCCTCGCAATGAAGCTTCCTCTAATAGAATAACTAAATATGAAATTTCACAATGATTTATTATATCACACGTCTCCATAGAACGCGGCTTTTCCCTTTATTACTACCTACTAGCTATGTCACCGCTACCTGAGAGTTGTGAGTGAAATTTGTACTTGGTTGCTAAAGTCTCGACAGGTTGAGTTTACTCGCTAGCTAGTAATTTCCCCCACATTTCTCCATATTATTGTGTAAGCCTTTTATTATTGTGTAGACAATTTTTTGTAATTCGTTCATTTTGGTTTATTATTTTCAATAATGAACCTTTGGAATCGACCAAGAAAAAAAAAATTTTAACACCCCCTCAAAATTTGATGGTTTGCGTTTCAAGGTACGTAGAATCCAAAAATCGAATAAAAATTTGGCCGTCCGTCCGCCGTCCGCCGTCCGCCGTACGCCGTCCGCCGTACGCGGCACTTTTGCCACTTAGCATTGACCGATTTTGATGAAACTTGGTATGTAGGCTCCATTTGGGGTCTAGTTGTGCCCCGAAGCTTTTGGTTGATGTAGGTCACTTCTAAGGGTTCCAAAATCAATTTTGAAATTTTGAAAACGCCCTAACTCAAAAAATTTTGATATAAAGGTATTGTTTTTCCTTCAATTTAAGATTCTCTAGAATTTTTAGAATTTTTTGAGACCACGCGGAGCTCTGTAGGACAAACCGTTCGCTCCCTACGAAAATTTAAAGGTTTATATTGAAATATATGTATGTATATATATATAAATCAAAACACGAGTGTGAATCGCAAAAGAGGCCTAATCTCCGTTCAAATTAGAGCTGACCGAAATGCGATCGATGGTTGGTGATTTTGATTTAAAAAAAAAATTTTTTTGATTTTTTTTTGATTTTTTATTTTTTTATTTTTTATTTATTTTTTTTCCTTCATATTGGATGGTTGGTGATTTTGTAGACGAGTGATCTATATAGAAAAATAATAAACCATTGTGTAATAATTTGCAGCGTTTTTTAGCCGACTTCAGAACTAGGAGATTAGATTACAGGTTTTTAAATTTAATCATACTTTTTGTTGATCATACATTTGAAAAAATTGAAAACTCTAAATATCTCTACGTTAATTTGTTGGGAACAACCTTCTTAGTACAAATGTAGTCACTTGCGACGAGATTGTGGAAACCCATTTTAATAAAAATCGGAGTTAAGAAGAACATTGTCTAGGCTAACGAACTCGTCTTTCTGTTTGTTATTATGAACATTTTTTCAAAAACGTTTGTGAATTAATTGCCTACCGAAGTTATCCTTATTATTTAAGAGAAGAGTGCGAGTCGCAAATAATTCAGGGGCTGACTTGTAGCACGGTCAGTGTCCAGGGAAAGAAGGAGTTGGAAGCAAGCTCAGATAAACGAACGCTTGAAGGCGCTAGATACATCTGGAGCGCCTTTTGGCCAACAACAACATGGACTTACGAAATGTAGATTACTAGTGTAAAATTATTGTACAACTCATCCACTCATGCTGCTCGAATGGGACTACTTCTATTTTACTTACCTGATGTTGAAAACAGGATTCAATTTCTTTTGAATTTCTCTTGGATGGTTTTCCCAGAGGTATGAAGGGGCGAAGTTGACTCTAACGTTACTCCTCTCACGTGAGGTCACTACCGTGTATTCCGTACCGTTTGGGTAAAGAGCCTTTTCACCCACATATTCCTTCAGGGCTCGGCACGATGTAACCACGTGCCAAGCTGTTATCAGGTTGCCAACCGCCCAGTTTTCTTCCGGGTCGGAGTTTTCAGAGCGGACGTCCACTAAGAAAGGGAATTCGGCCCGACCGGCGAAGAGGTTTCCCACGTATTTGGCACCATCGGTCTTCAACAGTTTGTCATATTCTTCCGGTTTCGGTTTTTTCCACTCCACGTAAAGCTCGCTGTCGTCTTTATATACTGGTTGTATAACTGAATACACGAGCGGAGATATCCACAGCACAACTAAGCAAAGCACTCCGTAGAACATGGTAGATTTGAGTTCAAGTGAGGAATTTTCTGATCAAATTATCACTGAAGTTCATTCATGTCGAAGAGTCTTCGGGTGTCGATACCTGCTAAATACATGCATTACTTAAACGAGGAATTTTTTAGTTTTCTTCTGTTTACTGTTTCAAATTGTAAGGTGTCAGGATCCAATCCTCCATCTAGTACCTACTAAAACTTACATCATCAGTCATGGACTACCTTGAGGTGGAAAGTGGTTAGAAGCAGGGCCGTTTGATCAGTTCTTCCTGCATTCTCGTTGTCCCTGCTTGACCTGGTCGAGGAATTGCCATGAGGCATCCATGTACGGGGGACAAACATGGGTATAGTCGCTTTCGCCGATGTCCTTCTTCTCGTTGCGAAAATACCTCCAGAGAAACATTAATGCTCTACTAAGCTACTGCCAAAAGTTGAACCTTATGGTAAATTCGGAGAAATCATCGAGGAGTTATTATCATGCATAGATCAGATGCATATCAGGCTTAGTTGTATTTTCTGATCAAAATATCACTAAAGTTAATTCATTTCGAAGAGTCTTCAGGTGTTGATACCTGCTGAGTTCATGTATTAATTAAACGTGGAATGTTTGAGTTATCTTTTATTAACGAATAGTTTTCAAAAAATGGTAAAATATTTTCTCTTTGCGGAGCCCGCTTTATTAACGATTATCTTAATTGCAAATGGCTCTCTTGGAAGGCTGCAGGCAATTCATTAAGATCGTCAAAACACGTTCTTTCCGATGTTTCCTAAAAAGAACTACACCAATTTCGTATATTTTGAACCTTCATAATTGAACCTTCATTTAAAAAAAAAAAAAAAAAAAAAAAGTGGGAACATCTAGGTTGAACCAGCCTGTTATTTGAAGGGATTTAAACCTGATATGTGGACGATAGCTGACGAAACGATAGGTCGGTTCAATAGTTGATGGTTGTAGGTTGTGAAAACGAAGATTGGGAGGGAAAAAGATTTCCTTGAGACATACCTACCTCTGTACTGAGTACCTGTGTAAGGTTTTGGAAATAGCTCATCGTCGTCTGGCTCATGCAGCTGCTTTAGAGGTGTTGCGTGACGACATCTGGTGGGCCGCTGAGTTGGCTTTGCTGGCTACTAAGTTTGGCGTACTCAACAGCCTATCAGGGACTCGAAGACTCCAAAGGAGAGCTTCAGGGGAGTCGTTCTGGCATCGGTATCAATCACACTGTACAGAGAGTTGGAGCGGTTGCGGCACCCTATTATATGTGGTTAGATGGGTGGTCTCGGTAAGGACAGATTTGCTGAACCTGAATGCCAAACCTTTTTCATAGGACCATTTGGAGCTATGCTCAACGTGGAAAGAGATCTCTGGAACGTCATTTGCACAGGCCTAGTCCTTGCAGGGTTCTGCTTGCCTATGTTTCCCGGGACGTGGCCATTGCCGCAATGATGGCCTGATTGGTCATCATTAGAGTTGTGTCGGTCAGGAGTGAACGTATTGAAAAGACCTTATCTTCAAAACGACCTTGTCTGAACTGAACGGATTGCCAAAATTAACACGGTCATTCGTTCATCAACCCACCAATCGAGTTTTCTGAAAAAATTCCGAAAACAACGGCAGAAGGCCAACAAAACAAATTAATTGCCCGCAACATGGATGTATAATGTATTTGTACACATCCATGTTTGTACATTGATCAAGAATGTGTGAAAATTACTTGGGAGTACATCATGGATGCTAGGTCCATGGAGTACATCAACAGAAAGGAGTGGTTTTCTATGGAAGTATCAACAACATTTTTACATGGAAGTATCAACGGAAAGGAGTGGTTTTCTTCCTTCATTCAACTTCCATCATCCAAGTGCAGTATTACGTCCGAATGAACTATGGACTAAAAAGTGTTGAATGAATCAAATGAGCTTAAAGACAAAAACGAACGAATGAATCATTCGAATCGATGACCTGAAAGACAAAAAAGACTCAAAGACTGATTCATACGATCCGAATCAATGTTTCGTTCGTTTTTGTCTTTTAGCTCATTTGATTCATTCAAATCGCCTCCTCACTTACTCGGACTCGTTCAGTTTTTCGACTCAGCATTTTTTCGAGTCACGACCTGAATCTTAATATGGATCCTTATGGATGTTGTTTGTTTGATTCCAGCTGGTTCGGTTTACCGACTCACTCGTTTCAATTTCACTGACATCGAATAAGTTTTGTTTTAGCATCTTTGATCGATGTCTTGTTCCTCTTCCTATATCGATTACACAAGATAACAAAATTTAGGGGTGGTCTGGCTGCCTCGTTCTTTCACCACTTTTCTTATGGTATTTGGTGCGCTGAATCCGAATCTGACGTCAGTTTTTTTTGTTAACGTCGGATTTTCAAGATATGGCTAGTTTTACGATTTTTCTAGTTCTCACTTTTCTTCATTTTTTAGCGAGCAACAAACTCGCTCGTTTTTTGTGTGACTTCTGACCGGCTGGTTGTTAGTCTTGTGTTTGTGTTCTGATCGCTTCCTTTTAAATTCCAAATCCGAATTATTTGTTGGTTTCTGGACTCTTCGGTTAACCACTTTGGTAAGTGATCGTATTGTAAGAACTCTTTATTATTTTGCAATAAAAAAACCTTATTTATGAATTACTGTATTTTGGTAATTAGCGCATTTTCTTATTTTTCTATGAGGAAAAAAAGCGCTAGGGTTGGGAATTGTTACAAAAGTATCGATACTGTATCGTATTCGAGTTGATATCCCATGCACCATTTGGCTTGAGTGTCTCAAAATAACAACTTACCTAACTGATTTATCAGGCAAAATATTTTTTAAATTCATTTCTTGCCATCAAGAGCCCAAGCTAAGTATATTATTGAACATTATTTCTCCATAATATTAATTAGTTTTATCAAAGACCCAACTGCCTCTCTACAAATCTACAAAGGTTCATTTCACTGGTTGAGTTGGTATGTGAACGTAATGAACGGGTGAACGGATTCAAAAGACCTGGTCTCTGTAATGAGTGACCGTTTGGGATTCGAATCCGCCAAATGACCGTGTCTTACACACCCCTAGTCATCATTGCTATTACCATGGCGCTATAGGGCAGAATTGGTGCGGGAGTTTAATTGGTATTGTGGTTATGAAGTTATAAAGGAAACCGCGAGGAACGAGTGAGAATAATTTATATTTTACAAGACTCAAAATCACAGAATAAGAGAAAAGGAAAAAGTAAGTTTCTAGGTAAACATAATTAGTCATTTGCATAGCAACCAGCTGTTGTGGGGTTGGACCTCCACAGTACTCCCCCCCAAGTGTCAATGATATCGGTCCGGGAAACGAACATGACGACCAGCACGAGTCACTGACGGTCGGTTTGGTTGGTCCGGATTGGCTGCGTTGACTATGTTGGATGGTAGATTGCTTGAGGATGATGAAGGATTCGATGGTGATGCAGTCTCGGTAGTATCGACTAAAAATGCTGGCTTCAGTCGGTCTATAGACAGCGTTTGCTCTCCACGGGGCGTGGCAATCTTGAACACTTTCTCGGTCCGCGAAATCACCAAATAAGGGCCATCGTACGTCGGTTGGAGTGGCTTTCGGACGGCGTCGTGCCGGACGAAAACGTGCGATGACGTACGCAACGCCGGGTGTACGAACAATTTCCTATGGGTGTGATGCTCGAATGGTACTGGCCGAAGCTTTTCAACGTGCTCACGTAGTTTTTCAATGACTGCTGGCACGTCAGAAGGGCTTGAGGTCTGTTCGAAGAAATCTGCTGGTAAACGGATGTTCTCGCCATAGAGGAGCCCAGCTGGTGTCACTCCGCAGCTTGGCATCAAAGTAGATCGCAAACCGAGAAGAGTGAGAGGGAGGGCGGAAACCCAGTCATCAGAGAGCTGTGCTTTCAACGCCGATTTCAAGCGCCGATGCCAAATTTCAACTGCACCATTTGACGCTGGATTGTATGCCGTAGTTCGCAGGTGATCTGTCCCCAGCAGTATGGTGAGGCTTCTGAAAAGTTGGCAGTCAAATTGCCTGCCCCGATCAGTGGAAATACGGCGCGGGACGCCAAACCGGGAGACCCACGTTGAAACAAACACTGCAGCGACAGTTTCGGCAGTGACGTCTTGAATTGGCGTTGCTTCTGGCCATCTGGAGAATCGGTCGACCATGGTGAGAAGGTATCGGAACCCCTGAGAAATTGGCAAAGGCCCTACAATGTCAACATTGACGTGGTCGAACCTTGCTTCCGTAGGAGGGTAGGAACCTATCGCACTGGAGGTGTGGCGCCATGTCTTGGCTCGCTGACATGGTATACACGTCTTGGCCCACAGAGCGACGTCTTTCTTGAGGGATGGCCAGCAGAAACGAGACTGAACTAACTTCACAGATGCGGAAATCCCTGGGTGAGCCAGGTTATGAAGGGAGTCAAAAATACTTCGGCGAAACTGCTCAGGAATGAAAGGCCGGAGGGCTCCCGTGGACGTGTCGCATGCCAGTTCCAAACCATCACTAAGCTTCATGTGCTGAAACTGGAGCTTGCACTTGGGTGATGACTTCAAATGCCGAAGTTCGTCGCATTTTAGCTGAGCTGTGGCTACGGCTTGTAGCAGGGCTGTTGAGGAGAGTTCGATGGCTGACAAACGAGAACAAAAATCAGCTGGAACATTTGAGGACCCTGGGACATAACGGATGTCCGTCGTAAATTGTCCAATGAAGTCTAAGTGCCGGAGTTGTCTCGGGGATGCCTTTTCTGGTCGTTGAGCAAAAGCGTAGGTCAGCGGTTTGTGGTCTGTATAGATGGTGAATGAACGTCCTTCCAGCATATAACGGAAATACTTGACCCCACGAAACGCTGCCAGTAGTTCGCGGTCGTAGGTGCTGTACGAGCGTTCGGCCGAGGACAACTGCTTCGAGAAAAACCCGAGTGGCTCTAAGGTGTCACCACGGCGTTGGTGTAACGCTGCGCCAAGTGCACTGTCGGAAGCGTCGACCATCAAAACTACAGGCAGCTCGCAAGATGGGTGGGCCAGAAGTGTAGCGTTTGAGAGAGCTAGCTTCAACTGCTCAAACACGTTTTTTGTGTCATCTGTCCAGTTAACTTTGCGGCGGTCACGTTTCCTGGGACTAAGGCACAAGTCAAATAATGGCTGTTGTAGCACTGCAGCACGAGGAAGAAAACGCCGATAAAAATTCAGCAAACCCAGGAATCGACGTAAATCTTCAACTGTATCAGGGAGTGAGTAGTCGGAAACAGCTGAAACACGCTCAGGAAGAGGCTTGATGCCTTTGGCGTCGATGAGGAAACCGAGGAAAGGGATGGCTATTACTCCAAATAAGCACTTCGCAACGTTGATGCATACTGAGTGGGAGTCAAGTTGCGAAAATAGCTGTTGCAGATGGCTTTGATGTTCTTCCACCGATGACGATGCTACGAGAATGTCATCTAAATAGACGTAAACGAACGGTAATTCTCGGAGAATTGCGTGGATGTAGCGTTGGAATGTTTGAGCTGCATTCTTAAGCCCAAATGGCATCCGAACGAACTCAAAAAGACCGAATGGTGTCACAACTGCTGTTTTGGGGACATCTTCCTCGGCAACCTTGATGTGGTGGTATGCACGAACGAGGTCGATTTTTGAAAATATAGTTTTTTCCGGCAAGTTGGGCGTTGAAATCGTAAATATGTGGTAAGGGGTATTTGTCAGGGACTGTAGCTGCGTTCAGTGCCCTGTAATCGCCACATGGCCTCCAAGTACCGTCTGTTTTTCGAACCATATGGAGCGGACTAGCCCAGGCACTTTTAGATGGGCGGCAGATGCCCAAGTTTATCATATGTTGAAACTCCTGTTTGGCCTGTTCCAACTTGTCTGGCGGGAGTCGGCGAGGTTTGGCTGCAACTGGTGGTCCTTTAGTCTCGATGACGTGTGAAAAATCAGGAGTAGGATCGCAGTAGGCTGGGTTGTTTTGAAGGAGTTTAGGGAAGGATAGGAGCAATTTAGCATACTTATGGCCAGGATCAACGACATGAACAGATGAGTGATCGCACACTTCTCTTTCTGTCACTGGTCTCCTCAGATGCGTCGAAGAGTCTATTAGGCGTCGATTCTTGATGTCGATGAGCAGCCCGAATTCGCCTAGAAAATCGGCTCCGATAATGGCATGCTCGACATCTGCAATCACGAATGGCCAGCGAAACTGACGACGTAAGCCTAAGTCCAGGGAGTAGAGTCGTTCACCATACGTGCGTATTGGTGTTCCATTTGCTGCGAACAGAAAGCGTTTGGTCGGTGAACGACGATCAGCAGGAGAAGGTGGAACGACAGAAATGTCAGCCCCTGAGTCAACTAGGTATTTAGTGTTATCGAAGAGGTTGAATACAAACAGACGACGAGAATGTTGTGTGCCCGCTCTCCCCGTTGCCGCATTTAAGGAGGGGGCTGTTAGTTTTCCGCCTGAGTGTCGGATAGTGCGGGTTTAAAACTACATGGGAGCAAACATCGTCGAGCTTTTACACCGTAACGTTTGTGGTACATGCAAATCTCATTTTCAAACTGACTAGTTTTCGGCTTAGGGGTTCGAGAACGAGGTCGATGATCACTGGACCCACCTTGGAAGGATGCACGTCCCCTGAACTTGAGCTCGGCTAGAGCCTCAGAAATTTGGGCAACTTGGGCTTCTAAACGGCTGAAACGGTCATCTGAGGTATTGGCGGACCCAACGGCGTATACTGCATGGCTGTGCGATGGAGAAAACTCTAAAATTTTATCAGCCATCGAGGCCAGGGTGTCGAGTGGGTCCGAGGATGACGCCAGGATGGCTCGAACGTTGGCGGGTAAACGTTGGAGGAACATCGTTCGAAGAAAACTGTCCTGTACCTGTGATCCTGCTAATGAATGCATTTCTCGCAATAGCTGGGACGGTCTACGGTCACCTAGATCGAGTTCAGTAAGAAGTTTGGAAACTTTTTGACCCTCTGAGACCTCAAATTCAGCCTGTAAACGATCGAGGAGATCGCTGTAGGGAGTCGCGGTCAGCGGTTTCAGTAGGAAATCTGAAATAAGTTCTGCAACGTCGCTATCGAGTGAGGCAAGAATATAATTATATTTTGTTAGTTCGTTCGTGACTGGTGTGTTGGAAAACTGCGCGTCTACCTGCATGCGCCAGATTTTTACATTTCTACGCCATAAGGGTGGTATTTTAATAGAAATTCGCGCTACTTCCCTTTGGTCAGTGCTGTCGGCCGAGCTGGAACCACCATTGCCACCGGAGGAGGTCATCTCTGAGCTCTGGACAAAATTGAACCGTACGAAAACCGTAAAACTCGCGAAACGGACGACGAAATTGATCACGAAATTATTCTCGAGTAGGTACCGGGAATTCTCGTACACTCCAAACCGATTTGTTATATTCGGGGTCACCACTGTGGTTATGAAGTTATAAAGGAGAACCGCGAGGAACGAGTGAGAATAATTTATAATATAAAAATAAATTATATTATATTATATATTTTAAATTTATAATTTAAAATATTATTTTACAAGACTCAAAATCACAGAATAAGAGAAAAGGAAAAAGTAAGTTTCTAGGTAAACATAATTAGTCATTTGCATAGCAACCAGCTGTTGTGGGGTTGGACCTCCACAGTATCATACTTTGGGTGCTATCCTACCCTAGAAATCTGGAATTACTCCGAATGTACCAACGCAAGTCGAGCGGAAGAACTTCTCGTTTTATTTGCAAAACATGCGTATTATTAGAAGAATCTCTTTAATTTCTTCCCTTACTTCAATTTAGTTATATCTCAGAACATATTATTGACCTTATAGATGCGCCCCGTACTTCCCAGCAGACTGTTCAATACCTAGGTGGTTTTATTAGAATGGCATTGTCTGTAAATCTGTGTTACTGGTCATACAACAAACTTATTTCTCGTTTCTCTTCTTCATATTTTCGCAGCTTTTCCTTAGGTGCGTCTAGGTTTGAGGTACTGAATATGAAGGCCACGAAAGTTCGGGGTGTTGGGAAATATTTTAGAGGAAACGTAAGCAATGGTGTTCGAAAGTAGGTTCTTCCAATGCTCTGGAGTGCATACAGGGTGTCCCATGTTAAGCACCAAAAAACTTCGGGAGTCGATTCTACAACTAATTTTAGTAAGAAAGTGTCTTTTAGCAATTTTTCGTTAAACGCTTAATTTCCGAGTTACTTCAATTTTAAGATTTTTTTCGTGTTTTCGACCTTAAGCCATAAAAATGACCATAACTCGCTTAATTTACAAGCAATTCAAAATCTAATTACACCGTTGGATAGGGCGTTAAATTTACCATCTTTCTAGTGGTTATACAAATATTTTTGTAAGGTCGTGATGGGTGAAAAATCAACTCGTAAAGTCATTTTTGTAAAATTGTCAAAATTTCCTACTTTTTCTTTTGACTGTTAATGTTTTACTTCCACATGATTTTTCACGTACCTCTACGTCAATAACTGCGCAAAGATCTCAGCTTTCTAATGGTATAATTTGTTTTAATTTTACTCCGCTAATTAGGGGTGAAAAATACGTTTGAATGCTAAAAAACGTGGTTGCTCTCATGGAAATCAAGGTTTCTGGTTCGTTGGGCCTCGGGCAGGTTCGACGAATTAGGGGTGGAATTCTCCGTCATTTTCTACGCTATTAGACTGATTCCATCACCGTTGGTATGTGAAAGCTCAGTATTGAATTTTGGTAGGTCCGAATCTTTTTTTTTAACTAGGTATTTATGCACGAATTGAATGTTCAATTCTCGAACTTTCTCGATTGTATGAAAAAAGAGATATCTCATAAAGAATAGCGTGTAGATGTGGAATAAAAAATAGAAATAAATAATGATATCGTAGAGAAAGAAAAAATGATATTTATGAACAAAAATAATCTTTATGTTCATCGAAGTACGTTATTGACTAAACTTAAATGAGATAATAAATTATCCCCTACTCCGTCTTGACTTCGTTTGTCATTCGTCCGGATACCTGTGAACACAAAGCTAAGTTTTTAACAGCTAAGTAGGAAATAATTGAGAAATTTGAAGGAGTGGTCATCATATTACCGATTTAGAGTAAGTGCTCAATGTGACCTCCTCCTTCTTCAGTACATAATCTGCATCGTCCCCTGACAGCTCATTCCTCAATTATTTTCTACTTGGCTGTTAAAAAATTAGCTTTGTGTTTACAGGTATCCGGACGAATGACAAACGAAGTCAAGACGGAGTAGGGGATAATTTATTATCTCATTTAAGTTTAGTCAATAACGTACTTCGATGAACATAAAGATTATTTTTGTTCATAAATATCATTTTTTCTTTCCCTACGATATCATTATTTATTTCTATTTTTTATTCCACATCTACACGCTATTCTTTATGAGATATCTCTTTTTTCATACAATCGAGAAAGTTCGAGAATTGAACATTCAATTCGTGCATAAATACCTAGTTAAAAAAAAAGATTCGGACCTACCAAAATTCAATACTGAGCTTTCACATACCAACGGTGATGGAATCAGTCTAATAGCGTAGAAAATGACGGAGAATTCCACCCCTAATTCGTCGAACCTGCCCGAGGCCCAACGAACCAGAAACCTTGATTTCCATGAGAGCAACCACGTTTTTTAGCATTCAAACGTATTTTTCACCCCTAATTAGCGGAGTAAAATTAAAACAAATTATACCATTAGAAAGCTGAGATCTTTGCGCAGTTTTTGACGTAGAGGTACGTGAAAAATCATGTAGAAGTAAAACATTAACAGTCAAAAGAAAAAGTAGGAAATTTTGACAATTTTACAAAAATGACTTTACGAGTTGATTTTTCACCCATCACGACCTTACAAAAATATTTGTATAACCACTAGAAAGATGGTAAATTTAACGCCCTATCCAACGGTGTAATTAGATTTTGAATTGCTTGTAAATTAAGCGAGTTATGGTCATTTTTATGGCTTAAGGTCGAAAACACGAAAAAAATCTTAAAATTGAAATAACTCGGAAATTAAGCGTCTAACGAAAAATTGTTAGGAGACACTTTCTTACTAAAATTAGTTGTAGAACCGACTCCCGAAGTTTTTCGGTGCTTAACATGGGACACCCTGTATACAACTAAATCAATGTAAAAATTACTTTGAAAAAGAGATGTTTTGAGTAATTTGGAGGTAGTGGGGGGTTACACTGATAACAGAAAACGAAAAGAGAGAGGTTCAGGAAAAGATGGAGGCTCCTTGGGAGGACACTTAATTCTACGCTTGATTTCAAACGCAAACAATTACAAATCTCGCATCTTGACCTTGCTCTCTGGGAACTCTAAAGAAACTTACCCTACCTGGAGTATTCGACAACGAATATTTTTCGACCAGAAAGACAAACATTTTTTGAACTAATTTCAAAACATTCCTATTTTCGCCATGGCATCCGGGTAATTTGTGGTCACCTTTCTCCAAGTCTTGTTATGGCGAAAGAAATTGGCAAATCATGATGTTATTTTTATGAACGTGATGATTGTGTTACCTTGTGTTGTATTCCTCAGCAGACCGCGTACACTGAAAGTTCAAAAATTCGCCTGAATATTCATGCCATCGATCTTTATCAATAGTAACTAAATAAATTCTTATCAACAATCATCCATTACAGTTTACAGTAAGTTCTTTTGTCTCCGTCTCTCTCTTCTTCTCTTCAGTTCATTCGTCGATACCGTTGTTATCGGTAAAACATCAGTTTCTTATCCATAAAGTGTGACAGCCAACCTAACTGTAAACTGTGGGCGAATCGACTTTAAAAATTTGATGCTGAGAAATTAAAAAATCTGTGAGTCAGTTTTTTTACTTCGATACATGTGGACTAATTGAACTCTCGGTGATACGACGTATCACCACCAGAACGTCGTTCTGATAATTACGAGTATGTTGGAGGCCCTGAGGGCTACTCTCAGGGTCCATTCTCAAGAACAGTGTAACTACGCTATACTATAATTACAAACAATTCACTCGGTTGCTATGAAAACAAAAATACATAACAAAACAGAAATGTGTTGGATTATAACTAGGGGTGTGTCGGTCCAGGTATTTCCCTGGAACGGTTCCAACGGTTACGGTGACAAAGATGTAACCGTTCCAAATTACCGGTACAGTTCCATTACCGATACAGGCGATCAAATCCCACTCACATGGCATGGATGAAGCAGGCAGTCAAATCCCTATCGTCCTTCTTCCATGCTTATGATCTCAACTTGCAATACAATAGCATCATTTTCCTTGACAATTCGCTAAAAGGAAGGAATTTGAACAAGTGTTACAAAAGAGGCAATTTATTATAAATAATAGTTACCAAACAATTCAAGGAAAGAATTATGACGTTGCTATCATAATTAACCTTCATCCGCTCGCGTCTCCTGAAGTCACACTTCCGATCGCGTGGGCGGCAAATTGGCCGCCCTTGATTTCACCACTTTTCTCCGTTCAACTTGCGTGTTTCAAATCAGTTTTGACCAGGGAACTCAGCACAACATTACAAGAACATTTTTATAATAAATTCTTTATTCAAATAATCGCAATCACAATAAGAAGGTAAATATATTTATATCAAAATCTTCTTCCTCTGTGGAATACAATCGATCCCTGAAAATATGAACAATTCATTATTAGCTTTCAGTTCAAAATATTTCCAAATAAGATAAGAAACACGTATTGAAAGTCCAACGCATAATCTAGAGCCGCCCTGCGAAAGTAGTACTGTCGAGAAAACACGCGGAAGAAAAATAAACATTTACCTAACCTACATTTTCCAAATCGAGATGCGAAAGATTCATTATTCAGTTCAAAATACAGCAGAGTACGACAAGAAATATCTATGAGAAGTCCTACACGTATTCTAGAGTACTGTGAAAGTAGTACAGTTGAAAATACATGCGAAAGGAAAATTAATATTTACTTACATTTTCCAAATCGAGCGATGCGAAAATTCTCACGTTATCGCCCGCGTAGGCGGCAAATTGGCTCGAACCCGATGCGCCCGACTTTGGAGTAGTATTGACTCAGCTGAAGCGTCCACCACGATCGGATTTCAACGCAATGTAGTTGGTTACATATCAACTAGAGAATACATGGCGCTTCTGGGGCTATCACGGTACTAAGAGCGAGCATACGCGAGAAAATTCGAAAAGGCGGCCAATCTGCCGCCCACGCGAGCGGATGAAGGTTAATAAACGGATCGTTAATATTGAGGCTGATATTCATCGAAATACGAGTCGGCACATTTCACTTAAAAACACTTTATTCAAGAAGACATTTTACGAGAGAATCGGGCGGGCGACAGACAGAGATGGAGTAGCCAACACAACAAAACTAATATAGGTAATACATCCATGTAGATGCTATAAGTGCATGGAAGTTAGGAATAAGAAAGAACATGGATTGACTTATACGGATGACCATGGATGTACGACAGTTGCAGTTTAAGAACTTAACATGACAATAATAAATTAATAAAACTGGAGACAACTTCCATGCTAACCTGTCCAGTAGATAACTTCCCGCTCAAGAGCCATTCCATGAACCATTCTCAGTCCATGGAAGTAGTAAGGGCGCTTCCAGGTACAACATGGAACAGAACTGAGAACAAGATCCATGCTTACTGGTCCAAAACCCTTCCCGGTCCAGAGCCATTGAACCATTCTCTGTGATATCTTATCAGTCCGGTTACATCCTTACCGGTCCAGTTCCATCCTCACCAATCAGAATGATCAGATTGATGAGATGATTGATCAGATCATTCTGATTGGTGAGGATGGAACTGGACAGATAGAAAAGATTCTCTTCCCGGTCCAGAGCCATCTTAAGATATCTTATCAGTCCGTGGAACTGGACCGGTAAGGGTCGAGTTTTTGTCACTGCGTGGAACCGTTCCAACCTGATACTCGGTTCCACAGTCCCGGTACAGCTGTACCGACACACCTCTAATTATAACAATATTGAAGTTTTAGGATTTAAATTTAGATTTAAGGAAACTCACACAAATAGAACTCTAACATCAGGCTGCTTAGGGATCAGTGCTGGAACATGTGTATGACTCTAAACTATGACGCCAGATGGAGGTCGAGCAGTCGATTCTCTTGTATGGAGTGGTATACTTCCTACAGAGATAAATACCTGTGCAGCATGAGCTCGCGGAGCAGGGTCAGAACCCGCTATCTTTGTTCTCACGAGTGGCATACCCATTCAGCCAATTTCAGAGAGGAAAAGAATCCACGCCTCCATCAAACTACAGGCAGTACAGATGGAGCTGAATTGGTTGGATCACGCTCTATCAGAACTAGAACAGCATGATTAGGAATTTCTTTCAACGAAATAGCATACAAGGTGGTCGTTGGGTATGGTTCACCCGTGCCGAATGATGTGTCAAATACCAGGAAAAGCCAAACATGTGCTACATATTTGCTCATCCATGATAAGACCCAGGTGTGCCCGACGTACTCTGCGTTTAGTCTATTTATTGGCTTTGCTCGTCGTAAAGGATGACCAGTATGGCTTGAGCCGCACTTCAATCTAGAATAACGATGTTATCGTCCTGATCTCTTTGTGGTAACACCAAGAGAAGCCTTTACATTGATGTCTCGATGACCTCTAGCTCTGGGCAGACATCACAGTTGTAGCGTCAATGCTGCCAATATTCAGAAATATCAACTTGATGCACTACGAAAGGTTGCAGCAGTGTTTTCCAATATACAACAAAGTAGAATAGAGGTGATTGGGGCAACAAATACCTGACGTGGAAATATAGAAAAATTTTCGTTAATGGATTTTAAATTCTGATTTTTCTCCTCTTACTCTTGTACATTTCCTCTAAATCAATCAAAGAAGCAATAGGTACTTGTAGGAGATATCTAGGAAGGTTTTCCATAGTACTGGACATCAATCGTGTAGACCTAGTCTGAGAAATCGATCAGTCCCATATTGATGGATGCCGTTAGACGCAGGTTCCCATTTCGGGCTGAGTAGTGATTCCCAGAAAGGACGCAATATATCTTAGTCGGGACAGATGTTTTCCTTCCTCTGGCGTCCGGTCGCTGAGCAATCAGGGGGGATCGGACGAACGATAAATTCCCGCTTTCGGAAGGCGAAACAGAAACCTAATCCTGGCAAGACCCCGCCGCCTCAAGATGGACTGCCTTCCTGGAGTTCAACCCGATCCAAGGGAGCAGAACTCTCCTCTGGGAATCCAAGTCACCTGTGATCCTTTGTACACCATTACCTCATACTACGGATGACAAATTTGCGGTACTCAGTCATGCGCTTTCATTCTTTCATTTATTTCATTCTTTAAATTCTTTCAGCGCACGATCTTTTTTTGAGTTACCTTTACTTTTTTACCCATAAAATAGAGGTAACTGAAGAAGAAGTGTTGTATGGCTGGTTTGCATTATCGGATCCACAGGTGGGTGAAGGGTCTCCTATACTTATATACCTTGGGGATTTAAAAGAATTAAAGAAGAAATATGAAACTGTAGAAAAAAGTTTTTTATACATTGTATTAACCTACCACCTATTACGTGATAAGATAGAAAACTGGGAATCCTAAACGACTAAGCTGTTCTCTTTTACTGTCCGGTTCTAAGGTTGAATGAGAAGAGAACATACCCTGAAGTGGATGAAGAATAGACTATGTACTAACTGTCCTAAGGGTGAATAACGATAAATTATGATGAAGTTGGACCTAACAGTGGGTTTACTCCAATGTAATAGAGAAAGTCGTAGAATTATAGGCTTTATTCCACTAAAAATCCTACGTATAAATGAGAAAGTAAATTTGGGAAATAAGTACACAATTCCTAACTAGGAAACACGAACATGTGATTATAACAATTTCCCCCTCTTTAGTTTAGAACATAGTCCTCCTAGAGCTTCGGGGTTTGCCTGCTCCTTTCTGAACGCCTCAGAACTTGGTTCGGTGTGGAGGGTGTCGCAACTGGGCTAGAGGAACTGGGTGCTGAAGGAGATGGCTCGGAAACTTCGTCTATGGTTTGGTTTTGAACATCTTCCTCTTCAGAATCCTCAGAAGTTTCACCCATAGGGGCCAAATGGCGATTTGAGACCGTTGTCTCTCGTCCATCCGGTAGCCGCACGTGTGAGTAGTCAGGGTTTGCCTCCAGGAGTTCTACTTGCACAATGGCTGGATCGTATTTGCTTCCAGGGGGTGGTAGACGTTTCATCAGCACTTGTCCAGGTGTCGATAGCCATGTTGGGAGGGACTGCCCGTTTGCTGATCTACGCGAATGAGAGAACATCCTCTCGTGGGGAGTTGTGTTAGTGGCTGTGCACAGGAGAGATCTAAACGGGTAGAAAATTCGTATTTTATTCATCTGAACAACCATACGAGAAAATTCCTTTAGTTTCCATGGACCAAAATTGGATTGAAGTAATAAATCTGAACCACGAGTGTGATGAGCAAATGAATCTACACTGACAGAAGTGGACCTGAGTAATTAAGAGTTAAAAAGTAAAACGGTCGTACGAAAAATCAGAAACACGAGTGTGAATCGCAAAAGAGGCCCAATCTCCGTTCAAATTAAAGCTGACCGAAAAACGATAGATGTTTTTCTTCATGTTGGATGGTTGGTAGCTTTGCAGACGAGTGATCTATATAGAAAAATAAAAAATAATAAACCATTGTGTAATAATTTGCAGCGTTTTTTTTATTCGAAAAACTCTTGAAAGACACAGAGGTCGCGTCATAAATAAAAATAAATAAATAACTGAAATATTATGGGGAGGATGCCCAGGACTCACCCGACGCCGGCCCTAGGAATGAGTGAAGATGAGGAAGGTGGGGGTGGGAGAGAGGGATGAAGGGAAGAGCCTCCATAAAACAACCATCAATTCAAATATGAGCCGAGCAAGACACGGGTGGTGATACCACGGAGTAGACCTATCGAGATGCACTACTCGCGCAACTCCTTGGCACTTTTCCCGCACCATACCCCGCGCCATGACAAGGTGCAGCCATCACCCTGATGTTGTTGGGTGCCACTCCTTATAGCTCCGACACCGCTTGCCGCGAATCATCTCTGTCATACTTTCTAATCTTAGCCCGCCAAGTCTGCTCCATGTCCAAGCTGCTATTGAAAACTTGGACATCCAGGATAATGCAAGACTAGTCGGGCTTGACGGAAACGATGTCGGGCTTCTTACCCCGGTCACTTGGCATGTGATACAGTCTGTCCCTCTCAACATCCCAGCCGATCCAGTGCCTCCTGATTTTTTCCACTGTTCGTTCGCTTGTCTGGAGCCTCTTGGTCTTCTTTCCTCCTCGTCTCGCTTATTCTCGCAATCCTGGTGGTACTGTTTCAGCTGGTTTAACGATTGGGCCAGATTGTTTTGGCCCTTTCCCTCGTCCTGCTCTGCGTCCAAGCGCCTATGCTCTGCCCGTGTCTCTTTGATTGATGGCCCTTATTTCTTGATGAATTTGTTTAGACTTGGAGGATATAAAACTCCAGTCAACGATTCGACAGCGTACTTGGCTGAGATGCCTACTTCCCCCACTAGAGCCGCCGGACTACCGTTTGTGATGGCGTCGGCAGCAAATCCGAAGATAGCTTTTCTATCTACTCTTCTTATGTCACCGGCTCTCTTTGCTCTATCGTATTCGAAATCGTGTTCCTTTGCTAGTTGATCAGCATAGCACGTTGGTGGCGGTACTTCAAGAGAGTTACCTGGTCCCAAACAATTACAACCTGGGATTGTAAGGTTTGGCATGGACCTGAAAACCCACGAAATCCTACAGGGTATCTTACGAGATCCAACTCCACCTGTGGATCTTAAAGATTTTCTCACCTGCCTGCCGAAAGAAAAAAAAAAATCCCAGCCGCTAGATGACAAAGCACCTGCTATCTGCTTGGCGACCGCATCATGACGTAGGATGCGGCCCCCATGAGTCCGAGGACACTGCTGCACTACATGGTACAGATCGAGGTTTGAGTGGCAGAAGTGACCACGAGCACTGCTTCCCCGAAATTCATAGTTTTTGTGTGATTTATGATTTTTATTCCTCATGGTTTACCTCATGAATGAACAAAATGATGATAATAAAGGTACGTGAAGTGCCTTAGGTACCTTTACCTAACTCTCATATAGCAGATAAGCACGGAAAATCAAACACTTGTTTTACGTATCACGAATATTCTTTATTAGATAAAATAAAATTGATTGTTTAGAAAGAAATAAAATTGAAAACAATTTAGCCAGCCGAACCAACCAACAAAATAGTGGGATAAATTAACATCACATAAATTTGTCACTTTGGCTTTCAATGAGGAATTTCACCATGTCGGAATTTCCTATTTTTGACCCCAAAATCGGATTCAGCACCTCGAAAAACCCCATAAGGCAAACTTTCAGCCCGAACTTCCTAATTTACGAATAAACAAAACAGTGTAGAAAATACGAATGTTTAAAAAAACCGGGAAAATGACGTCATGCTGGAATAGTTCATTTATGGCTGCTTGAAGCGCTGAGATCGAGAAATCTATAGTCCCCAGATGCAAAATTTCATGAAACAGTAAAGTTCGAAATCGAAAAACTGAAGAAAAAAATAGAAAAAGCGAGATGGGGAAAATTAGGTTTCCTCTGTTTTTGTTTGATAACTTTTCTCTTAGAAAACACGATTTCGTCGTCCCAATGGGCAACACTGGGAGGAGACGGCGATCCGAACAGCCCAATCAGCGAGCGTTCCCGCTTCACGTCTGTTTTCCCGGTTAGTTTTGAAATTAAAAATTTTGATTGTCTCCCAAAAATAACAAGAGACTTATTTTCCGAAATCAGCCCGATTTTCATCTATCCCACACCATTAACTATTCAGGAAAAATGCAAACAGAAATCGGTGAAATTCCTCATTCAACCAACGGATTTACGAAATTTTGGCCGGCAGAATACTCTATTTTGACACTTGATTTGATAGTTTTTTACTGGTAACGCTCGCCTTTTACTGGCAGAAATGACAGTTCTGCCAGGAGAATGCAAATAGGGTTGAAATGGGGTGGGTGGGGATACTGTAAGGGTTCTTTGAGCCCTTTATTTTTGATAATCGAGAAATTAATAATACTAGCTTGTAGTGGAGGCTTATGTGTTATCTGACGCATTGAAACCTCAGTATTGGATAAAATGGACTTGGTCACTTCTGCCATGCAGCCCTCGAGATGTTCATTTTAACCATAGGTACCTACTACCTACCTACTAGGGTATTTTTGAACGTTTCAACCCCAGCCACCAACGAAATGGGAATGAAGGGTTGAAATGTTCAAAAATGCCCTAGTAGGTACCTATGGTTGGTGGGTAAAAAATATATAAATAGTGACAATGGCAAAGCTGTGATCTTTGCAGAAGATATCTATGTAGGAAAATAATAAACCTTTGTGAAATAATTCGCAGCGTTTTGAACAATTTTCAATTTTTAGCGAATTTTCAAGGAAAATGAAGCTATTGCAATGGCCTCAAAATTTTTAGAATCGACTTTTTCGAAAAATTTTCACACTGAAATCCGTTTTGGAACATTCTGAAACGATCCCTGAAGTTTTTCCAAAAATCATATGTATATATATATATATGTGTCATTCCGGACGATAACTTGAGTAATTGTTTAAAAAATTTTTTTTAGTTTTTGCCAAAATGTTTGTAGCATCAAACCATAGGTCAAGTTCGTTAACCAGCAATTTTGGACAATCCAAAGTGGTCCAAAATTCAAAAAAACTCCCAAAAAAATGGGGTTTTTCCCGTTTTTTGTGGTTTTTACATTGAAAATCATGGTAATATATGGTATATTCGGATTCAGCACAAAATTTCTGATATGAATGCATTTTTCAAAAATGAAAATTGTCCAAAATTAAGAAAAGTTTGTAGCTATATATATATATAATGAATACGTGCGTATATTTGTTGTACCCAGAAATGCAGTAGCCGTGTGGGTACTCTATGAGTTCGTAGAGACGACTAGAACATGAATATGGACTCCTAACATCTTCAAAGCATACCCAGCAATAATTTGCAGCGTATTATTAGCGAATTTTCAAGGAAAATGAAGCTATTGCAATGGCCTCAAAATTTTTAGAATCGACTTTTTCGAAAAATTTTCACACTGAAATCCGTTTTGGAACATTCTGAAACGATCCCTGAAGTTTTTCCAAAAATCATATGTATATATATATATATGTGTCATTCCGGACGATAACTTGAGTAATTGTTTAAAAAATTTTTTTTAGTTTTTGCCAAAATGTTTGTAGCATCAAACCATAGGTCAAGTTCGTTAACCAGCAATTTTGGACAATCCAAAGTGGTCCAAAATTCAAAAAAACTCCCAAAAAAATGGGTTTTTCCCGTTTTTTGTGGTTTTTACATTGAAAATCATGGTAATATATGGTATATTCGGATTCAGCACAAAATTTCTGATATGAATGCATTTTTCAAAAATGAAAATTGTCCAAAATTAAGAAAAGTTTGTAGCTATATATATATATAATGAATACGTGCGTATATTTGTTGTACCCAGAAATGCAGTAGCCGTGTGGGTACTCTATGAGTTCGTAGAGACGACTAGAACATGAATATGGACTCCTAACATCTTCAAAGCATACCCAGCAATAATTTGCAGCGTATTATTAGCGAAGTTTCATGCGAAAATTATGTGTCGAGAAAAGAAAAAAGAAAAAAAAAGGGGAAAAAAAAAAAAAAAAAAAAAAGTCCTCGTTCAAATATTTTATCGACAACTGCCATCGATAGAAACGTTTAAAACCCAGTGTATTATTGAAAATCGCACGATTTTTCCGTACATATCGCGAATATAACTAAATGTTATCAAATTAATTACTTAGATGCGGTAACGCATCAAGGAGAAAAATGTGTGATAAACAAAAGGTGGCTTGTTGTTATGAGGTTGGGAACATACGAGCATGAACGCGATCCGTCGCACTCATCTTTAACTACGTCCTGGAGCTTCCCCAATCAGAACGCTTCTCGGGCTCCCAGATTCAGCTTTCAGCCCAGTGATTTCACGTCTTCCAGGACGTCGATTATTGGTGTAAAAGTATGTAATAAAAACATATATACATATATATAAACCAAGAATCGAAAAAAAAACTTTCTTCAACAAATTGCAACACCATTGGTCCTTTTCTTAACCACACCTTAAACTGAATGATTTCTTTGAAAATTCGCTCATTAATTCATGCTGCATGAATGGACTTTTTTAATTGTACTTGTATCAGAAATTTTGTGCAGAATTAGAATATGAAAAGTCCACTCCAAGAAAGATGAGAGTCACTTTTTTTTGGAAAACGAGTTTTGGTTGGCAATACCTTCTCCTGACCGAGTAGTTTATGAATGTGACCTCAAAATCACAACAAAAATAAGAGTCTCGGCTTAAATCGCCGTCAAAGTTTAGGACTACAATGCAAGAAGGATGAGAGTCAGTTTCTGACAATGCAAGAAAGATGAAAGTCGGTGGTGCAATGTTTCCGCACCTGTTGTTTTTATAACCCGACGGAAGGCTGCAAGGTTATTCCACTGTTGTTTACTGTTTAAAACTCGTGCCAGTTGTCTCTAGAGATTTTACCTTTTTAAGTAATCGAACGTTTATTGATAGTAAAGTATGAGTGAGTGCAGTGAAGTGGAGGAGAAGGTAGAAAGGGGTTCGAAGAAAAGAAAGAAGTTTGGCAGGATGGAAACTGTAATGAAGAATTTTGAGGGTAAGTTCTCACGAGACAGGCTCAGATTGTTGTTGCAAGCGGTTGAAATGCTTCACAAACGTGAATGAGACAAATCGAAAGAGAATAATTCAAGATTTCAATCAGCTTATGAGTTCGGAATATGAGTTCGGATAACTTCAAGAAGAAAAGTGGGGAATTTTTCCTGCCACCTCGCAAGTACAAGGGCTCAATTCCTCTTAACTCGGAGAAATTCAAGGATCTCCATCACCTCAGGCAATTCTGTGGCCCCTCAGGCAGAGATTTTATTGACAATCTAAGGCATAATGTCAGGAAGGCTGCAAAAAGACAACAGTCAACGAAGAAAACAAAAAGAGGGGGAAAAAACAGTGAAAGAACTTTTGGTTTTATTTTTTTTTCATCTCTCACTATGTACATTTTCTTTCAATAAGTAACTTTTTTTGTTCTCAATCGAATCTTAACTCAAAATCCTTCTTTTCCCAGTGTTCTCTGTAGTGATTTGATTGACAATATTTTTTTTGCCAACTTGTTTTACTGACATTCATCTTTTTTGCATACTTTTAAAGGGGGTTTCTTTCATTTTATCGTCTTAAATTACCCAAAAATTTAATATTTTTCCGAACCAACAAATTATCATTAACCTTAGGGGGCTAGGGAACATTTTGCACCACCTAATCATCATCTTATAATTTTCTTAATAGTGAGTGCGAGTCTTGAAACTTTCAAATTCGATTTTCTCAGTTTCGACAAAAGCTGACTCTCATCATTCTTGGAGTGGACTCTTCATATACTATAATATAATATGTTAATATCCATTTTATGGTAATATCCACAAAAAAAAACAAAAAAAAAAACAGAAAAACACCTTTTTGGCCCATTCTTTGAAATTTGGACTCCTTAGGGTTGTCTAAAATTTACTGGCAAACGAACTCGTCTTTTCTTTTGTTCTTATGAACATTTTCAAATTTCAATTTTTCGCTCAAGTTACCGTCCGGAGAGGTTTTGAGTTCATTGCAGTATCTTCATTTTTCTTTGAAATTCGCTAAAACTTCCTACCAGTTGTCTTCTTCCCAACTTCTCTACGTCATCCGAAAAAATGTTTTTCTTACCAAGCCCAAATAAATGGTGAAACTTTTATCAGGTAATATGAATGGACCGGACGGGTGAGGACGAGGTTTCAACACAATGCCATTCTATCTATTACCCAACCTTTCCGTATAAAGGGCTTTTTTTTTACTCGGCCAAAATAACGAGGTTTTACTTTCAACTTCCATTAGCTCTTGGAAGAGGGCGCGAACTCGAGTGAACTAAAAACATTGTCGACCCCTTCAAGATAACTCTGGAGGAAACTTGCCTCTCCATTCATGCCTCTGCACATTCATGTATTGTCCTCTTATCCTTCTAACCCTTTTTTTCTGTGTTATCTTGTATACACTTTGTTTAATGTAACCTGCTGCAACAAAGGGGAACTTCGAATAAAACAAAGTTAAAACAATCGTAAAGATTTATTGAGGTTTTAATGAGTGTGTTTGTTTTTTCAAGTTTAAGTACTTGATTGGGATTACTGAATCATAGTAATCCTCAATTCTCCCATCGAAAGATTTAGCCTTTCGATCTATCGGAATCTTGGGAAGAAAGAACACGTCTGCTAGGTTGCATTACGGCTTCCACAGATTGATCAAAGTATTATAGAGTTCTTCAAATCAGTATCACTGATATTGTCATGATTATGTTGATCATTTACACGATCAAGAGGTTATTCACAATTATTTAGCCGTTTTTTCACTTTTTCATATTGATGCACCCTGGGATCGTATCTTCACAATAGAAAAACGCTGCAAGTTATTCCACAAAGGTTTATTCTCTTTTTGTATAGATCCACTCGCCTGCAAAGAACACAGCTTTGCCATCGCCACTGCTTAGGTACCAACCGTATTTTCGCTTCACACTCAATTCGAATAAATAAAGAGTTGTCGGTGCCTTTATTAGGAAATTGAATGGGGAATTTGCCTCACATTTTTTTTTCGAATGAGGGTTTATTTTTATGGAATAAAACCATAGTGAGCTGCTCGAAAACGCATCCAAAAAATTTAGAGAATTTAAGAAAGATGGAAATTTTAAATGTGGTGGCAATGTGTAAGAGGCAGCCATGTTTGAAACGTAACGGATATTCTACCAATCTGACTTCAAAGGAGGTTCTGTGGCGCTTACCACAGAAGCGGAACATACACGAACTTTTAGCTTACAAAGGATTAACACAAGAGTGCGCCGCGAACTGGCAGGAAGAACCCAGACACAAAAGTGACCAAAAGAAACAATATTACTCACTTTTTTACAATACGATTCTACCTACTAGTTTATCAAGCATTATTAGTCTTCATCTTCTCTTATTTAGTTTCAAGATTTGAATCACATTATTCGAGTAGCCATTTCACTGGATCGTTTTGTGTGGCGGTGCTAGAACTCTGTCTGTTGTCGGAGTTGTTTTCACGTCGTTTTTTTTTCGTATGACGTCAACAATATTCCTCGATTTTTGCGGTGTTTTTTAACAGAGGCTTCACTTGTTTAGGCATTTTCTCCTACGGTAATTTTTTCCCCTTGGTTATTTCTAGTGTTAAACGTTATTTTAGGGCCCTATTATAGGATTTGACTTGAAATTCCAGAATCTAAAATTGAGACGAATTCCCCTGGTTGCTAAGGATAGCAGTACAATAGAGTACAATTCAAAGAAACGAAAAACGATCGCATTTTGGTCAGCTAAATTTGAATGGAGATTAGGACTCGTGATTCTGATTTATCGTTAGTCAACCCTTGAGTTCTCATAGGGAGCGGGCGGTTGGTCCTACAAAGCTCTGGGTGGTCTCATTCGATTCTAAACATGAAATATTATTTCAAATTTTTACAGTTGTGTAGTATTTTTTGAGTCTGCAGTTATTTCGCTTGAATTGATTTGATCGTATATGTCAACGATTTTGTGAGTACCAATTTCTCAATATCTCCTCATTTTGGTGTTATTTGATTTTGTTCGAGATTTGATACATACTTTTTCTACATGTCCATTTGGCTTACATGATGACCATTTCAGTTTCGTCCGGTCTACTCGACAATTGATTGTCTCGACCACATCTCAAACAAATGTTAGGTATCTATTCCAAGCTTCTCTAAATCGATTCGTGATTTAGATTTAGATCGGTTGTTATAAAATTTAGTGTTAGATGTTGATTGATTTTGATGTGAAGACGTGCCGTTATTTTTCCGTGATTTGTATTCTCGCCTGGAAATTCGATGTATTTCGTCAGTTGTATTAATATTTGCAGATGTTTTTGATAGTTATACGCTGTCTAATTTTGAAGCTGCTAGAGCAATTGCTTTCGCTACGATTTCTTTGAAATCTATTAACTCCGATTGTAAGATTTGCTCTCTGATCCAACTGTCCTTAATGCCTCGAATGAACTGAGCTCGAAGGAAAATGTCTGCAGCTGACACTGTTTCTATACAGGAACATTTTGCATTGAATTCACAATTTGCGATGTCTCGTCTTAAATCTGTAACAAAATCTGCAGTATTTTTCTTTTTGATATGTTGTCAGAAAGTAGTGCTATGAAACTATAGTATTTTGTTTAGGTTCTAGATGCTTTTCTCATCCAGTTATTAGTTCGTCATATTCAAGTTCTGTTGGAATTGTAGGTGCTACTAATGCTGCAAGCGTATTATAGTATGTTGCTCCTATTGAATTCAACAGCATTTGTCCGCTTCTGGTTTTTTCATGAAACATGTCTTTCATCTTAAAATAATTTTCGATTCTTTGCCGATAATGCTTGAATTTGAAATTTTGGATCAAAATTTTCGAATGGTGGAAATGTGTGCAAGTACTCTCGGGTTTGATGGCCCATCTCCAGCTCCTGACGCAGCTGCTGGAATAAATGGCCCTTGTAACGGAATCCATGACTCATGAACTGTTCTTCGTTCATTGTTACAATGTGCCCACAGTAGGCACCTATTTTGTAGATGTAGGTATTGTATACATTACGTAATATGTTTTGATTAGTGGTACTGTGTGTACTCACGATGTATTTGTTATTTCTTGTTTTCCTCTGTCGCCACTTTTTCTTCAACAACAATAGGTACCTGCAATGAACGAAGAACAGTTCATGAGAGTAATGGTTTTTTAATTTCCAACGCTACTATTAAATTGTTGTTGTTATTCTGGTTTAAGTGAATAATTTTGGTATTGTTTCTGTTTCAGGTGAGTGGATCCAGAAATGTCAAGGATTCTGAGGGAAGTAATTGATCACATTGAGCTGAGTAAGAACGTGATCTGATGGATAATTTTTTACTATTTTACTTTCCTTATATGAGATAATATCTCATATAAGAGCACAGGGGAAAAACGTGTTAACTCACTTTCTTTAAATTTTTCAGCAGACCAATTTTTGTGCAAAAAACGTTATTACATCTTCAATTTTCCTACTTTTTCCTTTAAAAAAAATTAGTATGTTCTTTAGGTATTATAAAATAATGCTACGATTTCAAATTGCAAAAAAAAATTTATTTTAAGTGTACGAAATGGCAGAAAAATGTCAAAGGTCAAAATATCCCGGGGAAAAACGTGTTAATTTGGTGTTTTGCGGGTGAGTTTTCCATAGTAGCTCTTCGCTCCGCTCCCACAAAATTTCTTCAAATGTTGTAAGTCTATATTTCTCATTGGAAATGGGAAGAGGACTTGTATAACTCCTTGATGGAAAAAAAAAATTCGTTCTCCTGAAGCAGTTGGCTTTGTTGCTTGGGTTGATTGCTGCATCTTCCAGCACCAGATTTTTTCTTCCCTCGTGTTTTCTTTTGTTGATTTTTTGTTTTTACAGCAGCTGAGTTCGGGATGAGAATCGAGGTCACCCAAGCTCCATTAAAAGTATCCCTATGATACACCAATCGGGGGTGCTCAATATCAAACTTCAGTTGCCTGATGGGACGAGTTTTCATGGGTGCTGTTTTAGCGTAAGTTGTATTTTCGAAGAAATGTGTCCAATTTCGGGCAAGGTACTGATCTACTCTTTCTACACAAAACGGCGAAGGCTTGCATCTCACTTGTTTGAAATGTTTCATCCAATCGTTTGGAACTTCAGCTATGAAATTTTAATCCACAAACGCCATGTCTTTGTCACATTCCATGTATGAATGTCCGCGTATCGGAAAAGTGACTGTGACGGAATTGAATCGCTTTTTTTCCGTCACAATCCAGTGTAAAAATCTTATTACAGTCCAATTTTTGTTCTGTCCTGAACATGAATCCGCAAAGACGTAAAGATGTTGCACTTCAAGTGGCAAGTGATGCATGACATAGTCATACAGAAACGAGGAAACCTCGTTGCTTCCTTTCTTAGCCACTGTTTCAGGATAAGTGTAGAAAACAACATGTTGATCTCCAAGACGATGAATATTGAAGGAGTAGAGTGAGAGTTGGCGTCTGTAATAAACATCATTTGTAGCTATATTTGGAACTGGCAAATTTTTGTTAAAGTCCATGCAAATCCCTTCGATGCGTTTGTCAACTCGGCTCTTCTTTCGAATGTCCCTCTTTCTATCGTAAAAACTTTGAGCTTTCAACAGATGTAGCTTCTGCAACGTTTTCAATCGTTTTACCACCCTTGGATCAGTCACCTCCTTAATTTTGTTTTTGAATACATCACAGGTACTGCATGTGTCTTTCCTAGGGTACCCGAAACTTATATTAAAACAAGTGTTGAAAATATTACGATAGTATTCGTAACTGACACGATTTGCAGGATATTTCTCAAGGTACATGTCATGCATCTTACGAATGTTGAGCTCCTCTGGAAGATAGATTTTTGTCGTTTTCTTGAGGCTGTAGTGGCTGTATCTCCCTTTGAACGATTTTATGTGGTCTTTGACATTCTTCGAAGTATTTTCAGGAATTTTGTGAGGACGGCTTTTGTGCCTCCCTCGTAAATCCTTTGGCGATTGCCCACTTTTCATCATACTCGACTGAATAGTTTCAATCCTTCGTCGTGTAAGGCCATGCATAGATATGAAAGCGGTTTTGCACACAGGAATTTCTTCAACTCCATTCTCACGACTCACACGAACCTTGTAATGAAAACTGCAGTTTCTCAACTTTGCTCGACTTTCCTGTTCAGCCGATTTTGAAGACCGCTTCATGACCGGAGTCATGCTCATGAGGCCGGTCAAATACAAACTCTGATCATTTCAATTATCCATTAGATTAAATTTTCGAGCGATCGTTTGTCTTTCATCTGCACCGATCTTTTCAAAGCACTGATAACGTAAACAATTACAGCTATCACCTACCTCATGCGCCTGGTTTCGAATTTTTTTGGCTACGTCTCGAAGTCTTCCCGTTGTTTTCCGCTTCTTTGACGATTTTGACATCCCAGCATTAACACGGTCATCGTCTGATAATGATGAAGTAGGTTCATCCATTTGGGACATTCTCAAGTTGGAACTCACGATCGAAAAACAATAGTTGGAAAATTGAACTGACAACAGCAACAGAGGGACCAACAACTGAGGGATTTGCGAGCTAATGTGGATCACAAAATACACTGTAACTAAATGGTGTGAATCACAGAAACTCCTAGGTTGAATAGGGTGCGAGTGGGGTGACAGTGTGGATCACAGAAAACTCCTTGGTAGAAAGGGGCGCGAGTGGGAAGTACGGAGATACCCCTCAGCGTCCTTCACGTTAACACGTTCTTCCCTTGTAGCGCATGAGTTATCACGTTCTTCCCCTGGACGCTTATTTTCAAAACGATTTTTAAGCCATTTGAACACGTTTTTCCCCCGTTTTGATCTCACAGTCGTGTTGGCCACATCAAAATCTACAAAAAACCATTTCTACCTCAAAAATGAAAAAAAAGTGAGTTAACACGTTTTTCCCCTGTGCAACTTCATATAATATTATTATATGAGTTGGTATAAGTTATATAAAATTTTGATAATTTTAGGTGCAACCACAAAAAATGGTGTGGTAAGGAGTTTGGCTAGCTTTACCAGGTAATTCCTGCATTGGTTCGCCTTACGTTGAGATAGAATAAATTCTACTCAGTACCTGCCCGTGGACAGCTCATCAAGATAGGATTTGTATGGGATTCTTGATTTTACTGCTTTCCAAGCTCCGCTCAGTGCCTGCCTCATTGAGTTGAGGGAGAATGTATGAAGGAAGTTGTAGGTTGCGCTACAACCGACTAATTTGAACTTGAAAGTATTTAGATTGGGTTTGGCAAGGTTTACTGTTTGGTAAGGTAGCAAGAGGTTCTTTTAATAAGAGCATGTACTTACTTCGTTCAAGACTTTCCACCAGATTGTGTGAAAGGTCTTTTGAAGCAGAATACTCCCGTGTTTGGGGATCCTTCAAGATTTGGGAATAATTCTCGAGGGTTCGAATTCTCGAGGGGAGGTATTCTGGCTGGTGGAAGGTCCAACACTGGGTTTTTTGTTTATTATCTTAAAATTAAAATAGATGAAAACTGGTTGGTTTCCCACAAGCTGTTAAGTAGCAAATCAGGTTAGCACTCATTTGGAGGACTTACATCAGGGCAACTCAGAGCCCTAGAATTCGTGTCGAAGATCTCCCTCGGATTCAAGATACGGTGATCCCAGAGCTCCCAATCGTAAAATCAGTTTTCTAGGATTGTTGTTGATGTTATTTTGCTGCGAATTATTACACAGTGGTTTATAATTATTTCCTACATAGATTTTCCTTACTAAAAGGACACTCCTATAATAGCAGCCACCTAAAAAAAATTATTACGGTGCATGGCAAACAATCAAGTTTAAATTTTGTTCACCAATAACAGCTATCCGATAATTGAAGTTAATTTTAGAGATTTCCAGATTACCATACCAACACACTTGAGGAAGCTAGCTTAAAATTTCTGTATAAATCGATAGCTTTCCAACGTGTTGATTCCATCGATTTTGGTTAATTATTTTCAATAATGAACCTTCGGAATCGATCAAGAAAAAAGTTTTATACCCCCCCCCCCTCCCCACAAAAATGTTTGGTTTACGTTTCAAGGTACGTAGAATTCGAAAATCGAATAAAAAATTTTCCGTCCATCCGCCCTACGCAGCACTTTTCTTAGTTAGCATGGACTGATTTTGATGAAATTTGGTATGTGGACTCCATTTGAGGTCTGGTGGTGTCCCCTAAGCTTTTGGTTGATGTAAGTTACTCTAAGAGGCGAAATGCAAGGCTAAAACGGCCTAGCTCAAAAACTTTCCATATACAGGTATTGTTTTTTCATCAATTTAGAATAATATTGAATTTTTTGATTCGAACGAAGCTCTGTAGGACCAACCGTCTGCTCCCCATGAGAACTTGAATTCTGGACTAATGATAAATCTGGTACTGTTAATTGCAAAAGTGGCCTAATCTCCGTTCAAATTTCAGTTGACCAAAACGCTATCTTTGTTCGTTTCTTTGAATTGTGCTCAGTCGGCGTCCTTGGCAACCAGTAATTAAATTTCCCAATGATGACAGTCACAACACTTCATTTTTGAAACGTGTATTTCTTCAATATGAACTTGATTCGAAGCAATAACATGGTTTGTAGGGTAGGTAGTTGCAACAAACGTCCAAAAACGTCATCGGTGAGGCCTACCTCCTTGCGGGAAATTCAGAGGGAGTTTTTTATATCGGGATTTCAAACGAACCATTGGTTGCTAGAAAGCCTGGTTATTCCCGATGTGCACTGCATGCTGTAATGCGATGTTATTACACGAATTGCGGCGATGAGAAGTGAAGTGCTCCAGTCTAGACTTACCCTCTACTACACGAGGTCTTGAGAAGCTCTCTGATACCGGCTCTTGGACTATCTCTCCAACTTGGTAATTAACTTGGAAAACAACCCCTTCCTCTCCCATCATTTATCCTTCAACCCCATTCACTGAAGGTTAACGGTATGATTAAACCTCGTCTTCGTGTTTCAGTTTGGTCGTCTACATCGAGGGTTTTAGATCCTCTTGTTTCTCGAGTTGTTGGCATTAAATTAGAACTGAAAATTATCTCGACGCGATACTCCGTCGGTCGCTTCCTGGTGGGAAACCACTGTACTGCCGTCCGAACGTGATTCTCAAAAAATAGATGGCGTTGGTGGCGGGTCAAAGTTTGTCCGTGTTTTTCTCATTATAAACTTTTTTTCAAACTGAAAAAACGAATCTGCTCTAAATTTATAAATGAAGGTAGCTGTAATTGTAGTTTTTTGAGATTCCACGTCAATTTTGATGTCATTTCTGTATCTCTTTATTGTGTTATAAGGTAAATCAGGTCCACCCCATTACCATGAACATTCAAACCATCGCTGATAAAATCAAACCTTTTTTTTGTTAAGTATTACTGACGGCTTGTTGCGGTATAAAATTATCTTGATGGGATGAATGGAGAATCAATTGATTGAGAGCATAAGAATGAGCCCCCCCCCCCTCCCCCCACCTTCAAGTGGGCAGGTAAACCCTCTAAGCTACCTGACTGTGCACCTCCTTCACTAGTTTGGTTTCCCTGAGTCCAACAGCATATTTCACAACTTGGAGGTCCAAAACTTTCAAAGTAAATAATATTTACTGTATTTATGACCGCAGCTGGGCCACAAAATTTCAGGAAGCTCATTATGTCGCGGTACTTGGGTGATGAGACTGATAGCCAACCAGAAAAATAAAACCACGAATGTCAATCTGTACTATGGCGTGCTGTATTATCTCTGTATTAATCTGAATTGTATAATCAAACGATGCTTACCTTTGTAGGCGGGAAAGGGCAATTCAAATTCTCCTTGCTTCATTAGGTTCAGCTCATCGGGTCTTGGTCCAATCACACCACTAGTAGACATTTTCATAGTTATTTATAAAAATAAAAACACAATTATTTCGAGGAACTGGAAAAAAACGGTTGAACACACTCGTTGAAGGAAACAATACGGAACTGATAAGAAATGTTGTGAATCACAGAGGCAAGGTGGTGGGGACCACCTGTTGCGCTGTTGGGGGTTCAGTGAAGGAACAGTGTCATCGTCGGTTCTTCCCTGTACACCAAAAACTCCAAGCCTTATAACTTCCGACTACGTCGGTTTTTCCTCTTTTTCTAGTTACTAAAATGAAGAGCATCATTTTCTGAGTTCAGCGATATAAAAAATCGATTTTTGAAAAAAAGTGACAGTCGGTTTTTTTCCCTGGACCCTTCATATAGCAACAGGTTGTCGACAAAAAGAAATAGGTAACAAGCAGAATTGTGGTAAGCATTCAAAAAACTATAAAAATCACTTATGGCGAAACTAAATTTTAGAAACAAAGCTAAAATACTTTTATATCCAATTTAAAAATCTATTGTATTTGTCGAGAGCTTGTTGCTATAATATTATTATTTACTTTAAAAGTTTTTGACCTATTTTGGTTCATCGCGAGTTGAGTGAGAACCTGCAGGAGAATATGAGTTGATTGGTGCCTCTCTTCATGTTTGGCTGCCTTATGGTAGAAATATATTTTCCGAAAGCTAGGCAATTACGGCGTATTATATTCTCGGATGACCCCCGATAGTTGACAATGCTTGAGAATGTGTTGGCCTCTTGCCATTGTAATGCATTGGAAGAAGTGGAAAAATGACTGTCCTCTCGATATACAAAACCGAAGAAGTTCCTCTGACTTCTAGATCTGAAAAATTTGATGGTTTTCTTGAAGAATAATTTGTTTGAATACGTTTAGTCGCAGTAATCCTATGGTTCCGAACCAGAGAAGGGAGCATCTGGTCCGAACCAAGAAGAGACGAAGGACCCGTCAACCCAGCCCAAAGTATTGCGAATAAACGGATAATAATAAACCTTTGTGTAATAATTTGCAGCGTTTTTTTTTTCTTGCATGTCTGAACATCTAGCATGTCTTTATTCTGGTACCATTCTGCCTGATTCTTTTTGAAATGGTTCAAACTTTGAACTTCAAATGTAGCACATAGCTTGAGTTGTTGAATTGTGTTGTCAGAACTACCAATTACCTACCAAATATGAGGGAAGTCGAACGGTAAGGGGAGAAGATAAGAGAGTGAATTGCTTAGTAGGAAAGTGACCCAAATAACTCCGGAAACCGATCCAAAGTACGGAAACTCATCTACACATATGGAAACTGACCCGGGTTACAGAATGTGTCCACCTTTTGGTTCACCTTACAGAAACTCATTCACAGTAGGTAGATCTACATTACGAAAACTGATCTTTTAACAAAAAACGGACCGACCTCAAAAATTATGTCGGTAAACACCTAAAAGGGAAAGATAATAATCTTAGGAAATTCAGATGGGAAGGTGGGTACCTAGGTAGGTACGCATTGAAGTCGCCGCCGTGCCCACCAGTAGACGTAAACTAACCACCTTCCATACTCTATGATCTGGGTACAGGAGTGAGTACCATTGAGTTAGAAAGTGTTCCCAAACTATTAGGTAGTACGCAACTGCTGTCATATGAGTAAGTGTTAACAATTCCTTAGGAATTGTTGTGACGAGTATTTTGAGTTTGTCGATTGGAGCTATCTTCAAAGACAGTCGAGAAACTGACCGGAATACTCTTGGAATAGCTGATCCACAATATATAAACCAATCAGAAACTAGGGAACCTGATCTAAAGATTGAATGGGGTGTGCGCCTGGGTAGGAAAAACTGTTTATTGTTATTTTTAATCTAAGGTAGACCTCGTTCTGAGAATTTTGGTAACAACCGCGACCTTCTAGCGTGTGTAAATCTTTTCCTATGAATTTTTAAAGTTTCGACCGTTTATGACGTCACAGTGGGCTGGGGGGTCCCGCCTAGGCGAGAGGGGCGCGTGACGTCATAAACGGTCGAAACTTTGAAAAATAATAGAAACAGATCTACTCACGCTAGAAGGTCGTTGGTGCCAAAATTCTCAGGATGTAGTCTACTTTCGATTAAAAATCTAAAAAAAAAAATCAAGGCACACCCCCCATTGCAATTGATATCTCTGAGGAAACTGATCAAAGAACCAAGAGGAAACTGGTGTAATACCAGTAAGGGAACTGATAATAAGTTATTGTTTGTTACTGATGGTACATCACAGAGAGCATAGCTTATACAGGGTGTCTACACTTTCGATGGGCATAACTTCAGGGTTCGATTTTACAAGGCATTTCCAACAAAAAATGTCTCTTAGCAATTTCTTTTTAACAAACTCAAAATTCCTTTTTTTTTCACTTTAAAGTTTTTCTTCGCTTTTTCGACCTTACGGCACTGATATGGTCATAACTCCCTCATTTCTCCTGAAAATTCAAATCTGACTACACCGTTAGAAAGAGCGTTAAATTTCAAAGCTACCTAGTGCAAAATCAAAATATTTCAGCAATAAAATAGTTTCAAAAAATCAAGTCAAAAAGCAAACTTTAAAAAATTTTCGATACTTGACTTTCTTCGACCAAAGTTTTCACTCTGAATCCCTGCCCATTTCGATGGGCGCTCTTCGGAGAAAACATGCTGAAATTGTCAGCTTTTCAACGGTCTATCAATTTTTCTTTTTAACATTCAAATTGGAAGAGTAAATCAAGTTTGAATGACAGAAAACGTGTGTTTTACAAGCAAATCCAGTGTTTTAAGCGGTTTATGGTCCCCCTCGACCTCAAGATGGCTTGACGATTTTGGTGTTATTTCCTATGTGATTTTTTAAGCTGAATCAAATAGTGATACTTCCAAATGGTTCCGACTGCTAGAAACTGGATTTTTTTAAAAGAAAACCTTCGATTTTCGTACATAAAATACGCATTATTCGTAAATGTGGTAGTGAGCATGAAGTAACACCTTTGAACTCAACAAAAACTTCAATCAGCTAGAAATTCGGTGTTTTCATCGAGTAGAAAGGTGTTACTTCATGCTCACTACCACATTTACGAATAATGCGTATTTTATGTACGAAAATCGAAGATTTTCTTTAAAAAAATCCACTTTCTAGCAGTCGGAACCATTCGGAAGTATCACCATTGGATTCAGCGTAAAAAATTACATAGGAAATGATACCAAAATCGTCAAGCCATCTTGAGGTCGAGGGAGACCATAAACCGCTTAAAACACTGGATTTGCTTGTAAAACACACGTTTTCTGGCATTCAAACTTGATTTACTCTTCCAATTTGAATGTTAAAAAGAAAAATTGATAGACCGTTGAAAAGCTCACAATTTGAGCATGTTTTCTCCAAAGAGCCCCTATCGAAATGGGCAGGGATTTAGAGTGAAAACTTTGGTCAAAGAAAGTCAAGTTTCGAAAAATTTTTAAAGTTTGCTTTTTGACTTGATTTTTTGGAACTATTTTATTGCTGAAATATTTTGATTTTGCACTAGGTAGCTTAGGAATTTAACGTTCTTTCTAACGGTATAGTCAGATTTGATTTTCAGGAGAAATAAGGGAGTTATAACCATTTCAGTGCTGCAAGGTCGAAAACGCGAAGAAAAACTTTAAAGTGAAAAAAGAGGAATTTTGAGTGGGTTAAAAGAAAATTGCTAGGAGACATTTTTTGTTGGAAATACCTTGTAGAATCGAACCCTGAAGTTATGCCCATCGAAAGTGTAGACACCCTGTATAGTCACAAGTGAAAGGGAGCTTGAATCCCATTGGTCGAGAAAGTGAAAGTCATTCAATAAGCTTATGAGCTCTCAATACCTTGAATTTATTAAATAAGGATTCAGTGGAGTGTCTTATTTTGTTCAGCAGTATTTTTAAATTTACCTTGATGCCAAGCTCCACTTTAGGGAGGGAAGCAAACGCTTGTTCCATAAAAATATTGTTTGGCTGTATAGGATGCAGCCCTGACAGACCCCTCTCTGAATGTCGAATCCATCTACCTTTGAACCACCTGGAAGATTCACCCCCTCCCTCAGGTTTCAATACAAGACCTCGATAATTCGGCTGTCCTTCTCGTCAACGCTGATCCGCTTGAGAGATTCGACCATTCTGCCTCGCTCGACACGAAGGCCTTTCCATAGTACAGAAAAGACAGCCACACTTCTTTACGGTAGTCCAAATAGTTTTGCGTGAGGACCTGGAGGTTAGTCACCACCATTAATTATTTGCCGGGTGTTAAATAAAATATTCAGTTCCCGAAGTTGTAATATCCAGTGTTCTCAACAATACAATCATTTAATAATGCATGTCTACAACCTAGTAAAGTTCAAAATAATTAAATTACTCGGAGAAGAAAAATTCATTTGTTAAAATTCACATGAGAGCTCTTTCCCTCGGAATTCATAAAACAACTAACTAAACAACGAAACCAAAGGATCGATCTACAAGGTAAAGAACTGCTTCCGACGAAATAAAAAACTCGACGCTTTTCCATTTGAGAAGAAGAAAAAGAAAAAAGGAAAAAAATAAATTTGCGATGAGAGAATCGGAGGTCGGAGAAAAGCAATTGAAATAATGAATGAAAATTAATGTTACTTTTCTTCCTAGGGTTGTTATTATCCTGGAAGGAAGACAATTCTCAATGGAAGATGAGGTTGCATGAAACGGGAAAAGTGACAATATTGACCTCCCACAGTTCTTTCTTCTGAAACGAATCTCGAGGTTTTGTTCCTACGAAATCAGCAATACAGGCGGTTCTTGAAAGGTGGTTGAATGAGATGGGAAGAAGGGGTAAAACCATCAGACCTAATCTTGGAGTTTGATTAGGGGAGAAGCAATTAGATTTACTCTTCGGTTACCCGGTATTTTCACTTTTAGGTTTTTGATTTAATATTTTTTAGAGATCCACGAACTATTAGAAGGATCCTAGTAGGTAGTGAGACCCATCAGGTTTTTAGAGGTTTTGTAGGCACCATGATTTTTCAACATTTTGTCGATCTAAACTTATCAGTATTTTAAGGAATTGATTCTCTTTTATTTGCTCTATTTCTTCATGAAATTTTCAACATCATTCTTCTCTTGCATAATCATTTGTTCTAAGCCCTGAAGATGCTCAATAAATTAGGATAAACTCTGGTCTTTTTTTTATTAATCTGGCAGATCCTCACAGGGGCGGATCCAGAATTTGTTTCCGAAGGTGTTCACATCGTAGAACAATAAAAAAACCGCTGCAAATTATTACACAAAAATAATTTTTTTTATTTATAGATCACTCGTCTGAAAAGAGCACGCCTTTGCCTATATCACCATCTACCAGCAATTTTTAGCTTCACACTCAAGTATATTTGGAAAAAAATTTGGAAGTTTATTGGGAGAAATACCTAAACGCTTCACACTCGATTCGAAAAATAGGGAGTTGTGGTTCCTTCGTAAGGAAATTTGATTACTGGTTGCTAAGGAAGCAAAACTGAATACAACTCGAAGAAACGAACGGCGATCGCATTTTGGTTACCAAAATTTCATCGGAGATTAGGCTAATCTCCGATGAGGCTAATCTGATTAGCCTCATAGGTGATTCATACTCGCGATTAGGGATGGCATATCGAATGAAATATATCGATAAACAGATCAAACGATATATCGTCAATGAGATATCGATACCTCCGATATATCGGAGAAAATATATCGATATTTCGATATATCGGAAGATATACTTGGAAAAACGTGTTGAAGTAGGTAGGTGAATTAAAACGTTTTGAAACAATAAAAAAATCATTTAGGAAGACATTTATCGACAAATCGGAAGATCTACTTGGAAAAACTTGGAGGTAGTAAGTAGGTAGGTGAATTGGAACGTTACTAACATAATTTTGGAAGAAATATATCAATATACTCGACATATCGGAAGATCTATTTGGAAAAACCGCGTGAAATAAGTATTAACCTACTTTCAAAAGTTACCGGGTATGAATTATCGAAATTCAGTTTAAAAACTGAAAATGTCATTGCAATGTTAAATTAATTTATAAATTGACAGGGGTGGACAATAATGACCCTTCAAAATTGAAAATAATTGTTGTGAAAACCTGCTTCACATCGTATAGTAGGTAGTTTTAATCAAGACGAGCCTCCATAACTTTTTGCTCATGTCAAGTAATTTACTGAGCTTTGATAGCTACTGTAGGTGTAAACTATGTACACAATCATGTCTGAGCTGAAGTCAACAGTCTGAAACCAACCCATCACGTAGGTACCTACAAAATATGGAATAAAATTACTTGATGTTTTTAAAATTACAGGCGTCCTTTCTCATCCATTCATTCCAATATTTAATTTTTACTTGTTGAAAATAAGTCGCGATATATCGGTAAATACATCGATATTGACCGATATTATCGGATCTCTATATCGATACAAATATATCGATATATCAAACGTAATATATCGATATATTTCATGTATCGATATATCGTTGCCACCCTACTCGCGATTGTGATTTATCGTGAGACCAACCCTTAAGTTCTCAAAGGGAGCGAACGATTTGTCCTACAGAGCTTTGGGTGGTCTCCGAAAATTCAATACTACTCGTATTTCAAATTGGTGAAAAAACGATACCTTTATTTCGAACGTTTTCGAGCTAGGGCACTCTTGAAAATTTCAACTCTTAATTTTCCCCCCTTAATAGTGATTGACATCAACCAAAAGCTTCGGGGCACAACTAGACCCCAAATGGAGCCCATATACCAAATTTCATCCAAATCTGTTTTCCTGGACGGACGGGAAAATTTTTATTAGATTTTTCGATTTTACGTATACCTTGAAATGTAAACCAACAAATTTTGAGTGGGAGCTGAAAATTTATTTCTGTAGATTCGAAAGGTTCATTATTGGAAATAATAAACCAAAACAACAAAAAATTATATAAAAACTAAACGAACATTGCCAACAAAAATTTTCGCAGACTGACAAAGCCACAATAAACTTATGCTTAAGGGTGTCTCAGTCGGTCTTCGTTCGTTCCTCGTTCCGGATTAATATTTCCGTCAATTAACGGGGCTCAAACTTTGAAAATTGCACCTAAATTTGAGGTTTTCAAGGATTTTTGAAATTCATTAGTGCGGCAGTCTAGGGAATTAAACAACTAAAAGATCAACAAAATCGAACAACAATTGCCAGAGAAAAATTGGAAAAACCGTTTATCCAGTTCGGATTTTCCCATTTTTCGCCGGCAATTTTAAAATTCTAAAATTCCAAAAACCTCACTACCTATTGGTACTTAAAAATTTCAATACAGAAATGAGATTCACAACGCACCAACACGTCAAGCTGCAACCTCCCTTCACATTCCGCACAACAACACGAAAGTATTTGGGAAATCGTTTGAATTACAATCTATAAACAACTGAAAAAATTAAAATGTTAGCCTGATAGAATTGTCTCTTACAGTTAATAAGTTTAAACGAATTTTCTTCAAAACCTATGAGGACTGAGAGTAAATACCAGAAGGTTAATTTACGTTTTGATGGAGGTTTTAGTCAGGCTTAAATACAACAGAAAACGTGTTACTATGATTATTTAAAAATCATAGGACGTTAGGTACGAAAACTAGTATGATTCTAGTATATACTAGCAAAACTAAAATATAAAAACTAAAAATAAGTAAAACTAGTATGTGTTACGAAAACTAGTATATAGTGTGTGTTATACTTCTTCTACCTTTTATAGAAGATTTGTGTTTTTATATTATCTTTTCTGAATTATATTGCAGCAAGAAGTTATTATTTGTTCTTTTATTTGTTATTATGACTGTGTCAAGTAATATTACGATTGTATGAGTATGTTGGTGAACTAATATTGTAACAGAGGACCTCGACGGTCCTAATTTAAATGTTTAATTCCCTGTTTATTTAAATAAATACCTTCAATCAATCATTCTCTTTCTAGCGTTTTTCAGCCCTGTCAAAACCCCTGGTAGTAGTTTATTTCCTTTCTGATTTTGGTTTATTAGAAAAAAAATGTTTAACACCCCCTTTAAAATTTGATGTTTTACGTTTCAAGGTACGTAGAATCCAAAAATCGTATAAAAATTTGGCCGTCCGTCCGCCGTACGCCGTACGCGGCACTTTCCCCACTTAGCATTGACCGATTTTGATGAAATTCGGTATGTAGGCTCCATTTGGGGTCTAGTTGTGCCCCGAAGCTTTTGGTTGAGGTAGGTCACTTTTAAGGGATCCAAAATCAATTTTGAAATTTTTAAAACGCCCTAACTCAAAAAATTTCGATATAAAGGTATTGTTTTTCCTTCAATTTAAGATTCTATAGAATTTTTAAAATTTTTGAGACCACGCCGAGCTCTGTAGGACAAACCGTTCGCTCCCTACGAAAATTTAAGGGTTTATATTGAAATATATACATATAAATGAAAACACGAGTGTGAATCGCAAAAGAGGCCTAATCTCCGTTCAAATTAGAGCTGACCAAAATGCGATCGATGGTTGGTGATTTTGATTTTTTTTCTTTTTTTCTTTTCTTCATATTGGATGGTTGGTGATTTTGTAGACGAGTGATCTATATAGAAAAATAACAAACCATTGTGTAATAATTTGTAGCGTTTTTATTTGTTTCTCGTTTTCTGTACAGATAACTCGTCCAACGTGGATTTCTTAAAGGGAGAGAACAGTTTTTTTCTCTAAGTAACGATGTCCACCGTCAATAAACCTTGTGCACAAAGGATTAAACCTACAGTGTCCACAATACGATAGAAATTGAATGTTATAGCTATCCTATTGGGAAATAGAACGATTGTGCATTCCTCTTTCGGACAAAGCACCGAATGGCATTTACGATTATTCGACAAAGGAGGACAAAGAACCCTGTCAATTTTTCCGTTTCTAAGCCATTTTCAAAGTTTTTAGAGCTACTATCATGTATCCTTGTGAAAGAGTATGGTCCTATGATGTCACTGACCAATTTATTTCAAAAGTGACATTTTTGGACGATGCCTTGGTGCTTTAAGGTATCGAAATTATGCTATCACGTATACTTACCACTTGGTTGGTTGCTAGAGGTATGGTATGGTGCATACAGTATGTTGGTATGGTAGGTATACTGAAAATCGAAAAAAACCCTGTGTTGTTGCCTGTAAAGTCGGTATACGGGCGAAAGTTTTACGTGACAACGACTTTGAGTGGTAAAATAATTTTAATGTTAATATTCATTCGTATAGTAGGAAGAAGGATAAAATAAAATTCTTTGTCAAGTTGCACAGAGTAGGTATTTCCCGTAGGTAGTAGGTATTTCCCATGGGTGGGGGGGGGAGTGAGTGCCAGGGAAGGGGGGCGGGGCGCTCCCGCTTTTGTGAGCGCCGGGGAAGGGGAGGGGCCGCCCGCCTTTAGGGAGCGCCGAGCTGCACCCCCTCCGTGAGCAGAGCGTAACGCAGTTTCTTGAAGTGTCTCCCGGTAAACCAATTTATAAGACGTTATCACGTCAAAAAAACAACAATAGCCGTGTGGGTACTCTATGAGTTTGTGGAGACGAGTAGAACGTGAATTTTTTTTTTTTTAAATATATTTATTTTCATATTTAAGTAGGTACAAAGTAAAATAGACATAATTCAATCAAATACAGATTCAGTGGTATAAAATAAAAATAAAAATTTCTGGAAATTAATCCCCAATATGGACGTTGGTGTCCGTGCTAGGGGATGAATCTGCTACCTAGTCAAAAATATTTGTTTTTTATCGTATTCTTTTATCTTGTGAATGAGTTTTTACAACGGGTACCTACCCACTCAAGAAATTTGCTAGTGACCTAACAAACAGATGAGAAGAAGCTGAAAATACGTTTCTAATGAGCTAAGGACATTTCTCTTCTTAGAACTTCCTGAAACTTTTTTTTTTCTGAGCTGCAGAGGACTTCCTACAGTAAGCTTAGGTAAAATTTATTTAGTTCTTTATTCTCTTTTTTTGAACTAGCTGAAACTAATTTTTTTTTTTAGATCGGTTGGTAATCTATTGAAAGATAATATGCCTCTGTAAACATAATTGTTTTGCGCGAGGGTCGTTCTTAGTTTAGGCATCTTTAAATTGAGAAGGTTTTTGTATCTGGTATCTGCTGCATTTTGCGGAATCAAGAACGATCCATCTCTTATGAGCTGCTTGATCCTTTGCACTTCAGCTATTTTGAGGAATGGTAGTACTTGAATCTCTTTGAATAATGGTGCTGTATGATCAAGAAATTGTGCATTACATATTTTCCTCACTAGTGCTTTTTGGACAACAATCAATTGATCAAATGCGGTCAAATACGCACCACTCCAAGCGGGGAGACAGTAGATGAGGACGGATTCTACTAATGCAACATACGTAATTTTTATCAATTTTTTGCTAAGGATATTTTTGAGCTTGGAGAAAACATAGAGCAATTTTCGCAGTTTTTTCGTAGTTTCGACATTTGCCTATGCCATTTCAAATGCTGATCGAAATAAACCCCTAAGTATTTGGCTTCCTTGGCTCTAGTTAATTCATCACAAGACGAGCATTGTGAACCGTCACAGGATGCCTTATGAACATTTAGCCTCAAGTTTTCAGGAATTATTCGCGCATCAACTCCAAATGGCACAAAGTGCGTTTTACCTACATTAAGAGTTAATTTATTTATCCTGAGCCATTCACTCAATTCCTTCATACTCTCAGAAGCTTTTTTACAGGTTTCCTCCCAAGTTGAACTAGAGACATAAAGTACCGTGTCATCTGCAAAAAGTATTAAGCGCCCTGCGATGCTCAAATTGCTTACGTCATTCATGTACATAATAAAGCATAATGGCCCCAAAACCGTTCCTTGGGGGATCGAGTAACTCCCTAAAACTTCTAAATCACTCATCGTTTCATTTACCCTGACCATTTGGCTTCTTTCATTTAGATAGCTTCGAAACCACTCCAAAGCCATGTCTCCGATACCCAGTTTAGCCATTTTATCAAGTAGTCTTTCGTGTGAGATGGTGTCGAAAGCTTTGGCTAGGTCTAGGAAGATTGCCATTGAACGAAGCTCCGAATCCATATCTTCAACTATCCAATTATTTAACTTGCAAACAGCATCTTGAGTACTTTTATTCTTTCGAAAACCGTATTGTGAATTAGAAAGAAGACAGTTAGTTTCTAGGTATTTCGTTAGTTGTTCCTTGACACATTTTTCTAGGATTTTTGCAATAGTGCTTACGAGACTGGTTGGTCTATAGTTAAGACAGGACTCCTTATCATCAGACTTGTGAATTGGGACAACTATGGCCATCTTAAGTTTATGGACTCCTAACATCTTCAAAGCATACCCGGTGCATACAGTATGTTGGTATGGTATACTGAAAATCTAAAAACCAAGAATAGTGTTAAAAAAAACTTTCTAAAAGGAATTGCAACACCATTGTTCCATTTCTCAACCATTCCTTCAAATGGAAGATTTTTTGAAAATTCGCTCATTAATTCATGCTGCATGAATGGACTTTTTTAGGACTAACTAGCCCTTAAGTTAGCAGCGTATAGTATACTATACACTATTCTTCAAACCCCATATATATTCATGGAAGCATTATATTCCTCCATGAGCATTACAACCTATTAGGCTAGCATCTACTGAAATGGAAACAGTTGAAGAAGAAGAAATTGGAAGGGGAAAATAGATTTAATAACCTTTTGAATGAGTAGCAGTGGAGGTTACATCTAGGACTAGAGCATGGGGCTCCTCGGCTTCCCGGTTTTCTTTTTTATGTGTGATATTAGTGTAAGTAGAAACCAAAAATTTTATGTGACTGAGAAGAACAGATCCAAAGGTAAGTAGTGATACCATTTTTTTTTTTCATTTTGTATTTATCTCACTGCAATTTTCGATTACTAAAAACATGTATAGTATACTCGACGCTGCCAACTTTCTTGTAAGTGACTGAAATATTTCGGTCGAGTATACTATACATTGCCAGCTATATGGGGAGTGATTGTTGGCCTTTATTCATCATCAGTTTGCGTAGTATAATATACACTGCCACGTCCCCAAGATGTTTTGTATACCTTATATTTTAGTATAGTATTTTATATTACACATTAGTATATTACTATATTATTAGTATATCAATATATTATCAAGTATTTCAGTATTAGTTGAATTAAAATGTTGACTTATCATCAAAATAATCTTGTTTTGCAGATGTCTTCCAAGAAAAATTTATTTCACCCTAGAACAATAAAAATAACGAAACGAGCAATGGAGACCCTGCTGCCACCTGAATATTCTGGCTCTGAATCGTCCGGTGACGAAATTGATTCATATGAATATTTAGAGAAACGACCTGGTGCTTTAGAAAAAATCATGCAACAGGAAGATTCAGCAGAAAATTATGAAACTACGCACCAGATTTTGTAATTATGGTTTATTATTTTCATTAATGAACTTTTGGAATCGACCAAGAAAAAAAATGTTTAACACCCCCTCAAAATTTGATGGTTTACGTTTCAAGGTACGTAGAATCCAAAAATCGAATAAAAATTTGGCCGTCCGTCCGCCGTACGCGGCACTTTTGCCACTTAGCATTGACCGATTTTGATGAAATTTGGTATGTAGGCTCCATTTGGGGTCTAGTTGTGCTCCCAAGATTTTGGTTGATGTAGGTCACTTCTAAGGGTTCAAAAATGAATTTTGAAAACGCCCTAACTCAAAAAATTTTGATATAAAGGTATTAATTTTCCTTCAATTTAAGATTCTATAGAATTTTTAAAATTTTGTGAGACCACGCGGAGCTCTGTAGGACAAACCGTTCGCTCCCTACGAGAATTTAAGGGTTTAGCGTACGATAAATCAGAAACACGAGTGTGAATCGCAAAAGAGGCCTAATCTCCGTTCAAATCAAAGCTGACCGAAATGCGATCGATGTTTTTCTTCATATTGGATGGTTGGTGGCTTTGCAGACGAGTGATCAATATGGAGAAATAATAAACCATTGTGTAATAATTTGCATCGTTTTTTATTTACTTTGTAAATGTATTTTTTATTCCAAAGACCAAGTTTTTCAAGTAAAGAGCGTTTTTATTGATTTCAGTTACACCCGTCCGTACTTATTCACAACGTTAGTGAGATATTGAAATACAATATTTAGGTATAAATAAGTATGATTGTCATTTTGTGTACCTACCTGTGTTCCATATATTGGCAGTGTAGAATATACTATACAGTTTGGTATGTGCGACTTGAGTCATCATGCCCCAATGAGCTGGCAACGTATAGTATACTATACATTTTGAAAATTGATCAAAATTAACAAATTGATCAAATTTTATCATCTAATCTGTCTTTTTAGAGCCCAGAGGGCTAGAAAATTAGGTTGAAAAAAATCGGAGGTCAATAGCAAGATTTTGCCAACTTAAGGGCTAGGTAATAGTGCATTATGCAGTTTGCTACCTAATGTAATTAACTACTGCTCAGCTCAGCTGCTTGGATGCGTGATATAAATCGAGGTGTTTCAGGTCGTGATAGGGGCTTGATGTACCGTGATAACTTCGGTCACTATCAACTCCGACCTGCAGTGGAGATTCTCGGTGGAAGGCAGAGCTCGTTGGTGCTCTCAAGAGACGATTGGAGGATTTTATTCGGGGGGGGGGGGGGGGGGGGGGGGGGGGGGGGCAGAGAGAAGCTGCACCCACAAGAGTACAATGAGGAGGAGTGTTTGGAAGTGCACGTCTGTGATCATAGCGGGTTGGAGGCGACCTCGACCTCGTGCCGCGGAGGACAAGGAGCTCTGTACTCGTCCCCCATTGAGGAGTTCGTACGGTAGTGAGAGGGAGGAAGGAGGAAGGGCTCCGGATAGGAGGAATTGAATCGGGGAATGCGGCTCCGACGAAAGGAAGAAAGGGCCTCAGCATCCCGCTCTCGTCGGATTAGAGGAGGGGGGTGAAGGCTTAAGTCCTCCTAGGAGCCCCCCACCGCGGCCCGAGTTCCTCCAGGTAGCCCCCGCCAGTCGGCTCGTCGGTGGTGACTGAAACGCGGTTCTGTGTGGTGTCGCGGTTGTGCTGTTGTTTTGGATTACTCCGAGCCTGCATCCTCCTACGTGCTTTCCGAGGTGTTCTGGCGCCTTCCTGCCGGTGAATCATCTGGTAGGTGAATCAGATCATCAATAGTCACATCGTAACAGCAGCTCAGGCGAAGATGAATGCTGTGTAATCTTCTCAATTCAACTCCACAATAGTCACATCATAATAGCAGCACAGAGGGTGGAGAATGTTGAGTAATCTCCGCAATAATTAGTTTAAAGTCAAATGAAAGTCTCCTTACTATCATCTGATGAGTGAATCAGATCAACTCCACAATAGTCACATCATAATAGCAGCACAGAGGGTGGAGAATGTTGAGTAATCTCCGCAATAATTACTTCAAAGTCAAATGAAAGTCTCTTAACTATCATCTGATAAGTGAATCAGATCAACTCCACAATAGTCACATCATAATAGCAGCACAGAGGGTGTAGAAAGTTGAGTAATCTCCGCAATAATTAGTTCAAAGTCAAATGAAAGTCTCTTAACTATCATCTGATAAGTGAATCAGATCAACTCCACAATAGTCACATCATAATAGCAGCACAGAGGGGGGAGAATGTTGAGTAATCTCCGCAATAATTAGTTTAAAGTCAAATGAAAGTCTCTTAACTATCATCTGATGAGTGAATCAGATCAACTCCACAATAGTCACATCATAATAGCAGCACAGAGGGTGGAGAATGTTGAGTAATCTCCGCAATAATTAGTTTAAAGACAAATGAAAGTCTCTTAAATATCATCTGATGAGTGAATCAGATCAACTCCACAATAGTCACATCATAATAGCAGCACAGAGGGTGGAGAATGTTGAGTAATCTCCGCAATAATTAGTTTAAAGACAAATGAAAGTCTCTTAAATATCATCTGATGAGTGAATCAGATCAACTCCACAATAGTCACATCATAATAGCAGCACAGAGGGTGGAGAATGTTGAGTAATCTCCGCAATAATTAGTTTAAAGACAAATGAAAGTCTCTTAACTATCATCTGATGAGTGAATCAGATCAACTCCACAATAGTCACATCATAATAGCAGCACAGAGGGTGGAGAATGTTGAGTAATCTCCGCAATAATTAGTTTAAAGTCAAATGAAAGTCTCTTAAATATCATCTGATGAGTGAATCAGATCAACTCCACAATAGTCACATCATAATAGCAGCACAGAGGGTGGAGAATGTTGAGTAATCTCCGCAATAATTAGTTTAAAGTCAAATGAAAGTCTCTTAAATATCATCTGATGAGTGAATCAGATCAACTCCACAATAGTCACATCATAATAGCAGCACAGAGGGTGGAGAATGTTGAGTAATCTCCGCAATAATTAGTTTAAAGTCAAATGAAAGTCTCTTAACTATCATCTGATGAGTGAATCAGATCAACTCCACAATAGTCACATCATAATAGCAGCACAGAGGGTGGAGAATGTTGAGTAATCTCCGCAATAATTAGTTTAAAGACAAATGAAAGTCTCTTAACTATCATCTGATGAGTGAATCAGATCAACTCCACAATAGTCACATCATAATAGCAGCACAGAGGGTGGAGAATGTTGAGTAATCTCCGCAATAATTAGTTTAAAGTCAAATGAAAGTCTCTTAACTATCATCTGATAGGTGGTTCAAAATAACTCCACAATAGTCACATCATAATAGCAGTACAGAGGGTGGAGATTGTTGAGTTATCTCCGCAATAATTGCTTCAAAGTCAAATGAAAGTCTCCTTACTATCATCTGATGAGTGAATCAGATCAACTCCACAATAGTCACATCATAATAGCAGCACAGAGGGTGGAGAATGTTGAGTAATCTCCGCAATAATTGCTTCAAAGTCAAATGAAAGTCTCTTAACTGTCATCTGATAGGTGGTTCAAAATAACTCCACAATAGTCACATCATAATAGCAGTACAGAGGGTGGAGAATGTTGAGTTATCTCCGCAATAATTGCTTCAAAGTCAAATGAAAGTCTCCTTACTATCATCTGATGAGTGAATCAGATCAACTCCACAATAGTCACATCATAATAGCAGCACAGAGGGTGGAGAATGTTGAATAATCTCCGCAATAATTGCTTCAAAGTCAAATGAAAGTCTCTTAACTGTCATCTGATAGGTGGTTCAAAATAACTCCACAATAGTCACATCATAATAGCAGTACAGAGGGTGGAGAATGTTGAGTTATCTCCGCAATAATTGCTTCAAAGTCAAATGAAAGTCTCCTTACTATCATCTGATGAGTGAATCAGATCAACTCCACAATAGTCACATCATAATAGCAGTACAGAGGGTGGAGAATGTTGAGTTATCTCCGCAATAATTGCTTCAAAGTCAAATGAAAGTCTCCTTACTATCATCTGATGAGTGAATCAGATCAACTCCACAATAGTCACATCATAATAGCAGTACAGAGGGTGGAGATTGTTGAGTTATCTCCGCAATAATTGCTTCAAAGTCAAATGAAAGTCTCCTTACTATCATCTGATGAGTGAATCAGATCAACTCCACAATAGTCACATCATAATAGCAGTACAGAGGGTGGAGAATGTTGAGTTATCTCCGCAATAATTGCTTCAAAGTCAAATGAAAGTCTCCTTACTATCATCTGATGAGTGAATCAGATCAACTCCACAATAGTCACATCATAATAGCAGTACAGAGGGTGGAGATTGTTGAGTTATCTCCGCAATAATTGCTTCAAAGTCAAATGAAAGTCTCCTTACTATCATCTGATGAGTGAATCAGATCAACTCCACAATAGTCACATCATAATAGCAGCACAGAGGGTGGAGATTGTTGAGTTATCTCCGCAATAATTGCTTCAAAGTCAAATGAAAGTCTCTTAACTGTCATCTGATAGGTGGTTCAAAATAACTCCACAATAGTCACATCATAATAGCAGTACAGAGGGTGGAGAATGTTGAGTTATCTCCGCAATAATTGCTTCAAAGTCAAATGAAAGTCTCCTTACTATCATCTGATGAGTGAATCAGATCAACTCCACAATAGTCACATCATAATAGCAGTACAGAGGGTGGAGATTGTTGAGTTATCTCCGTAATAATTGCTTCAAAGTCAAATGAAAGTCTCCTTACTATCATCTGATGAGTGAATCAGATCAACTCCACAATAGTCACATCATAATAGCAGCACAGAGGGTGGAGATTGTTGAGTAATCTCCGCAATAATTGCTTCAAAGTCAAATGAAAGTCTCTTAACTGTCATCTGATAGGTGGTTCAAAATAACTCCACAATAGTCACATCATAATAGCAGTACAGAGGGTGGAGAATGTTGAGTTATCTCCGCAATAATTGCTTCAAAGTCAAATGAAAGTCTCCTTACTATCATCTGATGAGTGAATCAGATCAACTCCACAATAGTCACATCATAATAGCAGCACAGAGGGTGGAGATTGTTGAGTAATCTCCGCAATAATTGCTTCAAAGTCAAATGAAAGTCTCTTAACTGTCATCTGATAGGTGGTTCAAAATAACTCCACAATAGTCACATCATAATAGCAGTACAGAGGGTGGAGAATGTTGAGTTATCTCCGCAATAATTGCTTCAAAGTCAAATGAAAGTCTCCTTACTATCATCTGATGAGTGAACCAGATCAACTCCACAATAGTCACATCATAATAGCAGTACAGAGGGTGGAGATTGTTGAGTTATCTCCGCAATAATTGCTTCAAAGTCAAATGAAAGTCTCCTTACTATCATCTGATGAGTGAATCAGATCAACTCCACAATAGTCACATAATAATAGCAGTACAGAGGGTGGAGAATGTTGAGTTATCTCCGCAATAATTGCTTCAAAGTCAAATGAAAGTCTCCTTACTATCATCTGATGAGTGAATCAGATCAACTCCACAATAGTCACATCAAAATAGCAGCACAGAGGATGGATGATGTTGAGTTATCTCCGCAATAATTGCTTCAAAGTCAAATGAAAGTCTCTTAACTGTCATCTAATAGGTGGTTCAAAATAACTCCACAATAGTCACATCATAATAGCAGTACAGAGGGTGGAGATTGTTGAGTTATCTCCGCAATAATTGCTTCAAAGTCAAATGAAAGTCTCCTTACTATCATCTGATGAGTGAATCAGATCAACTGCACAATAGTCACATCAAAATAGCAGCACAGAGGATGGATGATGTTGAGTTATCTCCGCAATAATTGCTTCAAAGTCAAATGAAAGTCACTTAACTGTCATCTGATAGGTGGTTCAAAATAACTCCACAATAGTCACATCATAATAGCAGTACAGAGGGTGGAGATTGTTGAGTTATCTCCGCAATAATTGCTTCAAAGTCGAATGAAAGTCTCCTTACTATCATCTGATGAGTGAATCAGATCAACTCCACAATAGTCACATCAAAACAGCAGCACAGAGGATGGATGATGTTGAGTTATCTCCGCAATAATTGCTTCAAAGTCAAATGAAAGTCTCTTAACTGTCATCTGATAGGTGGTTCAAAATAACTCCACAATAGTCACATCAAAATAGCAGCACAGAGGATGGATGATGTTGAGTAATCTCCACAATAATTAGTTTAAAGTCAAATGAAAGTCTCTTAACTATCATCTGATGAGTGAATCAGATCAACTCCACAATAGTCACATATTAATAGCAGTACAGAGGGTGGAGATTGTTGAGTTATCTCCGCAGTAATTACTTCAAAGTGAAATGAAAGTCTCTTAACTATCACTGATAAGTGAATCAGATCAACTCCACAATAGTCACATCAAAATAGCAGCACAGAGGATGGATGATGTTGAGTAATCTCCACAATAATTAGTTTAAAGTCAAATGAAAGTCTCTTAACTATCATCTGATGAGTGAATCAGATCAACTCCACAATAGTCACATATTAATCGCAGTACAGAGGGTGGAGATTGTTGAGTTATCTCCGCAGTAATTACTTCAAAGTCAAATGAAAGTCTCTTAACTATCATCTGATAAGTGAATCAGATCAACTCCACAATAGTCACATCAAAATAGCAGCACAGAGGATGGATGATGTTGAGTAATCTCCACAATAATTAGTTTAAAGTCAAATGAAAGTCTCTCAACTATCATCTGATGAGTGAATCAGATCAACTCCACAATAGTCACATCAAAATAGCAGCACAGAGGGTGGAGATTGTTGAGTTATCTCCGCAATAATTGCTTCAAAGTCGAATGAAAGTCTCCTTACTATCATCTGATGAGTGAATCAGATCAACTCCACAATAGTCACATCAAAACAGCAGCACAGAGGATGGATGATGTTGAGTTATCTCCGCAATAATTGCTTCAAAGTCAAATGAAAGTCTCTTAACTGTCATCTGATAGGTGGTTCAAAATAACTCCACAATAGTCACATATTAATAGCAGTACAGAGGGTGGAGATTGTTGAGTTATCTCCGCAGTAATTACTTCAAAGTCAAATGAAAGTCTCTTAACTATCATCTGATAAGTGAATCAGATCAACTCCACAATAGTCACATCAAAATAGCAGCACAGAGGATGGATGATGTTGAGTAATCTCCACAATAATTAGTTTAAAGTCAAATGAAAGTCTCTTAACTATCATCTGATGAGTGAATCAGATCAACTCAACAATAGTCACATCAAAATAGCAGCACAGAGGGTGGAGATTGTTGAGTAATCTCCGCAATAATTAGTTTAAAAGTCAAATGAAAGTCTCCTTACTATCATCTGATGAGTGAATCAGATCAACTCCACAATAGTCACATCAAAATAGCAGTACAGAGGGTGGAGAATGTTGAGTAATCTCCGCAGTAATTACTTCAAAGTCAAATGAAAGTCTCTCAACTATCATCTGATAAGTGAATCAGATCAACTCCACAATAGTCACATCAAAATAGCAGCACAGAGGGTGGAGAATGTTGAGTAATCTCCGCAATAATTAGTTTAAAGTCAAATGAATGTCTCCTTACTATCATCTGATGAGTGAATCAGATCAACTCCACAATAGTCACATCATAATAGCAGTACAGAGGGTGGAGATTGTTGAGTAATCTCCACAATAATTAGTTTAAAGTCAAATGAAAGTCTCCTTACTATCATCTGATGAGTGAATCAGATCAACTCCACAATAGTCACATCATAATAGCAGCACAGAGGGTGGAGAATGTTGAGTAATCTCCGCAATAATTAGTTTAAAGTCAAATGAAAGTCTCCTTACTATCATCTGATGAGTGAATCAGATCAACTCCACAATAGTCACATCATAATAGCAGTACAGAGGGTGGAGATTGTTGAGTTATCTCCGCAATAATTGCTTCAAAGTCAAATGAAAGTCTCTTAACTGTCATCTGATAGGTGGTTCAAAATAACTCCACAATAGTCACATCATAATAGCAGTACAGAGGGTGGAGAATGTTGAGTTATCTCCGCAATAATTGCTTCAAAGTCAAATGAAAGTCTCCTTACTATCATCTGATGAGTGAATCAGATCAACTCCACAATAGTCACATCATAATAGCAGCACAGAGGGTGGATAATGTTGAATAATCTCCGCGATAATTAGTTTGAAGTCAAATGAAAGTCTCTTAACTATCATCTGATGAGTGAATCCGATCAACTCCACAATAGTCACATCATAATAGCAGCACAGAGGGTGGAGAATGTTGAGTAATCTCCGCAATAATTAGTTTAAAGTCAAATGAAAGTCTCTTAACTATCATCTGATGAGTGAATCAGATCAACTCCACAATAGTCACATCATAATAGCAGTACAGAGGGTGGATAATGTTGAATAATCTCCGCAATAATTGCTTCAAAGTCAAATGAAAGTCTCTTAACTATCATCTGATAAGTGAATCAGATCAACTCCACAATAGTCACATCAAAATAGCAGTACAGAGGGTGGAGAATGTTGAGTAATCTCCGCAATAATTAGTTTAAAGTCAAATGGAAGTCTCTTAACTATCATCTGATGAGTGAATCAGATCAACTCCACAATAGTCACATCAAAATAGCAGCACAGAGGGTGGAGAAAGTTGAGTAATCTCCGCAATAATTAGTTCAAAGTCAAATGAAAGTCTCTTAACTATCATCTGTTAAGTGAATCAGATCAACTCCGCAATAGTCACATCATAATAGCAGCACAGAGGGTGGAGAAAGTTGAGTAATCTCCGCAATAATTAGTTTAAAGTCAAATGAAAGTCTCTTAACTATCATCTGATAAGTGAATCAGATCAACTCCACAATAGTCACATCATAATAGCAGCACAGAGGGTGGATAATGTTGAGTAATCACCGCAGTAATTACTTCAAAGTCAAATGAAAGTCTCTTAACTATCATCTGATAAGTGAATCAGATCAACTCCACAATAGTCATATCAAAATAGCAGCACAGAGGGTGGAGAATGTTGAGTTATCTCCGCAATAATTAGTTTAAAGTCAAATGAAAGTCTCTTAACTATCATCTGATGAGTGAATCAGATCAACTCCACAATAGTCACATCAAAATAGCAGCACAGAGGGTGGAGAATGTTGAGTTATCTCCGCAATAATTAGTTTAAAGTCAAATGAAAGTCTCTTAACTATCATCTGATAAGTGAATCAGATCAACTCCACAACAGTCACATCAACATAGCAGCACAGAGGATGGATGATGTTGAGTAATCTCCACAATAATTAGTTTAAAGTCAAATGAAAGTCTCCTTACTATCATCTGATGAGTGAATCAGATCAACTCCACAGTAGTCACATCAAAATAGCAGTACAGAGGGTGGAGATTGTTGAGTTATCTCCGCAATAATTGCTTCAAAGTCAAATGAAAGTCTCTTAACTGTCATCTGATGAGTGAATCAGATCAACTCCACAATAGTCACATCATAATAGCAGTACAGAGGGTGGAGATTGTTGAGTTATCTCCGCAATAATTGCTTCAAAGTCAAATGAAAGTCTCTTAACTGTCATCTGATGAGTGAATCAGATCAACTCCACAATAGTCACATCAAAATAGCAGTACAGAGGGTGGAGAATGTTGAGTAATCTCCGCAATAATTAGTTTAAAGTCAAATGAAAGTCTCTTAACTATCATCTGATGAGTGAATCAGATCAACTCCACAATAGTCACATCAAAATAGCAGTACAGAGGGTGGAGATTGTTGAGTTATCTCCGCAATAATTGCTTCAAAGTCAAATGAAAGTCTCTTAACTATCATCTGATGAGTGAATCAGATCAACTCCACAATAGTCACATCAAAATAGCAGCACAGAGGGTTGAGAATGTTGAGTAATCTCCGCAATAATTAGTTTAAAGTCAAATGAAAGTCTCTTAACTATCATCTGATGAGTGAATCAGATCAACTCCACAATAGTCACATCAAAATAGCAGCACAGAGGGTGGATAATGTTGAGTAATCTCCGCAATAATTAGTTTAAAGTCAAATGAAAGTCTCTTAACTGTCAACTGATGAGTGAATCAGATCAACTCCACAATAGTCACATCAAAATAGCAGTACAGAGGGTTGAGAATGTTGAGTAATCACCGCAATAATTAGTTTAAAGTCAAATGAAAGTCTCTTAACTGTCACTGATGAGTGAATCAGATCGACTCCACAATAGTCACATCAAAATAGCAGCACAGAGGGTTGAGAATGTTGAGTAATCTCCGCAATAATTAGTTTAAAGTCAAATGAAAGTCTCTTAACTATCATCTGATGAGTGAATCAGATCAACTCCACAATAGTCACATCAAAATAGCAGCACAGAGGGTTGAGAATGTTGAGTAATCTCCGCAATAATTAGTTTAAAGTCAAATGAAAGTCTCTTAACTATCATCTGATGAGTGAATCAGATCAACTCCACAATAGTCACATCAAAATAGCAGCACAGAGGGTGGATAATGTTGAGTAATCTCCGCAATAATTAGTTTAAAGTCAAATGAAAGTCTCTTAACTGTCAACTGATGAGTGAATCAGATCGACTCCACAATAGTCACATCAAAATAGCAGCACAGAGGGTTGAGAATGTTGAGTAATCTCCGCAATAATTAGTTTAAAGTCAAATGAAAGTCTCTTAACTATCATCTGATGAGTGAATCAGATCAACTCCACAATAGTCACATCAAAATAGCAGCACAGAGGGTGGATAATGTTGAGTAATCTCCGCAATAATTAGTTTAAAGTCAAATGAAAGTCTCTTAACTGTCAACTGATGAGTGAATCAGATCGACTCCACAATAGTCACATCAAAATAGCAGTACAGAGGGTTGAGAATGTTGAGTAATCACCGCAATAATTATTTTAAAGTCAAATGAAAGTCTCTTAACTATCATCTGATGAGTGAATCAGATCAACTCCACAATAGTCACATCAAAATAGCAGTACAGAGGGTGGAGAATGTTGAGTAATCTCCGCAATAATTAGTTTAAAGTCAAATGAAAGTCTCTTAACTATCATCTGATGAGTGAATCAGATCAACTCCACAATAGTCACATCAAAATAGCAGCACAGAGGGTGGAGAATGTTGAGTAATCTCCGCAATAATTGCTTCAAAGTCAAATGAAAGTCTCTTAACTATCATCTGATGAGTGAATCAGATCAACTCCACAATAGTCACATCAAAATAGCAGTACAGAGGGTGGAGAATGTTGAGTAATCTCCGCAATAATTAGTTTAAAGTCAAATGAAAGTCTCTTAACTGTCATCTGATGAGTGAATCAGATCAACTCCACAATAGTCACATCAAAATAGCAGTACAGAGGGTGGAGAATGTTGAGTAATCTCCGCAATAATTAGTTTAAAGTCAAATGAAAGTCTCTTAACTGTCATCTGATGAGTGAATCAGATCAACTCCACAATAGTCACATCAAAATAGCAGTACAGAGGGTGGAGAATGTTGAGTAATCTCCGCAATAATTAGTTTAAAGTCAAATGAAAGTCTCTTAACTGTCATCTGATGAGTGAATCAGATCAACTCCACAATAGTCACATCAAAATAGCAGCACAGAGGGTGGAGAATGTTGAGTAATCTCCGCAATAATTGCTTCAAAGTCAAATGAAAGTCTCTCAACTATCATCTGATGAGTGAATCAGATCAACTCCACAATAGTCACATCAAAATAGCAGTACAGAGGGTGGAGAATGTTGAGTAATCTCCGCAATAATTAGTTTAAAGTCAATTGAAAGTCTCTTAACTATCATCTGATGAGTGAATCAGATCAACTCCACAATAGTCACATCATAATAGCAGTACAGAGGGTGGAGAATGTTGAGTTATCTCCGCAATAATTAGTTTAAAGACAAATGAAAGTCTCTTAAATATCATCTGATGAGTGAATCAGATCAACTCCACAATAGTCACATCAAAATAGCAGTACAGAGGGTGGAGATTGTTGAGTTATCTCCGCAATAGTTGCTTCAAAGTCAAATGAAAGTCTCTTAACTGTCATCTGATGAGTGAATCAGATCAACTCCACAATAGTCACATCATAATAGCAGCACAGAGGGTGGAGAATGTTGAGTAATCTCCGCAATAATTAGTTTAAAGACAAATGAAAGTCTCTTAAATATCATCTGATGAGTGAATCAGATCAACTCCACAATAGTCACATCATAATAGCAGCACAGAGGGTGGAGAATGTTGAGTAATCTCCGCAATAATTAGTTTAAAGACAAATGAAAGTCTCTTAAATATCATCTGATGAGTGAATCAGATCAACTCCACAATAGTCACATCATAATAGCAGCACAGAGGGTGGAGAATGTTGAGTAATCTCCGCAATAATTAGTTTAAAGACAAATGAAAGTCTCTTAACTATCATCTGATGAGTGAATCAGATCAACTCCACAATAGTCACATCATAATAGCAGCACAGAGGGTGGAGAATGTTGAGTAATCTCCGCAATAATTAGTTTAAAGTCAAATGAAAGTCTCTTAAATATCATCTGATGAGTGAATCAGATCAACTCCACAATAGTCACATCATAATAGCAGCACAGAGGGTGGAGAATGTTGAGTAATCTCCGCAATAATTAGTTTAAAGTCAAATGAAAGTCTCTTAAATATCATCTGATGAGTGAATCAGATCAACTCCACAATAGTCACATCATAATAGCAGCACAGAGGGTGGAGAATGTTGAGTAATCTCCGCAATAATTAGTTTAAAGTCAAATGAAAGTCTCTTAACTATCATCTGATGAGTGAATCAGATCAACTCCACAATAGTCACATCATAATAGCAGCACAGAGGGTGGAGAATGTTGAGTAATCTCCGCAATAATTAGTTTAAAGACAAATGAAAGTCTCTTAACTATCATCTGATGAGTGAATCAGATCAACTCCACAATAGTCACATCATAATAGCAGCACAGAGGGTGGAGAATGTTGAGTAATCTCCGCAATAATTAGTTTAAAGTCAAATGAAAGTCTCTTAACTATCATCTGATAGGTGGTTCAAAATAACTCCACAATAGTCACATCATAATAGCAGTACAGAGGGTGGAGATTGTTGAGTTATCTCCGCAATAATTGCTTCAAAGTCAAATGAAAGTCTCCTTACTATCATCTGATGAGTGAATCAGATCAACTCCACAATAGTCACATCATAATAGCAGCACAGAGGGTGGAGAATGTTGAGTAATCTCCGCAATAATTGCTTCAAAGTCAAATGAAAGTCTCTTAACTGTCATCTGATAGGTGGTTCAAAATAACTCCACAATAGTCACATCATAATAGCAGTACAGAGGGTGGAGAATGTTGAGTTATCTCCGCAATAATTGCTTCAAAGTCAAATGAAAGTCTCCTTACTATCATCTGATGAGTGAATCAGATCAACTCCACAATAGTCACATCATAATAGCAGCACAGAGGGTGGAGAATGTTGAATAATCTCCGCAATAATTGCTTCAAAGTCAAATGAAAGTCTCTTAACTGTCATCTGATAGGTGGTTCAAAATAACTCCACAATAGTCACATCATAATAGCAGTACAGAGGGTGGAGAATGTTGAGTTATCTCCGCAATAATTGCTTCAAAGTCAAATGAAAGTCTCCTTACTATCATCTGATGAGTGAATCAGATCAACTCCACAATAGTCACATCATAATAGCAGTACAGAGGGTGGAGAATGTTGAGTTATCTCCGCAATAATTGCTTCAAAGTCAAATGAAAGTCTCCTTACTATCATCTGATGAGTGAATCAGATCAACTCCACAATAGTCACATCATAATAGCAGTACAGAGGGTGGAGATTGTTGAGTTATCTCCGCAATAATTGCTTCAAAGTCAAATGAAAGTCTCCTTACTATCATCTGATGAGTGAATCAGATCAACTCCACAATAGTCACATCATAATAGCAGTACAGAGGGTGGAGAATGTTGAGTTATCTCCGCAATAATTGCTTCAAAGTCAAATGAAAGTCTCCTTACTATCATCTGATGAGTGAATCAGATCAACTCCACAATAGTCACATCATAATAGCAGTACAGAGGGTGGAGATTGTTGAGTTATCTCCGCAATAATTGCTTCAAAGTCAAATGAAAGTCTCCTTACTATCATCTGATGAGTGAATCAGATCAACTCCACAATAGTCACATCATAATAGCAGCACAGAGGGTGGAGATTGTTGAGTTATCTCCGCAATAATTGCTTCAAAGTCAAATGAAAGTCTCTTAACTGTCATCTGATAGGTGGTTCAAAATAACTCCACAATAGTCACATCATAATAGCAGTACAGAGGGTGGAGAATGTTGAGTTATCTCCGCAATAATTGCTTCAAAGTCAAATGAAAGTCTCCTTACTATCATCTGATGAGTGAATCAGATCAACTCCACAATAGTCACATCATAATAGCAGTACAGAGGGTGGAGATTGTTGAGTTATCTCCGTAATAATTGCTTCAAAGTCAAATGAAAGTCTCCTTACTATCATCTGATGAGTGAATCAGATCAACTCCACAATAGTCACATCATAATAGCAGCACAGAGGGTGGAGATTGTTGAGTAATCTCCGCAATAATTGCTTCAAAGTCAAATGAAAGTCTCTTAACTGTCATCTGATAGGTGGTTCAAAATAACTCCACAATAGTCACATCATAATAGCAGTACAGAGGGTGGAGAATGTTGAGTTATCTCCGCAATAATTGCTTCAAAGTCAAATGAAAGTCTCCTTACTATCATCTGATGAGTGAATCAGATCAACTCCACAATAGTCACATCATAATAGCAGCACAGAGGGTGGAGATTGTTGAGTAATCTCCGCAATAATTGCTTCAAAGTCAAATGAAAGTCTCTTAACTGTCATCTGATAGGTGGTTCAAAATAACTCCACAATAGTCACATCATAATAGCAGTACAGAGGGTGGAGAATGTTGAGTTATCTCCGCAATAATTGCTTCAAAGTCAAATGAAAGTCTCCTTACTATCATCTGATGAGTGAACCAGATCAACTCCACAATAGTCACATCATAATAGCAGTACAGAGGGTGGAGATTGTTGAGTTATCTCCGCAATAATTGCTTCAAAGTCAAATGAAAGTCTCCTTACTATCATCTGATGAGTGAATCAGATCAACTCCACAATAGTCACATAATAATAGCAGTACAGAGGGTGGAGAATGTTGAGTTATCTCCGCAATAATTGCTTCAAAGTCAAATGAAAGTCTCCTTACTATCATCTGATGAGTGAATCAGATCAACTCCACAATAGTCACATCAAAATAGCAGCACAGAGGATGGATGATGTTGAGTTATCTCCGCAATAATTGCTTCAAAGTCAAATGAAAGTCTCTTAACTGTCATCTAATAGGTGGTTCAAAATAACTCCACAATAGTCACATCATAATAGCAGTACAGAGGGTGGAGATTGTTGAGTTATCTCCGCAATAATTGCTTCAAAGTCAAATGAAAGTCTCCTTACTATCATCTGATGAGTGAATCAGATCAACTGCACAATAGTCACATCAAAATAGCAGCACAGAGGATGGATGATGTTGAGTTATCTCCGCAATAATTGCTTCAAAGTCAAATGAAAGTCACTTAACTGTCATCTGATAGGTGGTTCAAAATAACTCCACAATAGTCACATCATAATAGCAGTACAGAGGGTGGAGATTGTTGAGTTATCTCCGCAATAATTGCTTCAAAGTCGAATGAAAGTCTCCTTACTATCATCTGATGAGTGAATCAGATCAACTCCACAATAGTCACATCAAACAGCAGCACAGAGGATGGATGATGTTGAGTTATCTCCGCAATAATTGCTTCAAAGTCAAATGAAAGTCTCTTAACTGTCATCTGATAGGTGGTTCAAAATAACTCCACAATAGTCACATCAAAATAGCAGCACAGAGGATGGATGATGTTGAGTAATCTCCACAATAATTAGTTTAAAGTCAAATGAAAGTCTCTTAACTATCATCTGATGAGTGAATCAGATCAACTCCACAATAGTCACATATTAATAGCAGTACAGAGGGTGGAGATTGTTGAGTTATCTCCGCAGTAATTACTTCAAAGTGAAATGAAAGTCTCTTAACTATCACTGATAAGTGAATCAGATCAACTCCACAATAGTCACATCAAAATAGCAGCACAGAGGATGGATGATGTTGAGTAATCTCCACAATAATTAGTTTAAAGTCAAATGAAAGTCTCTTAACTATCATCTGATGAGTGAATCAGATCAACTCCACAATAGTCACATATTAATCGCAGTACAGAGGGTGGAGATTGTTGAGTTATCTCCGCAGTAATTACTTCAAAGTCAAATGAAAGTCTCTTAACTATCATCTGATAAGTGAATCAGATCAACTCCACAATAGTCACATCAAAATAGCAGCACAGAGGATGGATGATGTTGAGTAATCTCCACAATAATTAGTTTAAAGTCAAATGAAAGTCTCTCAACTATCATCTGATGAGTGAATCAGATCAACTCCACAATAGTCACATCAAAATAGCAGCACAGAGGGTGGAGATTGTTGAGTTATCTCCGCAATAATTGCTTCAAAGTCGAATGAAAGTCTCCTTACTATCATCTGATGAGTGAATCAGATCAACTCCACAATAGTCACATCAAAACAGCAGCACAGAGGATGGATGATGTTGAGTTATCTCCGCAATAATTGCTTCAAAGTCAAATGAAAGTCTCTTAACTGTCATCTGATAGGTGGTTCAAAATAACTCCACAATAGTCACATATTAATAGCAGTACAGAGGGTGGAGATTGTTGAGTTATCTCCGCAGTAATTACTTCAAAGTCAAATGAAAGTCTCTTAACTATCATCTGATAAGTGAATCAGATCAACTCCACAATAGTCACATCAAAATAGCAGCACAGAGGATGGATGATGTTGAGTAATCTCCACAATAATTAGTTTAAAGTCAAATGAAAGTCTCTTAACTATCATCTGATGAGTGAATCAGATCAACTCAACAATAGTCACATCAAAATAGCAGCACAGAGGGTGGAGATTGTTGAGTAATCTCCGCAATAATTAGTTTAAAGTCAAATGAAAGTCTCCTTACTATCATCTGATGAGTGAATCAGATCAACTCCACAATAGTCACATCAAAATAGCAGTACAGAGGGTGGAGAATGTTGAGTAATCTCCGCAGTAATTACTTCAAAGTCAAATGAAAGTCTCTCAACTATCATCTGATAAGTGAATCAGATCAACTCCACAATAGTCACATCAAAATAGCAGCACAGAGGGTGGAGAATGTTGAGTAATCTCCGCAATAATTAGTTTAAAGTCAAATGAATGTCTCCTTACTATCATCTGATGAGTGAATCAGATCAACTCCACAATAGTCACATCATAATAGCAGTACAGAGGGTGGAGATTGTTGAGTAATCTCCACAATAATTAGTTTAAAGTCAAATGAAAGTCTCCTTACTATCATCTGATGAGTGAATCAGATCAACTCCACAATAGTCACATCATAATAGCAGCACAGAGGGTGGAGAATGTTGAGTAATCTCCGCAATAATTAGTTTAAAGTCAAATGAAAGTCTCCTTACTATCATCTGATGAGTGAATCAGATCAACTCCACAATAGTCACATCATAATAGCAGTACAGAGGGTGGAGATTGTTGAGTTATCTCCGCAATAATTGCTTCAAAGTCAAATGAAAGTCTCTTAACTGTCATCTGATAGGTGGTTCAAAATAACTCCACAATAGTCACATCATAATAGCAGTACAGAGGGTGGAGATTGTTGAGTTATCTCCGCAATAATTGCTTCAAAGTCAAATGAAAGTCTCCTTACTATCATCTGATGAGTGAATCAGATCAACTCCACAATAGTCACATCATAATAGCAGCACAGAGGGTGGATAATGTTGAATAATCTCCGCGATAATTAGTTTGAAGTCAAATGAAAGTCTCTTAACTATCATCTGATGAGTGAATCCGATCAACTCCACAATAGTCACATCATAATAGCAGCACAGAGGGTGGAGAATGTTGAGTAATCTCCGCAATAATTAGTTTAAAGTCAAATGAAAGTCTCTTAACTATCATCTGATGAGTGAATCAGATCAACTCCACAATAGTCACATCATAATAGCAGTACAGAGGGTGGATAATGTTGAATAATCTCCGCAATAATTGCTTCAAAGTCAAATGAAAGTCTCTTAACTATCATCTGATAAGTGAATCAGATCAACTCCACAATAGTCACATCAAAATAGCAGTACAGAGGGTGGAGAATGTTGAGTAATCTCCGCAATAATTAGTTTAAAGTCAAATGGAAGTCTCTTAACTATCATCTGATGAGTGAATCAGATCAACTCCACAATAGTCACATCAAAATAGCAGCACAGAGGGTGGAGAAAGTTGAGTAATCTCCGCAATAATTAGTTCAAAGTCAAATGAAAGTCTCTTAACTATCATCTGTTAAGTGAATCAGATCAACTCCGCAATAGTCACATCATAATAGCAGCACAGAGGGTGGAGAAAGTTGAGTAATCTCCGCAATAATTAGTTTAAAGTCAAATGAAAGTCTCTTAACTATCATCTGATAAGTGAATCAGATCAACTCCACAATAGTCACATCATAATAGCAGCACAGAGGGTGGATAATGTTGAGTAATCACCGCAGTAATTACTTCAAAGTCAAATGAAAGTCTCTTAACTATCATCTGATAAGTGAATCAGATCAACTCCACAATAGTCATATCAAAATAGCAGCACAGAGGGTGGAGAATGTTGAGTTATCTCCGCAATAATTAGTTTAAAGTCAAATGAAAGTCTCTTAACTATCATCTGATGAGTGAATCAGATCAACTCCACAATAGTCACATCAAAATAGCAGCACAGAGGGTGGAGAATGTTGAGTTATCTCCGCAATAATTAGTTTAAAGTCAAATGAAAGTCTCTTAACTATCATCTGATAAGTGAATCAGATCAACTCCACAACAGTCACATCAACATAGCAGCACAGAGGATGGATGATGTTGAGTAATCTCCACAATAATTAGTTTAAAGTCAAATGAAAGTCTCCTTACTATCATCTGATGAGTGAATCAGATCAACTCCACAGTAGTCACATCAAAATAGCAGTACAGAGGGTGGAGATTGTTGAGTTATCTCCGCAATAATTGCTTCAAAGTCAAATGAAAGTCTCTTAACTGTCATCTGATGAGTGAATCAGATCAACTCCACAATAGTCACATCATAATAGCAGTACAGAGGGTGGAGATTGTTGAGTTATCTCCGCAATAATTGCTTCAAAGTCAAATGAAAGTCTCTTAACTGTCATCTGATGAGTGAATCAGATCAACTCCACAATAGTCACATCAAAATAGCAGTACAGAGGGTGGAGAATGTTGAGTAATCTCCGCAATAATTAGTTTAAAGTCAAATGAAAGTCTCTTAACTATCATCTGATGAGTGAATCAGATCAACTCCACAATAGTCACATCAAAATAGCAGTACAGAGGGTGGAGATTGTTGAGTTATCTCCGCAATAATTGCTTCAAAGTCAAATGAAAGTCTCTTAACTATCATCTGATGAGTGAATCAGATCAACTCCACAATAGTCACATCAAAATAGCAGCACAGAGGGTTGAGAATGTTGAGTAATCTCCGCAATAATTAGTTTAAAGTCAAATGAAAGTCTCTTAACTATCATCTGATGAGTGAATCAGATCAACTCCACAATAGTCACATCAAAATAGCAGCACAGAGGGTGGATAATGTTGAGTAATCTCCGCAATAATTAGTTTAAAGTCAAATGAAAGTCTCTTAACTGTCAACTGATGAGTGAATCAGATCAACTCCACAATAGTCACATCAAAATAGCAGTACAGAGGGTTGAGAATGTTGAGTAATCACCGCAATAATTAGTTTAAAGTCAAATGAAAGTCTCTTAACTGTCAACTGATGAGTGAATCAGATCGACTCCACAATAGTCACATCAAAATAGCAGCACAGAGGGTTGAGAATGTTGAGTAATCTCCGCAATAATTAGTTTAAAGTCAAATGAAAGTCTCTTAACTATCATCTGATGAGTGAATCAGATCAACTCCACAATAGTCACATCAAAATAGCAGCACAGAGGGTTGAGAATGTTGAGTAATCTCCGCAATAATTAGTTTAAAGTCAAATGAAAGTCTCTTAACTATCATCTGATGAGTGAATCAGATCAACTCCACAATAGTCACATCAAAATAGCAGCACAGAGGGTGGATAATGTTGAGTAATCTCCGCAATAATTAGTTTAAAGTCAAATGAAAGTCTCTTAACTGTCAACTGATGAGTGAATCAGATCGACTCCACAATAGTCACATCAAAATAGCAGCACAGAGGGTTGAGAATGTTGAGTAATCTCCGCAATAATTAGTTTAAAGTCAAATGAAAGTCTCTTAACTATCATCTGATGAGTGAATCAGATCAACTCCACAATAGTCACATCAAAATAGCAGCACAGAGGGTGGATAATGTTGAGTAATCTCCGCAATAATTAGTTTAAAGTCAAATGAAAGTCTCTTAACTGTCAACTGATGAGTGAATCAGATCGACTCCACAATAGTCACATCAAAATAGCAGTACAGAGGGTTGAGAATGTTGAGTAATCACCGCAATAATTATTTTAAAGTCAAATGAAAGTCTCTTAACTATCATCTGATGAGTGAATCAGATCAACTCCACAATAGTCACATCAAAATAGCAGTACAGAGGGTGGAGAATGTTGAGTAATCTCCGCAATAATTAGTTTAAAGTCAAATGAAAGTCTCTTAACTATCATCTGATGAGTGAATCAGATCAACTCCACAATAGTCACATCAAAATAGCAGCACAGAGGGTGGAGAATGTTGAGTAATCTCCGCAATAATTGCTTCAAAGTCAAATGAAAGTCTCTTAACTATCATCTGATGAGTGAATCAGATCAACTCCACAATAGTCACATCAAAATAGCAGTACAGAGGGTGGAGAATGTTGAGTAATCTCCGCAATAATTAGTTTAAAGTCAAATGAAAGTCTCTTAACTGTCATCTGATGAGTGAATCAGATCAACTCCACAATAGTCACATCAAAATAGCAGTACAGAGGGTGGAGAATGTTGAGTAATCTCCGCAATAATTAGTTTAAAGTCAAATGAAAGTCTCTTAACTGTCATCTGATGAGTGAATCAGATCAACTCCACAATAGTCACATCAAAATAGCAGTACAGAGGGTGGAGAATGTTGAGTAATCTCCGCAATAATTAGTTTAAAGTCAAATGAAAGTCTCTTAACTGTCATCTGATGAGTGAATCAGATCAACTCCACAATAGTCACATCAAAATAGCAGCACAGAGGGTGGAGAATGTTGAGTAATCTCCGCAATAATTGCTTCAAAGTCAAATGAAAGTCTCTCAACTATCATCTGATGAGTGAATCAGATCAACTCCACAATAGTCACATCAAAATAGCAGTACAGAGGGTGGAGAATGTTGAGTAATCTCCGCAATAATTAGTTTAAAGTCAATTGAAAGTCTCTTAACTATCATCTGATGAGTGAATCAGATCAACTCCACAATAGTCACATCATAATAGCAGTACAGAGGGTGGAGAATGTTGAGTTATCTCCGCAATAATTAGTTTAAAGACAAATGAAAGTCTCTTAAATATCATCTGATGAGTGAATCAGATCAACTCCACAATAGTCACATCAAAATAGCAGTACAGAGGGTGGAGATTGTTGAGTTATCTCCGCAATAATTAGTTTAAAGTCAATTGAAAGTCTCTTAACTATCATCTGATGAGTGAATCAGATCAACTCCACAATAGTCACATCATAATAGCAGTACAGAGGGTGGAGAATGTTGAGTTATCTCCGCAATAATTAGTTTAAAGTCAATTGAAAGTCTCTTAACTATCATCTGATGAGTGAATCAGATCAACTCCACAATAGTCACATCATAATAGCAGTACAGAGGGTGGAGAATGTTGAGTTATCTCCGCAATAATTAGTTTAAAGACAAATGAAAGTCTCTTAACTGTCATCTGATGAGTGAATCAGATCAACTCCACAATAGTCACATCAAAATAGCAGTACAGAGGGTGGAGATTGTTGAGTTATCTCCGCAATAATTGCTTCAAAGTCAAATCAAAGTCTCTTAACTGTCATCTGATAAGTGAATCAGATCAACTCCACAATAGTCACATCAAAATAGCTGTACAGAGGATGGATGATGTGTTGCAATTCACATTCAGACTCGAAGAAAACATACATTATGTTCTCCCCCTAATAGCTCCTTAACGACTTGGGAATTCACCTCACTATTATCAGATTCGAATGAACTCCTCAACTAAATAATAGAAGCTCAAAGATTATGTGATGAGTCTTCTCCTCATCAACTGCGCCATAGTTGTAGAAAAGTCACCATATTCTGATTCGAAGTTGAATCAATCATAAAATAGACTGACCTCAAAAATTATGTCCGTAAACACCAAAAAGGGAGAAACAATAATCTCAGCAAAAATTTACTTATGTAGTAGATTGTTGGATATAAATATCTAGTCAACAGGATGTTGGAATACCAACAATTGTTTGTAGTGTGATTCACACTTATCTGTACTCGTATTCATGTTTTGTATTGCTCCATCGACGCATGTTGTGATACTCACCAGATCATGTGTTAAAAAACTTTTTGTCTTGGTCGATTCCAAAGGTTCATAATTGAAAATAATAAACCAACATTTGGCCGTCCGTCCGCCGTACGGCGCACAGTGGGGCCAAATGGCCAAAAAGCGGAAAAAAGTCATTATCTTTTGAACGAATTACTGTATCGTCTTGGGAATGGTTTCATTCGATTCCGAATACGAAAATACATTAGAAAAATATGTTTTCTGACGTTTAAATTTATTATTTTAGTACTAAATCTTGAATTTTGAAAAAAATAATGTTACTCAAAGTGGAAAAGCGTGTGAAAAAAAACAGAAAAGCGGTTTTACAGGCGATGAGTGTGTGTTATTTTGTTTTTTTCTTCGTTTTAGAGGTTATAGGATACGATAAAGATGATTGAATTGAGGTTTCTTTTCATATGTCTGTAAATATATATGTGTAAATATATATTTAATTTTGACAAAATTTTGAGTGATAAAAACCTCTGAAAATTGGATAGTAAGCGATCGAATATTGGAACGAATCCAAATTAAACGTTTGCTAAATCCGATTGAGAGATTTTCAACGATGACATGTTCTCGGTATGTCACGACAGTACGAACTGACCACACTACTGCGAATGACAATCCGAAGAACCTGGTTTGTTCAAACAGAACCTTGTTGACTCTTAGCAGGAATATTTTACGAAAACGTCGCTATTTACATCATTTTGTTTTCCAATAAAAAATGAAACAAAAAATGTCTGCCAATTGGATGTGGCACATAGCTTCCCAGTATCCATAACCCGATTGTATAGATGATCCGACCAATGTAGCCTTAACTTGACTCCGTTACTCTGTGATTGTAGCTAACAGCCCACATAGGGGACATTCTACATGTCAACATTCACAATCCCTGGAAATTTTCATCGATTTCGAGAGGAAAATGTAAAAGTTACAGCCTTTAGAAGGGTTTCACTCTGAAGCTGCGGTGACGGCAGAGACGGCGTTCTTGGTGTACCTTTAATCACATTTTAACCCACTACATCTAAATTCGGTGAAATGCGGCTATGAAATTTTTACAGCTTCTTGATAATGGTCAGATTCTCAAGAAAAGAAATGAGCCAAACCGAAGGAAGGCGAAGCTCGGTTTTTCCACTCCTCTAAAGTTGTATTTCGCTATAAAAACCCAAATCTGGAGCTAATGTTCAAGCTAAAATGTTATGAAAAAATGATTAGTATTTTTTAGAGATACTACATATATATATCGAACATTACATAATTTTATTTCAATTTTTTCCTAACGTGTTAGGAAATTTTCAAATTCCACTCTCAAAGTGCTTAAAATCTCGAAATATCAGGTTTGAGCCGCCATTTAGCAGTGAAAACAATTTTTAAACATTGAAGGTCCTTCACACCCTGATTCTACAGGTAATAGACTTTGAGAAAACCACATTACAATTCTTTTTTAGTTACTTTGCAAAAATGGAGTTTTTTCCACTCCGGCCCCACTGTGTGTACGCGGCACTTTCCCCACTTAGCATTGTCCGATTTTGATGAAATTTGGTATGTAGGCTCCATTTGGGGTCTAGTTGTGCCCGAAGATTTTGGTTGAGGTAGGTCACTTCTAAGGGTTCCAAAATCAATTTTGAAATTTTGAAAACGCCCTAACTCAAAAAATTTTTATATAAAGGTTTTTTTTTCCTTCAATTTAAGATTCTATAGAATTTTTAGAATTTTTTTGAGACCACGCGGAGCTCTGTAGGACATACCGTTCGCTCACTACGAGAATTTAAGGGTTTTAGGTACGATAAATCAGAAACACGGGTGTGAATCGCAAAAGAGGCCTAATCTCCGTTCAAATTAAAGCTGACCGAAATACGATCGATGTTTTTCTTCATGTTGGATGGTTGGTGGCTTTGCAGACAAGTGATGTATATAGAAAAATAAAAAGAATAAACCATTGTGTAATAATTTGCAGCGTTTTTTTGTTAGCTACTAGGGATCGGATCATCTTTACAATCGGGTTATGGATATGAGGCAGCTATGTGCCACAACCACGTTTACGTTTAACTCGAACTAAGTTGTTAGCAAAAGATGTTGATTTTGATATCTTCGCTCCATATTTGCGTTTAATGTGAAAATAATGTGCGGCCTCCCTTCGCTGGAGTCGGAAGACGTATAGGAGTCATTTCCTGGCGATCGGGAAGCGGTCGAAGACCCTCATCTTCCCGATAGCGTTCCTTTCCTGCCTCTTACGCCCTTCAGGACCGTTAAGCCGCCCCCACGTACACCCCATTACGTCGCCCTATTAGGCGTCTCCCGCGATTTTCTCTCTACCGGATAATCCGGCGGGGGGCGAGTTTATTTTACGAGGGCGCTTCCCGACACGAAGGGCACGACGAGCATGAAGACGTTGGAAGGTTCTCGCCGAATAGAACAAATCGCACTCGACGAATACCGTAACATCACAGGTTTTCCTCATTTTGAGTTTGTTATTATACTTGAGGTTGCCGTGCAGAATTTTAAACACTCAATGTGTTTTTACGGAGGTTTTTGGTTTGAAAATGTCTGTCAGGTGAGAACATTGTTGTTACCTCGGGATAGGGCGTCAATAGAACTTCACGAATATGCACTTGAATAAACAGGGCCGTTTTTAGGGGGGGGGGGCGGATTTTCAAGGTGGAAAGGGGGAGCACTCCTCAAAAAAGGGTCTTTCTGCTTAAAAAAAAAAAAAAAAAATATCGTCCTATGACACACCAAACCGAGTAAGTACCTCCGTTTTCTTTGCCACCTTTGGCGATTTTGATGTCGGTCAAAAAAAGAGATTTTACCTACTTTCACATCGTCGAAAGTGAAATTGTATTTATTTTATCAATGATAAAACAAACTATGATAATTTGATCAATGATAAAAACGCTGCAAATTATTACACAATGGTTTATTATTTTTCTATGTAGATCACTCGTCTACAAAATCACCAACCATCCAATATGAAGAAGAAAAAAAAGAAAAAAAAAATCAAAATCACCAACCATCGATTGCATTTCGGTCAGCTCTAATTTGAACGGAGATTAAGCCTCTTTTGCGATTCACACTCGTGTTTTGATTTATATATATATATATATTTCAATGTAAACCCTTTTTTTTTGTAGGGAGCGAACGGTTTGTCCTACAGAGCTCCGCGTGGTCTCAAAAAATTCTAAAAATTCTATAGAATCTTAAATTGAAGGAAAAACAACACCTTTATATAGGAATTTTTTGAGTTAGGGCGTTTTCAAAATTTCAAAATTGATTTTGGAACCTTTAGAAGTGACCTACATCAACCAAAAGCTTCGGGGCACAACTAGACCCCAAATGGAGCCTACCTACCAAATTTCATCAAAATCGGTCAATGCTAAGTGGCAAAAGTGCCGCGTACGGCGTACGGCGGACGGCGGACGGCGTACGGCGGACGGCGGACGGACGGCCAAATTTTTATTCGATTTTTGGATTCTACGTACCTTGAAACGTAAACCATCAAATTTTGAGGGGGTGTTAAAATTTTTTTTTTCTTGGTCGATACCAAAGGTTCATTATTGAAAATAATAAACCAAAACTGTTTGAACTTGAGTTTTTCAATCCTCTGGTCGATCTCGTCAATGCCGAGATTGAGTCGAGATTCGAGCAACTCGATAAGTTCAAGGGTACATGGGGATTTTTGTTCGATCTTGAGAATATACCCGACCACCCTCTACTGCTGGAGAAATGTAAGAAATTAGAGGAGCGATTGACTCACAATAGCACTCAAGATATCGATGGAATGAATCTCTGCATAGAAATCGAGGCCCTTCATCGCTCCGTAAATTGGAAGGAGAAAAATAAAAACCAACACCAAAAAATATGCTTAGCTACTATTATGTAGCACATAAAGTTGAGAACCTCTACCCAAATACTTGTGTAAGTATGGGGACTTCGGATATACCTGGCAACTTGGGTACCAGTGGTGAAGGGAAAGGTTCACCTCTGCTATCAACTCGCAGGTATATCTTCGGTCTTTTTGTCCTAGAGGATCTAGGCGCTTGGGTGGTCGGGCTCACCAACTAGGTTAATGAACTCGACAGCCCAAGTGATCGCACGAGTTGTTGGGGGGTTGATTTGAAAAATGAATATTGGCTGAAAAGAAAACAAGACAAAAGTCGAAACACAGATAAATTATAAAGAAAGGTATTTACCTGTGAAGAATTTAGAATTAAAGATGCGTGGCGAAAAGCGTGGTGAAAAAGCGTGGCGACCTGAAGCGTCCCGTGGCGATTTATGCTGAAAGTTAAAAGCCTGAAGGGCTAAATGCAATTTGGATACACAAAGGTGCTCCGGCCTGATGGGCTTACGTGGCGGTCCTGAAGGGACTTGTCCAAACCTTGAGGCGTGGCGATGCACTAACCTCAACTATTAAATTGGTAACCAGGTATACTCTGACAAAAGGTAAACGAAAATACAAATATATGGCACTTTTATTAATTAAGAGACAACTTCAAAGTTCGTGGCGATTTGCATGAAGGTAAGTTTATAATGTAAATGAATAGTACTTTGTTCAGTATGGATTCCTAATATGTCGTTACAATCCATTAATCATTTGGTATTCAAGTTCAATTGCAAGGTCAGAGAAATCAATGGTTCAATCAGAAAGTCTACTAAAGTTCAATTTCAGATAAGCTTCGTGGCGAAAATGTTATTAATGTTATTCAGTTTACTCTTATGACTACACGTCACTCCTAGTTCATTGGCCAATGGAATGAAATGTAAATTAGTTTGTGCACTCACGTTGGGGCCCGAAGGTAACCTTTCGATGTTGTGTGGCGAAGTAGGATCCGTGGCGGCTGATGTCCTTGGTGGGTCGTACAGCGTGGCGGCTTGGGGGGATACTGGGGTGTTGAACTAACTCACGGGCACGGAGCTCTCGGTGGTTGTTAACTTGGCAGAGGTCGGGAGGGGAGTAGTGTCGTCCAGGCCTGACCCGAGGTTCCGTCTTCTCTCCCCCCTCCTCCCGCGAGGTGGTGTTGGCGGGGGCGGCGGTGATGGTGGGGGAGAAGCTCTTGCCGCTTCTCCGGCCGGAGGGGGGAGGGCGCGCGAGATGTTGGTTGGCGCCTCCTGATTGGGCCACGTTGACGTCACCTACGAGTCAGGCCGAAGGGGGTCGGTGGCGTTGACCCGGCCCCACCCTACTGGAGTAGCGCTCCTGTGGGCGGGAGCCCACACCCCCCGTCCCCCCGGGAGCCAGGGTCGTCAAAGACGACACTGGGGATGGCTAGGGGTTCAGAGGGGCGCGCCTTCTTGATGGCCTGCTCGTAGGCGTGGCGACGGCAGCCTCGGCATCGGGTGGGATTCCTCTTGTTGGTATGGTCCTTTGCACAGGTCGGCAGCTCCTGACCCTTTCGGTGCATGGCCTTGAGCCGCTCCCAGAACTCCTTGCAGGCAGGACAACGGAATTTAAACATCTTGGGGGGCGGGTCTGGTGCACACTGGGCATGTCATCTTCTTCTTGCGCGTGAACTTTATCTTCAACCCCGGTCTTGAAGGGGGAGGGCTGCCTGCCTGCAAGATCACTTGGGGTTCTCTGATGGGAGTGGGTAGCGGCTCAGGTGGTGTTTGGCTGATTTGTTCTTCGTCCCAGTCTGAATCTGCGAAGATCCCGGTACGGCTTCGTGTGCGTGGAGGAGGGCTAGGCGACGGAAGAGGGATGCCGCCGTCGGGGACCTCAGGGGAGTAGGACTTGGAGGAGATGGAGAGGATCATAGCCGATGGAGCTGGGGAAGGGGCCAACTCCCCCACAGCTCCTGCAGACCTCGTCGCAGGTGCCTCTGTTGGTGCCTGTGAGGGTGCCTCAGATGTCCGCGTCCGTGCCGCAGGTGGCTCTGCGTCCACCTGTGCCTTGGCCCGCTTCGCCTCTGCTATGGCCTCATTCCGTTCGGTGATCAGGGTCCGTCTATCCTCCAGCCATTGCTTCTGTCGGCGAAGGAGGGCATTTCTCTCTTGGGTGACACGTCGGTATGCCGGGAGCCAACGGGAGACATCAAGGGCGGTCTGGAGTGCCGCGTGCCCAGTTGTTTGTCGGGCGGTGAGGGTATCTCCGCACATCGTGAACCTTATATAGTTGGCAAGGGTCTCAAGGGTTGGGAAGGGGTCGTCGATGGGCTCTGGGGTTTCTACGTAGCCTTCTGGTCGATCGCCAAGACGTTCTTCTTCTTTCTCACGTTGCTTTCTCATGAGAACGACTACGGGATCAGGTGTAATAGGACCTCCTTCGAGACTTAGCTCATCGTTAGGTTCATGTGCCATATCCTACAACAAACAAAACAATATCCTATGTGACATCCTGGCCTAGGAAAAGTGACTTGCTTCAATAGGAATTCTACGTTGGTACTTCAACTTTTCATGCACGGCCGTAGTAGGACAGTGTAGCCATAAGAGGTAGGCGATCAGAAGGATCAAAGTGAAGTGTTATGACCTGAAGGGTCCAAGTTAAATTTGGTGACCTGAAGGGTCCAAGTGTAATGAGACCTGAAGGGTCGGTCAGTATTGCGTGTGTATGTGTGCCCTAGTAGTCCGTCAGTGTGTCTTTTTCCCTAAGTGGAGTAGCCTATAGTCAACAGGTTTGTGCCTTGTTCTTAATGGATAACGACTAGGTGTCTCCTCAGTTTCTTCACAAAGTCTTTTAGCCGGTGGTTCTTCCTTTGCTTCTTCGAACTCTTCATCGGAAGATTCAATTGGCTCTCCGTCTTCATTGACTTCTTCTGTACATCGCACCTTGTGGCGGTCAGCGTTGCGATCGGCGTTGCGAGTGGCGTTGCGATCGGCGTTGCGATCGGCGTTGCGAGTGGCGTTGCGATCGGCGTTGCTATCGGCGTTGCGATCGGCGTTGCGATCGGCGGACTCGTCATGATGTGTGGTGTGGCAGAGTGGAGTTTCGTGGCGATCAGCACGGCTCGTTTGAGGGTCGTCAGTCCCGTGAGGTACTTCACTTCTTTCCGTTTCACGTTCAGTGGAGCGATCGAAATTGTGATCCGCGTCCATGTCACGATCCAGTTCCGAAGGAGTGCTATGTTGGGTTGACGCCTCTTCTCGAGGTGTCCTCGGCGTGTGTTCTTTCGAGCTGGTGGTGGGTACAGGTGCTGGCGCCACGGCTGCCGGTGTCGACCAACCGTAACTTTCATACCAATCTTCTTTATTTGTTTCAGGTGTCATCGTCGTATCGAGGGGTTCTAGTGTCGCAACGTCTCGTGGGTTTAACGAGGAATCGTTGGGATCAATGAACGTTTCGTCTGGTACTCCCAATACGAAAGCTGGTTTCAGGCGATTGATGTGCACAGTTTGTCTTCGTATATCCGGTAAGTCTCTAATTTCATAAGTAACGTCGGAATGTTTCTTCAGTACTATCCAAGGACCGCTCCATGGGCTCCAAAATTTCTTTACAACTCCGGGTGGCGGTTGCATGTCCTTTAGATATACGGCGTCGCCTCCCTCGAAGGACCTCAGAGTTCGTCGTGAGTTGATGGCTTCGCTACGCCGCCGCCACGCCTCTTGAAGGCTTTGGTGGGTGGCGTCGCGTGCGATCCTCAGATTTCTCATCGTGGTGGTCTCATCGGCACGGGGTTTCAAGCTTTGCAGTGTTTCGTTGGGCATTCGCAATTCACGACCGAAGGTGAGAAAGTTCGGACTGAAGGGAGGGGAGTACCTGGTTTCGGCCGGGTTCAACTTGCGACTCGCATAAGCTACGGGCCTCTCTTCCCCATCAAAATTTTGTGAGAGGACGGCTCCCAAGGCGAAGCCGGATGCATCGGTTGCGAGGATAAACGGTTTCGTCAGGTCGGGGTAAGCAAGGATGGGTTCGCTGGTCAGTTTGTCCTTGAGTTCGTCGAACGCCCTTTGTTGTCTTTCGGTCCACTCGAAGGGATTGGTCTTCTTCAATAGCTCGGTCAACGGAACAACAATCTCGGAGAATTTAGGGATGAACCTCCGGTAGAAACTGGCGAGGCCCAAAAAGGATTGCAATTTTACCATTGAGGTAGGTATCGGAAACTCCTTAATGGCTCTTGTTTTCTCCGGTTCCGTGAGAATTCCGTCCGTGGTGATGCGGTGTCCTAAGAATCGCACTTCGTTCTTGAGAAAATCGCATTTAGCGATATTTACTTGTAATCGAGCTTCTGATAGACGTGTGAAAACCTGGTTGAGCTTCTCGAGATGTTCTTCCCGCGTGGCGGAAAACACAATTATATCGTCGAGGTAGACGAGACAGTTGTTTCCGAGGATTCCATCGAGCGCGTCATTCATCGCGCGTTGAAACGTGGCGGGTGCGTTCTTCAACCCGAAGGGCATTTTTTCATATTGGAAATGGCGTCCAAGAACGGAGAAAGCCGTTCTTTCCTTTGAGTCAGCATGTACCGGAATTTGATGATACCCAGCTATAAGATCGATCGTAGAGAACCATTTGCACTGTCCGAGCATGGCGAGTGTTTCTTGTAGTCGTGGAAGGGGGTATGCGTCTCCTTTGGTGATTTTGTTAAGTTGACGGAAGTCGGTACAAAAACGCCAAAGCTGCTTTTCCCCCGGCGGCGTCTTCTTTTTGACTAATAAGACGGGCGCGCTCCACGGACTAGTGGACGGGCTAATTACTCCGGACTCGAGCATGTCTTTAAGCTGTGTCTCAACAACTTCTCTAAGGGCGTGAGGAACCGGATAAGGTTTTTGTTGAGTAACGGTAGGTTGAGTGAGGATTATCTCATGGGATACATTTAAATTGCACCCCTCCCCCGTAGGTGGCTTGAATAAGTCCCGGAATGTATTCAACAATTTCCTCGTCGGTTCTGCGTCCGTTTCATTCAGATGTTTCAATTTGTCATTGAGAACGGTATCAAATTCGGGCAATGGCGGATCCCATTGGTCAGTGGGGACTTCTTCCCATTCCTCATTTTCTTTGTCATCTTGCAGGGTGTTAATTAACCCCCTTTTTTCATCGTTTTGAACATTTTCGTCGTTTTTCGGGCTTCGGTCAGCGTATGCGTCCTCAATTTGCATCAGTGATTTGAGGTGCTGCGTGACGATCTTCTCAATCTGCGTGTCAGGTGTATTTTCAATTTTCTTTTCCTCGTTCAATATTGTTAGAATGTCAAGATCGGTATTTATTTTTTCGGGCGTGGCGACCACCGTGGCGACGTGGCGATTTGGCGTGGCGACCACCGTGTTGTCATGTTGGTGTGGTGTAACCATCACAGTATCGTTGGGTCGCTGCGGCGTGGCGATGATCATGTTTTCGTGTCGATCGGGCGTGGCGTTGAAGCTCCGTATCATCGTGGCGACGGGCGCGTCGAGTTTTCGGATGGCCCTTTCGACAGCTGCATCAATGTATTGGTCAAGCGACAATGTTTCAGGTTGTTCGTAGCTTGGGTCGAACCGAATGGGCGTCGCTTGTTCTTGCGTGGCTGTTTCTTCATCACCAAAAACGGTCACCATGTCCTCAAAACGTACTCTTCTTGGTTCTTCGGGGACTCTTTCGGGGTTTCTAGGCGTCTGTTTTTCATTTGGGGCTTCGTGGCGAGATGCGTGGTCGTACAGATTGACGGGTGCGTCTATCGGCGTGGTGACGCCACCATAATTCCTACTCCAAAACTTCATGCTTCCGGCTCCGCTGATGTTTGAGGCGGGCGTGGTCGGCGTACTCGTAGCGTCAGTATGCGCGTGGCGAACAGGCGTCGCTTGTTCGTCAACTTGGGGAGTGGCTGTTGCTCCCGAAAAGGTACTAGGGATGGGTGCGCTTGTGTCAAAATGTGGTTGTTGACTACCAAGCGTCCCGTTTTCCCGCCAATCCGGTTGCAACACCACCCCCACGCTATACGGCTCGTCGAGTAGGTCGACAGGAGTATATGGTCGTGCTTTCTCCTCCAGTGCGTGAAATTTCATGGTTGGACCCGTGGTAAAGGTAATTGGTACGCGTCTCAAGACGTCAAGTCCTAGCAAATCGAGTGTGGCGCCTTTTCTCGCGAACACGAGGAAGGTGTGTTCGAAAGTGCAACCACCGAGTCGCGTGACGAGGCGTTGTTCCCCTGCGAAGTGTAGCGGCATCCCGTCCGCGCCCCACGCGACGGTGCGCGTCGGAAGCAGTTTGATCCCTTTTACGGGAGAAGACAATACCGAGAGCGTGGCGCCGGTATCAACGATCATGTCGCGATCTTCGGGGCCTAGTCCAACGGTTATCTTCATTGTGCGTGACATGGGGGCTTCCACGGCGGGGATGCGGTTCTCTTCGGCGGGTTTCTTGTAGCGTACAACTTCCATTGTGTGTGCTGGTGCCATCACGGGTTGCGATACGGGGAGTAGGCGTTTCTTTTTGTAGCAATCTTGTTCCAAGTGCTCTCTCATTCCACAAAAATCGCAAAAAATTGTTTTATGCGGACTAAAGGGACAGTTCACGGGAAAATGTGTTCGATCGGCGCAAAACATGCAGGGATAACGCGGAGTCGGCTTTTCCTCGTTTCGTGGTTCATTTTGTTTGTCCCGGCGGTGATCTTCTTCTTTGTGGCGGTTGTATTTCTGCGTGTTGTCATCTTTGCGTGGGCATCGTGCGGCGAAGTGATCGTGGCTACCGCAGTTATAGCACCGACGATCATTCGTGACGGCCGCTAGGTCCCATCTTTCTTCTAAGTCGGTCGTGTCATCGAGGGTTTCCTCGAGTTCTTCGGCTTTGCTTAGAGCGTCTTGGATGCATCTCGGTCGGTTCGTGATTAGGAGGGCACTCATGTTCTTCCCGACGCCTCGGATGAAAGCGTCCATCGTCTTCTTCTCCACCCAATCGTTTCGTTCATGGCGTCGCAGACGCGCTCCTTCTTCCATCACAGCGCAGCGCGCCAAGCCTCTCACGCGGTCAGCGAACTGCCGAAGCGTCTCCGTCGCGTTGCGCTTTACTGTCCATAGTGAAGCGGCCGCATGTTGGGGGTTTTCTTTTTGGAACCACCGCAACATGTCCTCCCTGACGATTTCGTAGACATTGTCAACGTCCATGGCGTCATCACGGTCAATCAAAAACTGCTTCGCGATCCCGCGTGTTTTTGTGCGCAGTATTCGATAACGTTGTTGAGAGGTTAAGCCCGCGGTCACTAGGTCAAAATTTGCAAAGAACGAAACTACACTGAGTGCGCCTGAAGCGTCTGGGTCCCATGGTTCAAGTTCTAGAAATACTGAGCGCGGTAAGTCCCCGCGTTCACCCTCGTGTGTGGCTGTGTTATAACGCTGAAGGAGTATATTCATCTCCCTCATCGTTTGTGTCATGGCTTCTACTGCTTCGGGACCGACGGAGGAGTGTGTACCTTCTCCTCGGTCGCTTGCTCCCGACAAATTCAGAGACATTTTGTCGGTTCGTTAGAAAGAAGTGTAGGTGAATGTGTTGAGGTTTAACTACTACCACTAGGGTGAAAAATCTGTCTGCGTCTGTGTCGGTCTTATTGAAGAAAAAACAGGTTACTACTGGAATTTTGAAGAATTTTCGTGGCGATCGTGGCGATCGTGGCGATCGAGATAGGAGGCTGCGTTTACGTCACTTTTCCTATAATTACAATAAACGGATGCACATCCTACCTAACAGTATACCTGGTTAGACTATGTGTTTCGCTTTATTTAAATTTGAATTTATGACTCTAAATTTTGAAAACAACTCGTGGCGATACAAAAACTTACTATTTAATTTGTGGGTCCGTGTGAGGCTGACTCACACAAAAATCCCGCTAGCTGCCACCAGTTTGTAAGTATGGGGACTTCGGATATACCTGGCAACTTGGGTACCAGTGGTGAAGGGAAAGGTTCACCTCTGCTATCAACTCGCAGGTATATCTTCGGTCTTTTTGTCCTAGAGGATCTAGGCGCTTGGGTGGTCGGGCTCACCAACTAGGTTAATGAACTCGACAGCCCAAGTGATCGCACGAGTTGTTGGGGGGTTGATTTGAAAAATGAATATTGGCTGAAAAGAAAACAAGACAAAAGTCGAAACACAGATAAATTATAAAGAAAGGTATTTACCTGTGAAGAATTTAGAATTAAAGATGCGTGGCGAAAAGCGTGGTGAAAAAGCGTGGCGACCTGAAGCGTCCCGTGGCGATTTATGCTGAAAGTTAAAAGCCTGAAGGGCTAAATGCAATTTGGATACACAAAGGTGCTCCGGCCTGATGGGCTTACGTGGCGGTCCTGAAGGGACTTGTCCAAACCTTGAGGCGTGGCGATGCACTAACCTCAACTATTAAATTGGTAACCAGGTATACTCTGACAAAAGGTAAACGAAAATACAAATATATGGCACTTTTATTAATTAAGAGACAACTTCAAAGTTCGTGGCGATTTGCATGAAGGTAAGTTTATAATGTAAATGAATAGTACTTTGTTCAGTATGGATTCCTAATATGTCGTTACAATCCATTAATCATTTGGTATTCAAGTTCAATTGCAAGGTCAGAGAAATCAATGGTTCAATCAGAAAGTCTACTAAAGTTCAATTTCAGATAAGCTTCGTGGCGAAAATGTTATTAATGTTATTCAGTTTACTCTTATGACTACACGTCACTCCTAGTTCATTGGCCAATGGAATGAAATGTAAATTAGTTTGTGCACTCACGTTGGGGCCCGAAGGTAACCTTTCGATGTTGTGTGGCGAAGTAGGATCCGTGGCGGCTGATGTCCTTGGTGGGTCGTACAGCGTGGCGGCTTGGGGGGATACTGGGGTGTTGAACTAACTCACAGGCACGGAGCTCTCGGTGGTTGTTAACTTGGCAGAGGTCGGGAGGGGAGTAGTGTCGTCCAGGCCTGACCCGAGGTTCCGTCTTCTCTCCCCCCTCCTCCCGCGAGGTGGTGTTGGCGGGGGCGGCGGTGATGGTGGGGGAGAAGCTCTTGCCGCTTCTCCGGCCGGAGGGGGGAGGGCGCGCGAGATGTTGGTTGGCGCCTCCTGATTGGGCCACGTTGACGTCACCTACGAGTCAGGCCGAAGGGGGTCGGTGGCGTTGACCCGGCCCCACCCTACTGGAGTAGCGCTCCTGTGGGCGGGAGCCCACACTTGGGTAGCACTCCGAATTTTATTCTCCATTCCTGTGACTGTGGCGAGTGGAGAGAGGTCGTTTTCCAAACTTAGACTAATCAAGACTTACCTGAGAAATTCAATGTCTCAGGACAGACTCTCTGCACTCGCCACATTGTCCATTGAAAATGATGTAGCCCATCAGTTGGATTTTAATGACCTGATTCGAGATTTTGCTGAAGCGAAGGCAAGGAAGGCTTCTTTCAAATAGTTTTTATTGTTTTGCGTAGTCTACCTAGTCTTTCACAAAAGCCTTCGATTTATTTTTCAATTTCAAGTATTCAACACATAGGTAAACATTCCATGTGGAAAATATGGAAATTCACTATATTTTACTCAATTATTCTTCATTTTAATTGACATTTTCATGTCTTTCATATGGCACATAAAAAAAAAATCGTCACGAAATTCACTATATTTTACTCAATTATTCTTCATTTTTATTAACATTTTCATGTCTTTCATATGGCACATAAAAAAAAAATCGTCACGAAATTTGTTGCGACGAAATTTGCTAACGAAATTTGTCCCAAGTCGCCACAATGATGATTATGACCATCAGAAGTGAAGTTGTTAGGTACTTTACAGGTTGGTACTTTACAGTTAGGTAGGTACTTTACAGTTTAAAAAAAAATCGTCACGAAATTTGTTGCGACGAAAATTGTCCCAAGTCGCCACAATGATGATTATGACCATCAGAAGTGAAGTTGTTAGGTACTTTACAGGTAGGTACTTTACAGTTAGGTAGGTACTTTACAGTTTGATATTACCAGATCAGCTGAGTCGAAAATTGAGCTCCCAGATCAGCTGAGTCGAAAATCGAGCTCCCAGATCAGCTGAGTCGAAAATCGAGCTCCCAGATCAGCTGAGTCGAAAATCGAGCTCCCAGATCAGCTGAGTCGAAAATCGAGCTCCCAGATCAGCTGAGTCGAAAATCGAGCTCCCAGATCAGCTGAGTCGAAAATCGAGCTCGATTTAGTAGTTTATGGGAGGTATGTAGTTCATGTGTCGGGAGGGGAGGGGGAGGGGCATGAAAATGTTTCAATGTGTTGCAGACTCGTATGCAAGCGTTTTATAATCTGTATAGATCACTGGTTAAGAAGAGTGAAGAAGATCTTCTCGAATGCTGGAGACGCCTGGAAGAGCACTTCAATTCAATAGGATTAAAAATGGCTTGCGAGCTCAGTCAGCTGATCAGTGATCTGAAGAGTGAAGAAGATCTTCTCGAATGCTGGAGACGCCTGGGAGAGCACTTCCATTCAATAGGTTTCTTGAGCATGTTGGATAATATCGATAGTTTGTGACACTAAAGTATCGATACTCGATATTTTAAAATATCGATACTCATGCCCAACAATACTTAGGATATCGATACTCGGATACGATACAGTATCGATACAAAATATCGATACTTTTATAACGATACCCATCCCTATACCAGAGACAAGAGAAACAAAAATAACAAATCCACATGCCAGTATAACCTCTCAAAACTGCTATAACCTCAGTGATGTTTTTTCTATTTTGTACTAAGGCACATACTTAAAACTATAAAATATAATTTTACGTTTGTGGAGCTAGTGTTCTTGTGATTTTCTAACCATTTCCTACCTTAGCTGTCAATGAATTAGATTACGTAGGTGGAGGGGGGGGGGATACTCCTCCAGAGGGTGGCCCCCAAAGATTGCTCGCCCCCGGGGCCCAGAGGGGCTAAAAACGGCCCTGTGAATAAATATGTATTGCACATAAAACGGGTGGTAAAACAATGAACAGAAATATCACAGAGTAGACGGTTAAACGCGCATACATCGGTGACGAGAATGAAGATGGTGGATCGGGTTCCCGGGGGTTGTCAAAACAAGGCCACTCTGATATCGTACTTTCGGGGAAATGAACTATTTGATTGTACTTACTATGTTCGTCTATTGTACCTTAAATTACTCGTACTGGTTCTTATATTCCTGTTTGCAAATGAGCATGATTTGCATTGGTACTCGGGCGTAAGCGGGGCGGCCGTGCTGGCCCCTGGCGGGGGGCGGCTCAGCGTCGAGGGCGCCTCTTATTTGAACCGACTGCGGGCGGTCGGTTCAAACTAGAGATGGGTCGCTCAGATTTCAGAAGAGCGAGTGAACCACGGGTCAGAAAAAATGAACCGCGGCTCTTCGGATCTTTTGAGCTCAGTGCTGGTAGTGTTCGGTGAAGATCGGTTCTTCAAAAGAGCGAGTGAACTGCGGATCAGTAAAAATGACAAATGAATCGCGGTTCTTCGATCTTTGGATCTCTTGAGATCCAGTAAAATAAATGAACGGCGGCTCTTCGATCCTTTTGAGAACGGCGGCTCTTCGTTCTTCGGTTCTTTTGAGATCGGCAGTGTTCGGGAAAATTAGGACCTCCTTTTCGTCAGCTCACTGTTGCCAACCCGTGCGATAATTCCGAGGGAAAATACGATATAAGTCGATCAAACAATACAATTTTGCGGAATTGTATCGCACCACCACATGCATTATTGTAGTTTTGGTCGTAAACTTTACCGTATTTTTCCAGTGTTTTCTGTGACCCACTTTCTGATTCTTTCCGTTGTTTTTTCTTCCTGTTTGATTTTTACATCATGATTTTTTGTGTGGAGCTTTCTGATACAAGTTCAAAAGGCAAGCAAAAGCACATCCTTATCGTACCATTATTATCAATATTGAAGCTTACGTACTTATTGGTTCGTTTATTCTCTTTAAACTTGGTTACCTTAATTTTCTTTGTTGAATAACATGATATAACATCAAAATGTTATATTATGAAAATGTTATACCTACTAAGAATTTTTTTTAAAATTGTAGTTTGTCATTAGAGGCATAAAAAAAATGCAGATTTCATATAAATAAATAATTTACCAAAAAACTGTATTTGTAAGTCTTACTTATTCATTGCTTTAATCGTGTTCATTCATTGTTTTTCGTTGATTTTTTGAAGGATTTGTTGAGCATCTTTATTGAACAACAGCGCTTTTTGGGTTATTATATTTTTGGGTTGTTATATTATTTTCAATAATGAACCGTTCGAATCGAGCAACAGAGAAATTATTCCCTCTCGCCCTCAAAATTTCATGGTTTAGGATTCAAGGTAGTGTAGAATCCAATAATCGAATAAACATTTCCGGGCAGAACTAAAATAAACCGTTGTGTAACAATTTGTAGCGTTTTTCATCGTATTTTCATCTCTACAATAAATACGAGCTCAAAGGAGCCAAAAAGAGCCACTGATCCGTCGAAAAGATCCGGATCTTTTGAATGAGCGGAGCGCTCAGAGCCGTTCTTCTTGGTGAAACGTTTTGCCCATCTCTAGTTCAAACAAACATCATAAGATCCCTTGGTGACGAATCTGAACTAATGAACCTGAATTACAAAATGAGCTCCTCCCTGATCAGCTGAGTGAGCTAAATTTGCTCCTGGTAGACCCAAGAAACTGAAATTTCACAGGAAGCCTATTTGTGACTGCTGATTCTGACTAACAAACTGAGATCCTTCTTAGGTGAGCTAAATTTGCTCCTGGTAGACCCAAGAAACTGAAATTTCACAGGAAGCCTATTTGTGACTGCTGATTCTGACTAACAAACTGAGATCCTTCTTAGGTGAGCTAAATTTGCTTCTGGTAGACCCAAGAAGCTGAAATTTCACAGGAAGCCTATTTGTGACTGCTGATTCTGACTAACAAACTGAGATCCTTAGGTGAGCTAAATTTGCTTCTGGTAGACCCAAGAAGCTGAAATTTCACAGGAAGCCTATTTGTGACTGCTGATTCTGACTAACAAACTGAGATCTTTCTTAGGTGAGCTAAATTTGCTCCTGGTAGACCCAAGAAGCTTTCATTTCACAGGAAGCCTATTTGTGACTGCTGATTCTGACTAACAAACTGAGATCCTTCTTAGGTGAGCTAAATTTGCTCCTGGTAGACCCAAAAAGCTGAAATTTCACAGGAAGCCTATTTGAGACTGCTGATTCTGAATAACAAACTGAGATCCTTCTTAGGTGAGCTAAATTTGCTCCTGGTAGACCCAAGAAGCTGATATTCCACAGGAAGCCTATTTGAGACTGCTGATTCTGAATAACAAACTGAGATCCATCTTAGGTGAGCTAAATTTGCTCCTGGTAGACCCAAGAAGCTTTTATTTCACAGGAAGCCTATTTGTGACTGCTGATTCTGACTAACAAACTGAGATCCTTCTTAGGTGAGCTAAAATTGCTCCTGGTAGACCCAAAAAGCTGAAATTTCACAGGAAGCCTATTTGAGACTGCTGATTCTGAATAACAAATTGAGATCCTTCTTAGGTGAGCTAAATTTGCTCCTGGTAGACCCAAGAAGCTGATATTCCACAGGAAGCCTATTTGAGACTGCTGATTCTGAATAACAAACTGAGATCCTTCTTAGGTGAGCTAAATTTGCTCCTGGTAGACCCAAGAAGCTTTCATTTCACAGGAAGCCTATTTGTGACTGCTGATTCTGACTAACAAACCGAGATCCTTCTTAGGTGAGGTAAATTTGCTCCTGGTAGACCCAAGAAGCTTTTATTTCACAGGAAGCCTATTTGTGACTGCTGATTCTGACTAACAAACTGAGATCCTTCTTAGGCGAGCTAAATTTGCTCCTGGTAGACCCAAGAAGCTTTTATTCCACAGGAAGCCTATTTGAGACTGCTGATTCTGACTAACAAACCGAGATCCTTCTTAGGTGAGGTAAATTTGCTCCTGGTAGACCCAAGAAGCTTTTATTCCACAGGAAGCCTATTTGAGACTGCTGATTCTGAATAACAAACTGAGATCCTTCTTAGGTGAGCTAAATTTGCTCCTGGTAGACCCAAGAAGCTTTTATTCCACAGGAAGCCTATTTGTGACTGCTGATTCTGACTAACAAACCGAGATCCTTCTTAGGTGAGGTAAATTTGCTCCTGGTAGACCCAAGAAACTTTTATTCCACAGGAAGCCTATTTGAGACTGCTGATTCTGAATAACAAACTGAGATCCTTCTTAGGTGAGCTAAATTTGCTCCTGGTAGACCCAAGAAGCTTTCATTTCACAGGAAGCCTATTTGTGACTGCTGATTCTGACTAACAAACCGAGATCCTTCTTAGGTGAGGTAAATTTGCTCCTGGTAGACCCAAGAAGCTTTTATTTCACAGGAAGCCTATTTGTGACTGCTGATTCTGACTAACAAACCGAGATCCTTCTTAGGTGAGGTAAATTTGCTCCTGGTAGACCCAAGAAGCTTTTATTTCACAGGAAGCCTATTTGTGACTGCTGATTCTGACTAACAAACCGAGATCCTTCTTAGGTGAGGTAAATTTGCTCCTGGTAGACCCAAGAAGCTTTTATTTCACAGGAAGCCTATTTGTGACTGCTGATTCTGACTAACAAACTGAGATCCTTCTTAGGTGAGGTAAATTTGCTCCTGGTAGACCCAAAAAGCTGAAATTTCACAGGAAGCCTATTTTGAGACTGCTGATTCTGACTAACAAACTGAGATCCTTCTTAGGTGAGCTAAATTTGCTCCTGGTAGACCCAAGAAGCTTTTATTTCACAGGAAGCCTATTTGTGACTGCTGATTCTGACTAACAAACCGAGATCCTTCTTAGGTGAGGTAAATTTGCTCCTGGTAGACCCAAGAAGCTTTTATTTCACAGGAAGCCTATTTGTGACTGCTGATTCTGACTAACAAACTGAGATCCTTCTTAGGTGAAGTAAATTTGCTCCTGGTAGACCCAAAAAGCTGAAATTTCACAGGAAGCCTATTTTGAGACTGCTGATTCTGACTAACAAACTGAGATCCTTCTTAGGTGAGCTAAATTTGCTCCTGGTAGACCCAAGAAGCTTTTATTTCACAGGAAGCCTATTTGAGACTGCTGATTCTGAATAACAAACTGAGATCCTTCTTAGGTGAGCTAAATTTGCTCCTGGTAGACCCAAAAAGCTGAAATTACACAGGAAGCCTATTTGAGACTGCTGATTCTGAATAACAAACTGAGATCCTTCTCAGGTGAGCTGAATTTGCTCCTGGTAGACCCAAGAAGCTTTTATTTCACAGGAAGCCTATTTGTGACTGCTGATTCTGACTAACAAACTGAGATCCTTCTTAGGTGAGCTAAATTTGCTCCTGGTAGACCCAAGAAGCTTTTATTTCACAGGAAGCCTATTTGTGACTGCTGATTCTGACTAACAAACTGAGATCCTTCTTAGGCGAGCTAAATTTGCTCCTGGTAGACCCAAGAAGCTTTTATTTCACAGGAAGCCTATTTGTGACTGCTGATTCTGACTAACAAACTGAGATCCTTCTTAGGCGAGCTAAATTTGCTCCTGGTAGACCCAAGAAGCTTTTATTTCACAGGAAGCCTATTTGTGACTGCTGATTCTGACTAACAAACTGAGATCCTTCTTAGGTGAGCTAAATTTGCTCCTGGTAGACCCAAAAAGCTGAAATTTCACAGGAAGCCTATTTGAGACTGCTGATTCTGAGTAACAAACTGAGATCCTTCTTAGGTGAGCTAAATTTGCTCCTGGTAGACCCAAGAAGCTGATATTCCACAGGAAGCCTATTTGAGACTGCTGATTCTGAATAACAAACTGAGATCCTTCTTAGGTGAGCTAAATTTGCTCCTGGTAGACCCAAGAAGCTTTTATTTCACAGGAAGCCTATTTGTGACTGCTGATTCTGACTAACAAACTAAGATCCTTCTTAGGTGAGCTAAATTTGCTCCTGGTAGACCCAAAAAGCTGAAATTTCACAGGAAGCCTATTTGAGACTGCTGATTCTGAATAACAAACTGAGATCCTTCTTAGGCGAGCTAAATTTGCTCCTGGTAGACCCAAGAAGCTGAAATTTCACAGGAAGCCTATTTGAGACTGCTGAATTTGAATAAGAAGCAGATTCTCTCTGATCAGCTGGGTGAGCCAAATTTGCCTGGGGGCCCAAAGATAAGGCATAAAACTATTCACTATCAGTCTACACTAGCCAAGTTTACTTTCGACTCGAATCGACAGGAGTTGTTAATAGAAATATTTTTGACCATATTGGTGATCTGTATTCTCAGCCTTTAATGAAATCATCTAGAGTGAGAAATGATGGTTTCAATAGAAACATTTTTTGTTGTCATGTCAGTGTGTTGTTTCAGCGCAAATGTCAGAAGTCTTTAAATAATTTGCCACTTCGATTGTAAATCTGCAAAACCGTGTAGGTATGTCCAATAATAATAATAAAATATCAATAATAAAATCTTTGGAATTGACCAAGAAAAAAATTGTAACCCCCTCTCAAAATTTGTTGGTTTACGTTTCGAGGTACGTAGAATCCAAAAACGCTGCAAATTATTTGGTACACAGCGGTTTAATATTTTTTATTCGGCCAAATTTTTATAGGATGTTTGGATTCTATGTGCCTTCAAAAGTAAACCAACAAATTTTGAGGGGGGGTTACAATTTTTTCCTTGGTCGAATCTAAAGGTTTATCATTGTAAATAATAACTAAAATCGAATAAAACTTTGCCGTCCGTCCGCCGTACTCTGCACTTTTCTTAGTTCCCATGGACCGATTTGGTTGAAATTTAGTAATGGGCTCCATTTGGGGTCTAGCTGTGCCCCGAAGCTTTCGGTTGATGCCATTCACTTCTAATGATTGAAATTATCAAAACGCCCCAGCTCAAAAGTTTCGATAAGAAGGTAAACATTTTTCATCAATTCAAAATAGTATTTAAATTTCACACTCGAATAAGACCACCCGGAGAGCTTTGTAGGACCAACCGTTCGCTCCTCATGAAAACTTCTGATAAAGTTATGATATAGTTATGATAAAGTTATGATATAGTTATGATAAAGTTACTTCTGAGTTGAACTTATGATAAATCAGAAACACGAGTGTGAATCGAAAAAGAGGCCTAATCTCCGTTCAAATTTTAGATGACCAATATGCGATTGCGGTTCGTTTCTTTGAGCTGTATTCAGTTTTGCGTCCTTAGCAACCAGAATGAAATTTGTTAATGAAGGCACCCACAACTCTTTCTTTGAACTGAGTGTGAAGCGTCTTCCAAACTTGATTGTGAAGTAGGTATGTAGCAGATAGGTGACAATGTCTCAGTCCTGTTCTTTGCAGACGAGTGATCTATATGGTATAATAAACCTTTGTGTAATAATTTGCAGCTTTTTTGGAAGTTAAATCAACGATGGTCACTACTGGTGATAATCAGATTGCTCCCGCAACTCTAATAAATCCTTATAAAAATTCTAGGAAAGTGAATAGGTGGTTAGCTCTTATCCGTGGATTATCTTCGAATGGAATGCTGTCGCCATATTGAAATCGCGTTACTTTGGGTTAATCCACGAATGATAAATTTTTCTGATCCATGGATTGAATGTTCCTGGTTCCGAGGTTCTTCTACGAGTACGATGGTAAAACCCACTCCTAGAGCTCATAAATCCTGGGAACTGCCTCTCAAAATGTATGGCATTCATTAAGACAAAAGATGGGAGCATAAATTACATTCATAAAACAAATTTCATGAAAAATTCGGAAAAATGAGAAAGTATGGTGGGAATCTAGAATATTTATTAATATTAGCAAGATTGTTTGCTTGGGATTGAGCAAACTGGGTTTCAGATGATTTTAAAGCGAGAGGGTTACAACGATTATGAACGAAGCTCGCCCAGTGTGGCTTCGGAACCACACGTTTCGATACTTGATTTGCGGAGTCTACCAAATGTGGTTTCCAAACACCATTCTAAAAACTAACGTTAGTCATGTTGTAAACCGTACGATTTGAACTTCCAAAGCATGAACCACTTCCACAGAATCTAATCAATGTGGTGAGAAATTCACTCACAGTTTTTAATAATGATTGCTAATGGAGGAATACTCAATTTATAAAGTAGATATTGATATACCCTTTTTTTTTTTTTTTTTTTTTAATAGTATTCTACTAAATTAGGCAGAACGAGCCTCCTGGCCACCAGGGAACTCTGAACGAGAAAGGTAGTAGGTCAACCTTCAGGTTAAATTGGATCTGGAATGAGGTTATTTAGTTATTTTTAAGGACTATGTAGGGCATGCTCATACGATGATATGGTAGAAGGGATTTTATGAGCCATTAATGTCTCCATAAAAACTCCACCATATCTAGCTCTCAATTTTTCATTGTAATGCAGTGAGGCTTTTTCGTGAAATCTTCAAAATACCTCTCCTAACCTATAAAAAAGTGAGTAATTCAACTTCTACATGCATGCATATGAACATGTCCCACGTACTCCATGCTCCCATGTATAAATTAACTAAATAACCTCATTAGAATGAATAATTAGAAAATGGAGAAAAATTATAAATGCTTGCATATGAGTCTGCAACACATTGGGACATTTTCGTGTGTGTGAAATTAGTTAGTTCATGTACCTAAGCATCAAAAAAAAATAATAAAATAAAAACCTTTTTAACAAAAAAATGGACCGACCTCAAAAATGATGTCTGTAAACACCAAAAAGGGAAAAATAATTCTCTCAGCAAATACATACTTGATGTAGTAGGTTGTTGGACATAGATATCTAGTCAACAGATGGTATGTTGGAATACCAACAATTATTTTCGGTGTGATTCACACTTATTGTCACACTCATATCTTCCATCATACGATAGCAGTGACATGCTGCCCAATAGTTTTGGAACACTTGTATCTACTCGTATTCATGTTTTGTATGGCACGATCGACGCATGTTGTAATACTCACCAGATCATGTGAGTAGTACTTATAAACCACAGCGTATCCAGATAGGTAGGTAGGTACGCATTGAAGTCGCCGCCGTGCCCATCTGTAGACACAAACTTACTACCGATAAATTATTCGATGATCTGGTTACCGTTGAGTTAAACTGTGCTCCCCAAACTATCAGGTACCTAGTACGTCTCTGCTGCCATATGAGTACGATAGTAAGTGTGAACCTCCCTAGGAATGGTTGTGACTAGTATTTTGGGACTTTATTATTACATGAGACTTTATTATTATATTGGTGGACATATTGTAATGTAGCTACATACCTTCGGAAGCGTGGTTACCTAATTAGCTATTTACATTCATACTCAGTGTGGAAGCATGTTGGTAGTATGAGAGGTATGTATATTTGCGAAAAAGAATAATATGTTGGTAAGTAGAAGATCTATAAGATGTTTGTGTCTACAGATGGGCACGGCGGCGACTTCAATGCGTACCTACCTACCTGTCTGGATACGCTGTGGTTTATAAGTACTACTCACATGATCTGGTGAGTATTACAACATGCGTCGATCGTGCCATACAAAACATGAATACGAGTAGATATAAGTGTTCCAAAACTATTGGGCAGCATGTCACTGCTATCGTATGATGGAGGATATGAGTGTGACAATAAGTGTGAATCACACTGAAAATAATTGTTGGTATTCCAACATACCATCTGTTGACTAGATATCTATGTCCAACAACCTACTACATCAAGTATGTATTTGCTGAGAGAATTATTTTTCCCTTTTTGGTGTTTACAGACATCATTTTTGAGGTCGGTCCATTTTTTTGTTAAAAAGGTTTTTATTTTATTATTTTTCCATTTTATATTATTTTTTATTTTTCACTTTTTAGTGGTCCTCGATATAAATCTGAAATTAATTTACCCGCAGTTTTTCGAACAGTTTTAGTAATCACAGTATTACTAAAACTGTTTGAAAAACTGCTTGTAAATCATTTCAGTAAGGTGAACCAGAAGCCGTAGGGTGGACCACATTCTGTAATCCGGATCAGTTTCCATACATATAGATGAGTTTCCATTTTAGGATCAGTTTCAGGAGGTATTTGGTTCACTTGCCTACTTACCAATCTACTCTCTTATCCCCTAACTGGTCGACTTTGTTCATAATTGCTAGGTACTTGGTAGTTCTGACAACACAATTCAACAACACAACCATGACATGATTGACGAGGGAGCTACGTGCTACATCCACTTGGTAGAAAACCCTCTCATCACCTAATTTAACTATATACCTACCTCATATTTGGTACTGCACTATGCAGTTCTGACGATGTCCTCTACTATTACCTACCTAATCATGTTATCGGTGATGAGGGGGCTATGTGCTACACCCACTTGGTAGAGTACCCTCGCATCACCTAACTGTACTATATACCTCATATTTTGTACAGCACTATTCAGTTCTGATGATGTCCTCTACTATTACCTACCTAATCATGTTATCGGTGGTGAGGGGGCTATGTGCTACAACCACTTGGTAGAATACCCTCTCATCACCTTATTGTACTATATACCTACCTTATATTTGGTACTGCACTATTTAGTTCCAACAATCTCCTATATGGCATCCTCCCTCCTACCCAACTATGTTATGGATGACGAGGAAGCTATGTGCTACACCCACTTGGTGGAATACCCTCTCATCACCTAATTGTACTATATACCTACCTTATATTTGGAACTGCACTATACAGTTCCGACAATCTCCTATGCCATTACATAGCCAACCATATTATGGATGACTAGGAAGCTATGTGCTACACCCACTTGGTAGAATACTCTCTCATCACCTAACTGTACTATATACCTCATATTTAGTAGGGCACTATGCAGTTCTGACGATGCCGTCTTCTATTACCTAATCATGTTATCGGTGATGAGGGGGCTATGTGCTACACCCACTTGGTAAAATACCCTCTTATCACCAAATTGTACTACATATCTCATATTTGGTACGGCACTATGCAGTTATGACGATCTCCTATACCATTAGATATCCAACTATATTATGAATGACGAGGGAGCTATGTGCTACATCCACTTGGTAGAATACCCAACTAACAGTACTATAATTATCGCTCATACTTGGTAGGAAAACTCACATACATGAGCATTCGTAGACACGTTTGATATGGCTCATGCAGGTTCTGAGCGAATAGCCCACTATAATTTCCCCGTTTCTCATCCCCCGCAGCACCTTTTAGTTATCGGAACCCCCCTCATATAGCATATCATTTTAAAGCTTACAATCAGACCTTCAATTTGACTATACACAAATGGTCCTCCATCGACTCAGTCGGAAGTCACAGGGCAAGAAGAGTGAATGCGGACCAATATTCGCGAAAACGGGAACCACGTTTTTCAACTTCTTTCACAAAGTTTCGATACTTTTAACTGAGCAAAATGAAATGTGTTTGAAACGGGACCACCACGGATACTGGTAGAACACATTTCAAAAAGAATCGGACAGATTGGTACCAGAATAAAGAAATGCAAGCGACTCGGACATACAAAAAAAACTCGGCGCTTTGCGCCTCGGCGGGGGGCTCCGCCCCCCTGCACCCCCCGGTTTATTTCTTTTTCCATACTCTGTATGAAATCATAGGAACACAGAATGTGTTTTTGCGATTCAACAGGAGAGGAAATGGCCTTGGAGCTCACTCAGCTGATCAGTGACCACTCAGGCACCTTCAGCATTCTCCATTGACCCTGCCTCTCAAATGTCAACTTCCTGCGTTCAACAGGAGAGAAAATGGCCTTGGAGCTCACTCAGCTGATCAGTGATCACTCAGGCGCCTTCAGCATTCTCCATTGACCCGCCCTCTCAAATTTCAGGTTCCTGCGTTCAACAGGGGAGGAAATGGCCTTGGAGCTCACTCAGCTGATCAGTGACCACTCAGGCACCTTCAGCATTCTCCAGTGACCCTGCCTCTCAAATTTCAGCTTCTTGCGTTCAAAAGGAGAGAAAATGGCCTTGGAGCTCACTCAGCTGATCAGTGATCACTCAGGCGCCTTCAGCAATCTCCATTGACCCGCCCTCTCAAATTTCAGGTTCCTGCGTTCAACAGGAGAGAAAATGGCCTTGGAGCTCACTCAGCTGATCAGTGACCACTCAGGCGCCTTCAGCATTCTCCATTGACCCGCCCTCTAAAATTTCAGCTTCCTGCGTTCAACAGGAGAGAAAATGGCCTTGGAGCTCACTCAGCTGATCAGTGACCACTCAGGCGCCTTCAGCATTCTCCATTGACCCGCCCTCTCAAATTTCAGGTTCCTGCGTTCAACAGGAGAGAAAATGGCCTTGGAGCTCACTCAGCTGATCAGTGACCACTCAGGCGCCTTCAGCATTCTCCATTGACCCGCCCTCTCAAATTTCAGCTTCCTGCGTTCAACAGGAGAGAAAATGGCCTTGGAGCTCACTCAGCTGATCAGTGACCACTCAGGCGCCTTCAGCATTCTCATTGACCCCGCCCTCTCAAATTTCAGGTTCCTGCGTTCAACAGGAGAGAAAATGGCCTTGGAGCTCACTCAGCTGATCAGTGACCACTCAGGCGCCTTCAGCATTCTCCATTGACCCCACCCTCTCAAATTTCAGCTTCCTGCGTTCAACAGGAGAGAAAATGGCCTTGGAGCTCACTCAGCTGATCAGTGACCACTCAGGCGCCTTCAGCATTCTCCATTGACCCGCCCTCTAAAATTTCAGGTTCCTGCGTTCAACAGGAGAGAAAATGGCCTTGGAGCTCACTCAGCTGATCAGTGACCACTCAGGCGCCTTCAGCATTCTCCATTCACCCGCCCTCTCAAATTTCAGGTTCCTGCGTTCAACAGGAGAGAAAAAATGGCCTTGGAGCTCACTCAGCTGATCAGTGACCACTCAGGCGCCTTCAGCATTCTCCATTGACCCGCCCTCTCAAATTTCAGGTTCCTGCGTTCAACAGGAGAGAAAATGGCCTTGGAGCTCACTCAGCTGATCAGTGACCACTCAGGCGCCTTCAGCATTCTCCATTGACCCGCCCTCTAAAATTTCAGGTTCCTGCGTTCAACAGGAGAGAAAATGGCCTTGGAGCTCACTCAGCTGATCAGTGACCACTCAGGCGCCTTCAGCATTCTCCATTGACCCGCCCTCTAAAATTTCAGGTTCCTGCGTTCAACAGGAGAGAAAATGGCCTTGGAGCTCACTCAGCTGATCAGTGACCACTCAGGCGCCTTCAGCATTCTCCATTGACCCGCCCTCTAAAATTTCAGGTTCCTGCGTTCAACAGGAGAGAAAATGGCCTTGGAGCTCACTCAGCTGATCAGTGACCACTCAGGCGCCTTCAGCATTCTCCATTGACCCGCCCTCTAAAATTTCAGGTTCCTGCGTTCAACAGGAGAGAAAATGGCCTTGGAGCTCACTCAGCTGATCAGTGACCACTAAGGCGCCTTCAGCATTCTCCATTCACCCGCCCCTCTCAAATTTCAGGTTCCTGCGTTCAACAGGAGAGAAAAAATGGCCTTGGAGCTCACTCAGCTGATCAGTGACCACTCAGGCGCCTTCAGCATTCTCCATTGACCCGCCCTCTCAAATTTCAGGTTCCTGCGTTCAACAGGAGAGAAATGGCCTTGGAGCTCACTCAGCTGATCAGTGACCACTCAGGCGCCTTCAGCATTCTCCATTGACCCGCCCTCTAAAATTTCAGGTTCCTGCGTTCAACAGGAGAGAAAATGGCCTTGGAGCTCACTCAGCTGATCAGTGACCACTCAGGCGCCTTCAGCATTCTCCATTGACCCGCCCTCTAAAATTTCAGGTTCCTGCGTTCAACAGGAGAGAAAATGGCCTTGGAGCTCACTCAGCTGATCAGTGACCACTCAGGCGCCTTCAGCATTCTCCATTGACCCGCCCTCTAAAATTTCAGGTTCCTGCGTTCAACAGGAGAGAAAACGGCCTTGGAGCTCACTCAGCTGATCAGTGACCACTCAGGCGCCTTCAGCATTCTCCATTGACTTGGTTGCACGTGACCACATTGACCCAGCATTCCATGGCTTGGTTGCACGTGAATATCATTATAAAATTCGCGTAACGATTTTTTCTGTCGCTTTTTCGTGACGATTTTTCTTCGGTAGGTCATCGCAAAAACACATTCTGTGTTAAAAAAAAAAATTGTCGTCCCACGACAACCCGAATTGAGTACCTCCTCTTTCGCGCGCCTTCGGCGCGTTGAAGTCGGTCAATAAGGAAACAGTTGATTGTTCCCTACGCAACACAGTGAGTCAATAAAGACTGACATACACTTAGTACCTAAGCATAAATAAATGTAAACCTGCATTTCATAATGACTAGTAACAATCCTTTTGTAATCCTGCTAAACTGGTACCTCTTTACAGCTTCTAATGGTGAATACTTATCTCAAAACTAGCCACACAAGTTTCAAAGCCAAAGTTTCATAATTGTTGTGCACAGAGCAGAACAATTTAATTATGTGTAAGCCACTTAGTATAAAACACTATTCTGGATAATTAACATATTATATATTCCATAACTTATAATTAGTAATATTAAGTAAAACCCTTGTAACCTATATTGTTAAATATTGTTATATGTAGTACCTGATATTGTTCCTTAGAGCTCTGACGATGCCGAGAATGCATTAAGTTATTAACGAGAATCCGTTAAAATTTGTCTTTCTCTCACCTTATCTATGTCAAGAACGGAGTAAAAGTCAACATACGCGTTTCGAATTCTCGCTTTTCCTTAAATACTCGTAAAAATAACGAATAAGTACAAAAAAAAGGGAATTGCTACAGATGGTTCTTTAGGTCAAGATATTTCTTCGAAAACTCGCTCATCAATTCATGCTGGTCGATGATAACCATGCTGTTCCTACCAGCTAGAAATCTTTGTAACTCACATCTCGGGGAGGACGTTACTGACAACGGAATATCTTCCTTCACAGATCTCGTTCTACGAAGATTTTGTCTCACTGTTCACTCGAATAGACGTGTTTACGAGTGTGTACGAGAAGGTAGGTAGGTATGTAGATGCAGCTGCCCCGCGGGTATGTTAATTCCGCCCACTGGCCTCTTGTGGAGGTGACCAGCTGGTCAACTGCTCAAGTTGTACTGAGCGTTTTACCAAAGTCGACTATTTGAGTACCAAACACCATCCTTATGTTTCAAACTATATTATTACTGGAAAGTCCGCTCGCTCATACAGGGTGCAGAATTTCCTATAGAATGTCAAACTTTTTACCAAAACAATAGAACCAAAGGGGGGGGGGGGGGAATCCAATTGAAATATCGGACCTCAAGAATAGTAGTATGACCAGTCAAAAAGAGGCTATCAATTTATCCCTATTTATTTATCAATATTTATTTATTTATTTATATATATATATTTATTTATTAATTATTCTCATTTATTTAGAAGGAAAAACAATAGATCTTTGATGTGTCCATTTTTGTAGGTGTAATTTGAAAATTAAAAATGATGAAATAAAAAACACATAAGATATTTTATGAATTATTAGCATGAAGTAGGTTGATTCTTTATTTCAATTTTGGTTTACTATTTTCAATAATAAACCTTTGGAATCGAACAAAAAATTTTTTTACCCCCCCCCCCTCAAAATTTGTTGGTTTACGTTTCAAGGTAAGTAGAATCCAAAAATCGATTAAAACGCTGCAAATTATTACAAAATGGTTTATTATTTTTCTATATAGATCACTCGTCTGCAAAGAACACGGCTTTGGATTTGGGGTCTAGTTGTGCCCCGAAGCTTTTGGTTGATGTAGGTCACTTCTAAGGGCTGACATTTTGAAAACGCCCTAACTCAAATAATTTTGATATAAAGGTATTGTTTTTCCATCAATTTAAGATAGTATTGAATTTTTAGTAACCACACGGGGCCCTGTAGGACAAATCGTTCGCTCCCAACGAGAACTTAAGGGTTGGACTTTCGATAAATCAAAAACACGAGTGTGAATCGCAAAAAGAGGCCTAATCTCCGTTCAAATTTTAGCTGACCGAATTGCGATCAATGTTTTTCGTTGGTGGTAACAATGGCAAAGCCGTGTTCTTTGCAGACGAGTGATCTATACAGAAAAATAATAAACCTTTGTGTAATAATTTGCAGTGTTTTTGTACTCAACAATGTAGCATCTCTTCTAATAATATGTACCCACCTATTTACTTTTCCTTTGAATAAAAACAATGTTTTTTTTCTCTAAAACGTATTTTAGAGAACCTTGCTTCATAGCTAGCGATATTGTCTATGATTTTGTTTACTGGTATCGCATTTCATTTTTTGTGGCAAAAAAAAAAACACAAACGGTGGATACAGCTTTCGTACAAGTACGCAACCACGAGAGACATTTTGTGTCTTATGTTTAATAAATTGAAAGCTTTCCAATGGGTGGTGAACGATTTTTGTGGGGTGGAAAATGAGGAAGTTAGTTTTCCCTAGGAACGATTGGTTGTACGTGAAAATCATCAGAAATTTCCGCGTAACGCTCCCCTCATAACGCTCCCCGCGTGACGATTTTTCATTTATGTGCCATAGTAAAGACATAAAATGTTAAAATGAGTCGCGGAAAATTCCTTGACCCCCAGCCATAAGGCATATGTAAGAGTCGTATGTAAGTCGTAGTAAGTCGCATGTCAAAACATTCATGAGTTATTTTATATAATTATGCAGATAGATCTCGTCGCGCTACTCTAGAATACAGCATCATTAAAATTCCAGTTTCTGTAGCTAACACTTGAGAGCATTAGTTACAGTACTACGCTGAGCCGAGGAGCGGAGGGGCACACCGACACCAGACATTACGATCAAAAGTACTGTTTCTACAGATTTAATATTATATTCATCAACAATATTCTATTCATCAATCTAGTCTCTCAAAACGTTTACCTAAATTGCCAAAAAAAACTCTTAATTAAGAATTTTTGGAATGAGAATAAACGCAACGTCGTTACAACTCGAAGTAATAATTCTTTCAAGCCATGATAGTATCTTAACGACTCAATTTCGTTTTCCAAAAATCATTCCAGAATTTGACTTATTTGTGTGTTTGTGGATGTTTCGCCCGCATGGCTCAATGGATTCGGCAGAGTACCTGGATCAAACACCACTAATGATTTTTGACATTTTATGTCTTTACTATGGCACATAAATGAAAAATCGTCACGCGGGGATCGTCACGCGGGGAGCGTTACGCGGAAATTTCCGATGATTTTCACGTACAACCAATCATTCCTAGGGAAAACTAACTTACTCATTTTCCACCCCACAAAAATCGTTCACCACTCATTGGAAAGCTCTCAATTTATTAAACATAAGACATTAAATGTCTCTCGTGGTTGCGTACTTGTACGAAAGCTGTTTTACTGATTTCTTGATTATTTCTCGTTCAAGTGAATAATATTGGTACTGTTTCTGTTTCAGGTGAGCGGGCGATACTGAAATGTCAAGGATTCCAAGTAAGGCGAGAGAGAAATCCCATTGAGCAATTAAGTAACAAATTAGGGAGGCACTTACTCATGATAGGTATTCTAATATGAAGAGAACTTGAAAGGACTAATACTGGTGCAACTCGGAGGCCTAGAATTCCTGAGATTAAGGCCTCGAATGGGTCTCGGAGTGACGATGCATGCTCAACGCTATTCACAGATTGTCATATCTAGTAGTTACTCGGGACTTCTGGCATTTGCTCTGCGTCTGTTATTCATAAACCAAGCTCAACGTTGAATCGAAGTCTGTTCTATACTCCAAAGTAGCAAAAACTCGATTTTTAAATATTTTTAGGGTCCCTTACAGTAGTTATCTCCATGTTAGCAACCCTGAAAACCCTGTGCTTGTCGTAGCGTGCTAAATCCTAAAAACTATAAAATGTTTGCACTGTTTCAGTTATTTAACTTCTTACCTATGAAGATTTCAATAACTAATGCCTGGTAACTTCTTAAAGTAGGTTAAGTTCGATACATTTTGGAAAAAGTAAAGAGAGGGGAATTTGAAGACAATGTGAAACAAATGAAAAAGCATCATTGTGAAACCTTAATCATACCTGTAGACATTAGTTTTCTCAAAAATTAATTTTTTTAAATTGAACCAACTGCTGGTTGAGGAAATGCAAGTGCTCGATTCCCGCGATGCGTCTCGGGTAGTTGCTCCTGCCGAATGCTTACTCGAATCTTTCCACAGCTTTCGAAATGTCAAGTTTCGAGTAAAAGCTCATGACCAGAGAATAATAACTCAATTGAGTAGTTACTCAAGTCTTACTAGAGTCATACCTATGAATACCGCCCAGTATCTCCTCCAGATTCACTGTACCAGAGATTCCAGAGGTCTCAATAGTGGAATATTATACTGATCAATTTTCTGTGATCGTTCAACTAAAGCGGTGTAATTGGTTACACATCAGTTTCTCACTACTTGCAAATTATGTTTTCTCAGCAATTATTGAAACCACCATGAAATAAGTAAATTATTTTATTCAGAAAACAAGCAAAGAGTTTCAAAAAATCTCCTCATCAAACGGGATATTTCTGAAAATGAAGATCTGGGTACAGAGTAGAACGATTAATAGGTGAGAAATTCGAATTGATGAAGCTCACTTTGACCACTTGCCTCTTCTTGGCTTCTTCTTTTCCTCTTCGAGGATTTTGACGTATTCCCTGAGCTTGATTGACATGTTCTTGTACCTGTTCATCGAGTCTAGTACGTTCTCGTTGAATCCCTGTAACCAATTTCAGTCTGTATGTTTTCTGAAGTGAGAAAAATTAAGTTAAACCGTAGTAGGACCGAAGGGACATTTGCTTGCAAGGAAGATGCGGTTGAAAGTGCTCTGCTGATGACAGGCACTGGATAACCAATGATTATTGATCACCTGAATGCCTACCTACTATTACCTATTTTACCCGAAGTTACCTGACTCATAACTAACCTTCAGTAGGCTTGACAAAAGATGTGGACCGATTAGACCAAGAATTTGGTCAGGATGTGTTCCGAAGTTGGGAGACGTGCGAGAGGCTACTCCTATCATCTTCTTATCAAATTTTTGATATAGATGCGTTGGTTGATTACTCATTATTATTGTGTTAAATTTTCATGAAGATTGGACATGTAATGAGGTCAGGGTGATGGATTGAAGTAGACAAGCGCTCACGGAGCGACACGCTAATGGGAAAACATCTACACCACTTTGTGTGAAGCAATTTCGAGTACTTTCCCCTATTTTTCTTTCCAAGAATGAGTATTTTCCTTGAAGAGGGAAAACATCTCAATTGGTTCTGAGAAGATAAGTGCTTCCTGTTGAAAACAGCAACAGAAGCAAGGTTTTTTGGGGTTTTAAAGCAGAAAGCTTTTGATAGAAATTAACTAGTAAGGCTGAATGAGCCTTATACAGGGGAGCCAGTCAATCCTGACAGTTTTCAAAATGGAATAATTCAAAGAATTTTGAAGCAATTAAAAAAATATATATATAAATATACTTTGCGTGGTTGTTGAGGTTCGGTCATAAATGAGAGGGTTTTTGTTTCCCGACGTTTCGGCAATTTATTTCGCCATATTCATGGGCTACAAACAAACAACAAAAATTACTATTACTGCTATGCACTACTACTATTATTACTAATTATTCCTATTACTACAATTTTGAAAAATGGTAACATGGATGGTATATATCAATCGGATTAATGTAATGGGTTTGTTAGATCTTATGGAAATGTGGATTTACTTACAGAGTTGTCAGAGATGAGAGCCAGAAGATGATTTAAATAGATACTGGGTACTGAACTTATATCTAATTTCACCAAAAAAAAATTGTGATGTGGTGAAATTAGATATAAGTTCAGTACCCAGTATCTATTTAAATCATCTTCTGGCTCTCATCTCTGACAACTCTGTAAGTAAATCCACATTTCCATAAGATCTAACAAACCCATTACATTAATCCGATTGATATATACCATCCATGTTACCATTTTTCAAAATTGTCCATAGTAGTAATAGGAATAATTAGTAATAATAGTAGTAGTGCATAGCAGTAATTGTAATTTTTGTTGTTTGTTTGTAGCCCATGAATATGGCGAAATAAATTGCCGAAACGTCGGGAAACAAAAAACCCTCTCATTTATGACCGAACCTCAACAACCACGCAAAGTATCATTGAAACGGTCGAAAAACAAAAGGAAATATTCCTCCACTGATATATAAATATATATATATTCATTCAAAAGAGGAAGATAGGAAATTTGTATTTGGTATTAAACAAAATATATATTCATTTGTATAAGGAAATTTGTATTAGGTATTAAACAAAATATGTATTCATTCAAAAGAGGAAGATAGGAAATTTGTATTAGGTATTAAACAAGCAGGAAAAAATAAACAGAAAAAATTATATGGCTTAAATGATGACTACCGTTTTCCCTGCACTGAGCAAGACGGTTGGCGAAGTTGTTCATCACTTCGAGGTTAACTAAGATGTATCTTAGTTAACCTCGAAGTGATGAACAAGTGTATACACTTTTCCTTTCAGGTATCCCCTCATATTAAAATCGCATCGAGCAGACCGTGCAATGTCCCCGCGAACTGAGATTAACTTGCCGGGAAATGATCTTCTTTGCTGTTCCATGGACAAACTTGACGTGTAGAATCTCACTTGGCGGTGACATTGCATGGCCTGCTCGCTCTCCCGATCTGTCACCACTTTTTCTGCTTGTTTAATACCTATTACACATTTCCAATCTTCATCTTTTGAATGATTAATTTTTTTTTATTTGCTTGAAAATTCTCCGAGTTTTTCCATTTTGAAAACCGTCAGGATTCACTGGCTCTTCCTGCAGTATATATAAATGAAAATGGATAATGGTCTTCGTACCCAGCTACCTTGTAGCTGGAAGGGATTTGATTCCCACCATCCTGATGTTTAGGGGAAACCTTAAACGCTGTAGACCCTGGGTCTTTGGCCTTCTGTTCTTTATACAGTACGTTTGACTTGAGTTTTGAGATGTTGGAGGAGGAAATTCATAACAGCTACCCATGTACCTACTCCACTCGAAATGTTCGTTTGACAACGGGATGGGAGTAACAACGGGAATCTTGCTTACCTGGAAGAGCATGGGTCGGTTCTCTCGACACAACTTCAAGTTGCCCACAGATACTTGATCGCAAACCAAAGGAGCTCCAACGTCTCGTCTCGTGCAGCGCTTGTCAGGATTGATGAACTGAGCGCAGACGTACGTCTTCTTGGAGAAGAAAGGAAGACATGCTTGGTGCCCGCGAGGACAGAATTTGTTCCAGCACTCAGTACCGTCGACAATATGGACTCTCATTGACTCTTTGTCCTCCGCCAGGTTCCTCAGGTACTTGGTCTGCTTGAAGGTCGGTACGTAGCAGATGGGCTTGTCCTGAAACAGGTGAGTGGGAGGAGAGCTTAGATAAGCTGAGAGGAGAACTGCACATTTTGTTCGGTTTGGAGAGTATTTGCGCATTTCATCTGTGAATACTAACAAGTTCAAACAAACCGTCAGGTGGCGTTTTGATGTGACCAACAGTGGGGGTTTTGAAAATACCAACTCATATTACAAAATATAAAAAATTTGGAAAAAAATCGGATAGTGAGGTATTGAAAAAAGTATGTTTAGAGATCCATTCATAAAGTGTATGGACGAGAATCTTACACAGGTATTCAAAATGCTGAACTCATTGAACTATGTCGGAATTGAACATTTCTTCAGAAACTGATATTTATTTGCTAACACAAAACAAATGGATATTGAGCACCCACAGGTAGAAGACCTGTTGCAAAAATTGAGAAATGGAAAGAAATCGAAATTTTGAACTGAATAAAATTTTTAAGAAAGAAAAGAATTCGACTGAAAAGAAGTAAAAATGAATCGTAAGTTTATAAGGAATTCGAGTTTTTCTCCCATAGGGAATGAAATCTATTATTTTTGGTCTCTCCAAAGCTTGACCAACTTGAGAACCTTACTTACTCCACATCTATAATGTCCCTATCCTTTCATATAGACATACTGGCTTTCACGTACAAACGTAAATATGAATAGGTCTACCTTCCAATAAGTATTCAAACGAGACCATTCCTCAGACCACATCCTACAAATACCTGGGAGTCACACTCGACCAGAGTTCCACATTCCAAGAACATGTGTGAACCTCTGAAGCGACTCAAAAATCTGGTTAAAATGCTCAAACTCTAACTCCATAGTCACTACCTATCCGTTCAAAACAGAGAACTAGTTTTCAAAATCGTAATGAGACCCATATGGGTCTACCGATTTGGGACACATGTTCTCCCTCCACCTTTCGTCGTATACAGGGTGTCCAAGTAACTACGCTCCCCCCACCTATTTTCTCTAAAAGTGTAAGAAAAAACATCGGATTAACGCTATTCTTCATAATTTTTTGCGTAGAATTAAAAAATGACAAAATTGCGCAGTGCTCAATTGCGCAACTATGCGCAATCATGATCAACTTTGTTTTTTCAAATGAGAACCCCCATTTTTTATTGCAGATTCGGATTTTACGTCAAATTTGATGAAAATTTTACTTCAACAACTTTTTTTTTGGACGCGCGCAGCCCGCTCAGCGAGCGCTCAAAGATGCGCAACCCAGAGATTGCGCCAAAGTTGAGATGAAGGTAAACCTCAAGTGCGGCACATCACTTAGCACTGTTTTTCTATGCTGAATCGCGTGGTGATATCCCTTTCTTGATTTGATTTCATTTTACCGTATCTACAGTCGAAAAAGTCACTTTTTGAGGAGGAAATTATCGATTTTCCGTGGAATCTTTTCCGAGAATTGCTTTCTTCTTGAATTATTACTCCTTTGTGCAAGTAGACAATACAGTTTACATTAAGAGTTATTATTTATTAAGAGTTTGTTTAAGAGTTCTTAATTTATTAAGAGTTGTATTAAGAGTTATTATTAAGAGTTTATGGCTTAATTGTTTCGATCATTGTTCATCCAATCATGTTTTTAGAAGACTGAAAATTATTTTGCAACATTTTGTGATAATTATGTAGAAGTTTCCCGTTATTTTACAATTTTAAAAATTCTATTTTTTTTTACATTTTATTAGGATGGTCATTAGGTACCCTTCGTAAGAAAATAGATTATTTTCTCCTCAAAAAGTGACTTTTTTGGCTGTAGATACGGTAAAATGAAATCAAATCAAGAAAGGGATATCACCGCGCGATTCAGCGTAGAAAAACAGTGCTAAGTGATGTGCCACACTTGAGGTTTACCTTCATCTCAACTTTGGCGCAATCTCTGGGTTGCGCATCTTTGAGCGCTCGCTGAGCGGGCTGCGCGCGTCCAAAAAAAAAGTTGTTGAAGTAAAATGTTCATAAAATTTGACGTAGAATCCGAATCTGCAATAAAAAAGGGGGGTTCTCATTTGAAAAAACAAAGTTGATCATGATTGCGCATGGTTGCGCGATTGCGCACTGCGCAATTTTGTCATTTTTGAATTCTACGCATAAAATTATGAAGAAAAGCGTTAATCCGATTTTTTTTTCTTACACTATTAGAGAAAATAAGTGGGGGGAGCGTAGTTACTTGGACACCCTGTAGAGTAGCACCAGAACTCGACTCTTCAACGGGATGTTGTCCACGCTCCACCACTAGTCAGGAACAGCACAGTTTATAACGATTTCGAGCTTGACACTTCAACCAAATACCATCATCTTATCAATACCTATCGCGTCAAAATCGTGGAACTGTTCGTAACAAATGCGAGGACCATCCTGAATCCACCAGTTCCCCAAAGTCTACAACCTTACGAAGCCAACAGATTGAAGACAACCTCTCAACATTCACACCTACCCTTATCGCCCCCAAAAACAGTGACATCCTCAGAAAACGTAGATACTGCACGAGAAACTTCTCCAGAAACTCAAATGAAATGAAAACGCTGCAAATTATTACACAATGGTTTATTATTTTCTATATAGATCACTCGTCTACAAAATCACCAACCATCCAATATGAAGAGAAGAAAAAAGAAAAAAAAATCAAAATCACCAACCATCGATCGCATTGCGGTCAGCTCTAATTTAAATGGAGATTAGGCCTCTTTTGCGATTTACACTCCTGTTTTGATTTATATATATATATATATTTCAATATAAATCCTTAAATTTTCGTAGGGAGCGAACGGTTTGTCCTACAGACCTCCGCGTGGTCTCAAAAAATTCTAAAAATTCTATAGAATCTCAAATTGAAGGAAAAACAATACCTTTATATCGAAATTTTTTGAGTTAGGGCGTTTTCAAAATTTCAAAATTGATTTTGGAACCCTTAGAAGTGATCTACATCAACCAAAAGCTTCGGGGCACAACTAGACCCCAAATGGAGCCTACATACCAAATTTCATCAAAATCGGTCAATGCTAAGTGGCAAAAGTGCCGCGTACGGCGGACGGACGGCCAAATTTTTATTCGATTTTTGGATTCTACGTACCTTGAAACGTAAACCATCAAATTTTGAGGGGGTGTTAAAATTTTTTTTTTCTTGGTCGATTCCAAAGGTTCATTATTGAAAATAATAAACCAAAATGTAGAGTTTATGGCAGCTACAATGTTTTTACATTTGCCTAAGGAACAAGTACAAAGACTACTATCGATCCGGGGGCAATGATTTTCATAGGAGACCATCTACCCTCCAACCCGTACGATCTCTGAAAATTTCTTCGAAATCGGACAATAACTTAATATTGCCCAATACTAGGATTTCATGACAGGCAGAAAGGAAACCAAAATTGTTAAAGAAGGTCCACCGCGTAAATTGCGAGTGAAAATTTTGATTTTGAAGAACTTTTTCAAACCTTAAACATATTGTTTAGTAATGCATGCATTCCAGGGGACGTCCCATTGGATAAGCGTTAGATCAGTTTAACCAGTTGGTAAGCGATAAAACTGTTTCACTGGATGTAATTTGGCAAGAAATAGTGACCCCCCCCCCTCACCTTTATCTACCAAAACATTTCTAGCGGCATGGGAGCCTCGAATCTGAAGAGCATTTTAAAATCCATGATCTACGATACCCAACATGGGAATCCGAGCCCCTCCCCCCCCCCCATGGTGCCAGTGTGGCACCAAAGCGGGAATACGTCGTAACATTGAACTTTCATCTATTAGTTTTAGTAGGCGGTCCGTCGAGGTTCACATCCGTATTCAAGGTGAAACACAAAAAAAAAAAGAAAAAAAAAACATGAAAAAAGCGGTTTATGGCACCACGGTGGCAGCACTATTAGTTCCATGGTGGTACAGAGAATAATTCATGAAAATACGGAGGTATAATGAGAATTTTTCCTCAATTTCAAAGGTTGTGTACAAATAGTAAGCAGTAAAGGAACCGAAATATTGAAAAATCGGATATTTTATGAATATTATCCCCCACTTGCCCCCTCCCCTTGCGAATTTTGGTACTCTGGCGAAATCATGTACAACTCGGAAGTTATTTGAGTCAAACAAAAAAGAAACACACAAATCGGTTGGAAATTGAGGCCTGGGCAGAGTTTACAGGATTATGCCCGCAAACGCACGTTTTTTGAGCATTAACCCTCCCTTTCCCCCCCTTAAAAAGCAAAATTCAAAATTTCGGCGCCGTAATGCACAACTAGATAGTTTTTCGCGTCGATGAAAAAAAGAACCACAAAAATCGGTTGAGAACTAAGGCCTGGGCAGACGACACAAGATTATGCCCAAAAAAGCACGTTTTTTGAGCATCAACTCCCCTTTCCCCCCCCCCCTTAAAAGGCAAAATTCGAAATTCCGGCGACGTAGTGCACAACTAGATAGTTTTCCGCGTCGAACAAAAAAAGAACTAGGAAAATCGGTTGAGTACTAAGGCCTCTGCAGAGTACACAAGATTTTGTCACACACACACACACAGACATACACCTATGGTTTTTTCGCGGATTTGGTTTCAGAATGGTCTAAAACGGATTACTGTGTGGTTATTTTTTTTCTGTTGAGTGTTGTCCAACTTCACCCCAGATCGATCGCATAAGGACGCCCAAGTCTTACTGTGGGACGTCCTAAAAAGTGAAAACAATGATTCAGCATTCGGAAGCAAATGTAAAAACCCAAACCCCAATGGTTACTCGGCCACAATTACCGTACAAAATGTCAATTACCGTAAAAATGTACCCGACCTGGCAGCACTCACTTTTTGAATCTTCGCCAGAACTTTCAGGTTCTCTTCAGCAGTCGTGAAGAACGGCATAACTGGGATGTCCTGAGGATCAAACTCGAAGCTCTCGACCTCGAGAATGGCGATGTTGTTGTTGTGAGGGTCCTTGGAGAAGTTGGAATGAGCAGTCACCAGGACACCAGGACGCTCCTGAGAGCAGTAGTTGGTTTCTCCGTCGTCTCTCCCAGCGATGACCATCAGGTCTTTGGCCGAGTAGTAGTCCTTCGGCAGAGTCGACCACCTCCTGTAGCAGCTGACCGGCGTCATTATGAAGTGCTCGGACACCAAATTGCCGACGCACAGTTGGGCCGACGTTTTCCGCACCATCAGCCTCACGATCCACGGAAAGTCGGAATGGTGCGCTGAAAATATGCAAGAACTCACGAGCCCCAAAGCGCAAACCATCAGCGCTCCAACGAAAATGAAACGACGCCCCAAAATCCAGCACATGTCTCAGAAATATTCTCAAATACTTGGTAAAGGCAAATTCCCAAAGGCTCACGTTCAAATCTCAAAGAATCTTTTTAGCAACACCCTCTGTATTTCACCGTTCGTGATTTAAAAAAAGTAGAAACCCTGAAATACACGACTGGTTGAAGCTGAGAAGTAAGTTGAAATTGAATCGAGCGTTTCAATTGTTTTTGCTTTCTCACGCTAATCATATGTTCTTTTCATAGTACACGAAATTGGAGAAGCCAAAAGGCACAATTATAATATGTTTAGTGGGTTCTGTAACTATTCCTACCTGATGGTATCTTAAGTGGGTAGATACCAATTTTTAAATACCAATTTTTCTTGGCCCTCAAAACAATGGCTCCTTGGAGCGGAAAAAGGCTAGGCTAGTTGCACGTGGATTTTCCCAGAGACCCAACGTTGATTTCTTTGATACCTACGCACCAGTGGTGAAACTCAGTTCTTTGCGTCTATTACTTGGAATCGCAGTTGAGAGGGGGATGCAAGTAAACCAGCTTGACGTCACAACCGCTTTTCTGTATGGCGACATCGAAGAAAATATATTCATGAAATTACCTCCAAATCTCGAAAAATACCTCTCCGAAATCTTGAATGATCAGTCATTAGATTCAACTGTTCATGAACGGGCGAAGACAATGCTAATAAACATAAGAACTGGAACAAAACGGGAAAATAAAGTTTGCAAACTCAACAAGGCACTTTATGGACTCAAACAAGCCAGTCGACAATGGTTTCGGAAATTGGACACTAAATTGAAACAAATAGGATTTCGTGAGTCAACAGCAGATCCTTGTGTCTACATATCCGCGACAGGGGGAGAAATGGTCGCTGTCTACGTTGACGATTTGATTGTTGTAACCAAAGATAACAAATCATATCAACATTTAAAACAAGATTTACTGAAGTCATTCGAAATGCGTGATCTTCTAAATGAATTCAATTTTCTCACAAAGACAACCAGATCACTGCTAACCAATGTAAATACTTTGACGAAATAATTTCAAAATTCAAAATGAGTGACTGCAAAATTATGAAAACTCCAATGGATCCAAAAACAAAACTTGATAAATGCAAAAATCCTGAACAATACCAAAAATTACCGTATCAAAGTCTTATTGGATCTCTAATGTATCTTTCAGTGGCTACACGTCCAGACATCAGTTTCGCTGTCAGCTATCTGAGTCAATTTTGCAACTCATATGGAAATGAGCACTGGCAAGCAGCCAAAAGAATAGTAAGGTACTTGAAAGGGACCAAGAACCAATCACTTGTTTTCAGGAAAACTGGAAAAGAAATAATTGGTTTCGCAGACGCGGATTGGGGAGCCTGCACCACTGACCGAAAATCGTACTCAGGACAATGCTTCTTGTACGCGGGGGCGGCATTTAGTTGGGCAGCCAAAAAGCAATCGTGCGTCGCACTCTCCACAGCTGAAGCAGAATATGCAGCAATAGCTGAAGCTACCAAGGAGGCAATCCACATCAGGAATCTTACATTTGATCTTGGAATCACTCAAGACAAGATTATCCTGTATAATGACAACCAGGCGGCTCATCACATTGCAACCAATCCAGTAGTCAACACCAAGTCAAAACATATTGACATAAAGAAACACTTCATTCGCGAAGTAGCTGAACGTGGGGACATTGAGCTGATGTATATATCGTCAGAAGAAATGACTGCGGATCTACTCACCAAAGCTTTGCCTCAACCTCGTCATATGCTCTTGGCGAAGAACCTTGGATTAGAAGAGCTCTCGTGAGGGGGAGTATAGAAGATTCACTTCGAACATTATTGATTACGGTCATACGGACAATCATATGATGAAGACAAGCAAAATGATTGTCGTCCCAAAAATTCCCATTCTAGGTTTTGAACTTGTCCCGTAATAATATTGTAAAAATATTTTCTGTAATTATACAGTTCATCGTTTTTCTATAACGGAGTTTTACTTGGTAATACAAGATCCACACCAATTGCGACCGCGTCCACTGGAAAACGTACCTTAGTTTACGGATTTCGAAATCGGGTTTATTAGGAAGTTACTGAACACGATGCCGTTATCAGACTGTTGACAACCCAATCTGTTGAAAGTTTATAATTTTGTATATCTCTGGATTGTGGAAAAGCTGTTTTTGAGAAGAACACAATCAAAGTTTTAGAAACTTCCCCGAAAACAAAGAATTAGAGGATGGTCCCCTATGAATTTGGGAATGGTCACCGATGAATTAGAGGGAGTCCTCGAAGTTTGGGTCAAGTTCGTGAAAATATTGGGAGAGAAATTCGTGCGATCTCTCGAGAGACTTGGGAAGAGTGATGACCAACCGTCTTAATCAGTGCAGGGAAAACGGTGGTCATCAATCAAGCCATATCATTGTTTCTGTTTATTTTTTTCTGCTTGTTTAATATCTAATACAAATTTCCTATCTTCCTCTTTTGAATGAATATATCGATACCTCTGCGCCCAAAGGGCCAAACTGCTTTTTCTTGTTCAAAGGGCCAAACTGAAATCGGTTTCAAGGTCAGAAGTCCGAAGGGCCAAACTGGAATTTAAACGAAAAGTGATTAGGGCCAAACTGCATCCATCTACGTGATTCATAGGGCCAAACTGCTGATCTTACCAACTAAAACGCAGCCACAAACTACTCTGATTGCTATTTGCGTGTCAGAGACAAATATAATGGCACAGAACCACAACAACTGACTAGAAAATCGATCTCTGACCCTTTATTATGTTCACGTCCACTACCTACCAACTTGTTCCATCCTGTGTTTTTGTTATATTATATTCAATAATGAACCTTTGGAATCGACCAATAAACCATTTTTTAACCCCTCCCCCCCTCAAAATTTGTTAGTTGACGTTTCAAGGTACGTAGAATTCAAAAATCGAATAAAAATTTGGTCGTCCGTCCGCCGTACGCGGCACTTTCCCCACTTAGCATTGACCGATTTTGATGAAATGTGGTATGTAGGCTCCATTTGGGGTCTGGTTGTGCCCTGAAGATTTTGGTTGATGTAGGTCACTTCTAAGGGTTGAAAAATAAGGGTTGAAATTTTGAAAACGCCGTAACTCAAAATATTCTGATGTTAAGGTATTGTTTTTCCATCAGTTTTTGCGTTCGAGTCCACCAAGGTAGGGGAGGCTTTGTTTTCACTTTTCAAGTTTTTAAAAAAATGTTCTCCAGAAACAAAGTTTCCACTCGTTTCGGACCTTTCTGAACAATTTTGGTTCCGTGTCTGTCTGTTTGTCCGTGTGTCTGTCATGAAATCCTTGCGCACCCATAACTTCTACATTTTTCATTCGATTTCAATGAAAATTTCAGGGATTGTACGGAATAGCGTGTAGATGGTCCCCTATAAAAATCATCGCCCACAGACTAATAGTTGCTACTGCGCATGTGCAAACGTGTATTTCGTTGTACCAGCCATAACTTTCACATGTTCAAACGTGAAATATTTGTAACTGTCATAACTTCTACTTTTTCATCCAATGTCGGCGAAATTTCTCAGGATTGTTCAAATTGGAGTGTAGATAGTCCTCTATGAAGGTAGTGCAAGGTACTTAGAGATCGATGTTTTTTGAGACTAGTACTATGTATCGGATCAACTATACCTACAATTGGGTTATGGATACGAGGAAGCTATGTGCCACACCCACTTGGCAGGCGTTTCTTTTGATTGTCTTTAGTACAATCTATTCTCCCTCCACTCGTTCTTTCTCGAATGTGGTTTTGGAAAAGGTGATTTCAAACGATGGCTAGAACTCGAAGGGGGAAGCAAGGGAAAGTGTTCTCAACCAGATCTCAGCTCATGGTTTTTCGGGCCCTACAACAACTGAGAGAGGTATAATATACCTTCATACCATTATACCTCATTATATTATAATGATTATTCGAATAGTTTCGATTAAATTGACTAGAATATTTTCTATGACTTATGGCTCTTGAATCAGTAAGATTTGGCAGAATCGAGTTCGTTCTTTCAAGTCCTGATGTTTGCTTAGGTACAGACGATTCAGTTAAACAACTAAATCAATCGAATTGCATTGAATCAATTGAGTTGAAGTCTGAACGCCAGAAAGATAGGTAACTTGTCAAGTGTAATGATAATTTTCTTGCCGTCCAGTTGTGCAACTGTGACCACTCCTGCTTTTTCCTTCAGTTTGTGTACCAAAGGGGCGATTCCTGACCAGTACCACGCAGAATACTTACAGATGAAGAATAAGCTCAACATACGTGATGAGCTCATTGAGACAAATGAAGAGGGGAATGCTGAATAGATCATCTATTCTAGATGATATCTATTATAGATGACGATAAAATCAATGATTTTTAGATTTGTTTCAAATGCTATGCTGTTCATTTACTATTGGATTAATTAAAATTTCGTTATCCGTGTTTCAGAAATTACTTAATTTCTGTGTTTTGGTAATAGAATGGCACTATTCAACCATACCTACGTGAGTTAAAATCGGGGTTTCAAAGAAAGACGAAAACATAAGTGATTGGATAGGTACAAAATACCCAGAGAGTTGTAAAAATGGGTAGTTAATTATAATAATTTATTAACGTTTAATTTCAACTGATGTATTAATTGAAGAAGAAATTGCAGATTGACCAGAGCAATTTCCAGTTGAAGGAAAGTCGCAAACCTTAGGGCCAAACTGGACCTCTTCCCAGTTTATCTTTTTTTCTTAATATTACAAATTGCGGATGATTAAAAAACGGTTTGGAATTCAATCTTACATAAACTTTGGACCAATTACAAAAAAAAAACCTAGTTGACTTCATGTACACTGGCCTCGCTACAATCGTTCGCGTTTTAGAAATAGTAGTTCCGGAAGCAGTTTGGCCCTTTGGGCGCAGAGGTGTCGATATATCGCTAATACAATAATTGCATTGTCTTCAAGATCCACTCCGCCTTCAAATCATTAATGAATTACAATCTACTACTAAAAAAAATGCATTGTATTCATTGATATTGTTATTTCATCCTTAAGTTTTAGGGTTTTTCTTTTTTGGGGGGATTTGGGGGTTTTTCGAGGTTGGCTCAGGGGGTTTTGGTAGCCGCTTGTTGGCAACACTGCTTAAGAGTGATCGGTCTGTCCAATGACACACCGAAATCCTCCTTCGCGCCTAAGGTGGTTTTGAAGTCGGTGAAAGAGAAGGGGATCTCAGAGAACAGTGAACCCTAAAGAATACAGATGTCTAGAATAAGCCATTCTAGAATACTGTCGTCACTTTCGTTAGATTGATTGAGGGGGGATGAAAGGAGGAAATATCGGAGAGCTGTGGGGAGAAAACGAACGATCCAACAAGGGAGAGACTGGAGAGCTGAAATGAACTCGAGATGCAGTTGCAGTGAGGCTGCATTGAGCAGGAAGATTTGTCCTGGAGGGGGAACTGTGTGCCTCGGAGCTCCCTCTGCCTCCACACCCTCTCTCTCTCCCCCCCCCTCCATAGGACGCATACCACGCCCGATCTCGTTCGAAATTCCTCTCCGATGAGTCGTCCTCCTCCGCCTCCACCTTGGCCTTCTTCCTCTTCGTCTTCACTGTCGTTCTCTTATCACTCCCCCCTCACCCTTCTCACTTCTTTATCTTACGAGCGCCAATCCACTGATCAGCTCCTGAGCCACTCGGTGCAACGCTGAGAAGACGGAGCCTTCGTTACACTTCGTTGTCAGCGTTTTCGAAGTCGAGAGACTGTTTGTCTGTTTTATTTCTAAACGTATATTTATTCATACATCTATGAATAAGACGGATATGCCCTTCATGAATTGGAAGATGGTCCAAAAGTCAAACATATTGTTTAGTAATGCATGCATTCCAGGGGACGTCCCATTGGATAAGCATTAGGCCAATTAATACCAGTTGGTAAGCGAAAAAACTGTTCACTCGATGTAATTTATTAAGCATTTTAGGCAAGAAATAGTGATCCCCCCCCCTCTTCACCCTTATTCACACAACATTTCTAGCGGCGTGGGAGCCTCGAATTTGAAGAGCATTTTAAAAACCATGATCTACGATACCCAACATGCGATTTCGAGATCACCCCCCCCCCCTCCACGAATGGTGCCAGTCTGGCACCAAAGTGGCAATACTTCGTAACGTTGAACTTTCATCTATTTGTTTTGGTAGGCAGTCCGTTAAAGTTCATTTCCGTATTCAAGGTAAAACACAAAAAAAAAGAAAACATTTAAAAACCCATGAAATATGCGATTTATGGTGTCCTGGCACCATGGTGGCACCACTATTAGTTTCATGGTGAGACAGAGAATAATTAACGAAAATCTGGAGGAATAATGAGAATTTTTCTTCAATTTCAGAACTTGGATACAATTACCTACTTTTTTTTTTTTTTTAACTATGCCATAGCGCGGCTGCCATGGAGACGGGGCTCAATGGCTGCCAGGCAGTTGTGCCATGCGCTCTCGAGCAGCCCAATATAGCGCAGCGGATCGCTTCCACCGGCAGTCAGTTGTCAGTATTATGGCTTGTCGTGGTTCCTCTAGTGCTGGACATGTTTCGAGATGGGTTGGAGTCATCTCTTCGTTGGTGTTACATAGAGGGCACGATGGTTCATCTGTCAGTCCTATTCTGTGTAGATGCTTCCCAAGGTAATCATGACCTGTAGCCATTCGAAAGCATGCGACAAAAACATCTCTGGACGCTCCCACCGGAACCCTCTGACTCTCATCATTGAGGGTAGCCCACCGCTTACCCTCGGACGCCAGCCTTAAGGATTCTTTGGTTTGCTGGCTGAGCTTGGACTTTATTATCCTCTTTGACGCACTGAATGCCACTGGAGGGTCCGGCTGGTCCATCTCAGCTCCTCTCCTAGCCAGCCCGTCCGCACGCTCGTTGCCGTCGATTCCACAATGAGAGGGTACCCATTGGAAGACAATAACCTTTCGTTGCTGGATTGCGTCGTGGGCCATTTGCCGGCATTCAAGCACATCTTTGGAATCTGTGTAGGAGCTCGAAGTCACCGCCAAGATCGCCGCTTGGGAGTCCACCAGAATCACAACAAGTTTGTCTCCTCTTGAAGCGATTTTCTTCAAAGCTAGTAGGATGCCTTCGATCTCACCATCAAAGCTCGTTGCAAGGCGACCGACTGGGCAGCAAATTTGGAACTCCCTGCTGTAAACTCCTGCTCCCGCATTGCAGGTGGCTCCAGCCGCAGAACCATCAGTGAAGACATGCAACCAGGGAGGAGATGGAAATCGAGTGGCTAGTGTTTCGAGAGCTATAGCTTTCATTTCCACTGGCAGGAATTCATCCTTGTTCCCTGGATGAAGCAGGGTCAGGAATCGCTCTGCATTCATAAGTGGTAGCAAACTAGACGTACTCAGAAATGGTTGACGTGAGCTGAAGTCAAGGTCCTGTTCTGTAGCAATCGTCTCTGCCTTTGATGCGAACGTTTGCTGGGTGACGAGTCGCTGATAGCTGGGTTTGAATGTAGCCCAGTATGGGTTGTCTCCTCGTTTGACTCTCTCTATTAGTGATAGGGCCAACTGGTCACGCCGTGTACTCAAGGGTTCCACCCCTGTCTGTAATTGCATGGCTGCTATGGGGGTGGAGCAGGGGCCGCCAGTTATCACTCGGAGAGCTCTATTTTGGACCAATTCCAGCTTATCTTTCACCACGCCCGAGGATGTGATTGTGAGCTCCACCCCATATTCCATCACCGGGCGTACATAGCTTTTATAGGCAAGGGTGAGGACATCCTGGCTTGCTCCCCATTTCGTTCCGGCCAGTCTCTTGAGAAGGTCTGAACGGCGTGTACCTCTCTCTGCCATAGCGTCGGTATGCTTGGACCAGGTGAGCTTCGTGTCAAGTTTTATCCCTAAGTATGTGGCCTCAAAAGTTCGCTTCAAAACATTTCCTTCATACTTCAAATTGACAGTATGTGTCTTGGTGGACAAAGTAAAGAGCTGGAATTCGGTCTTGCTTGGGTTCACAACCAGTTCGTTCGCACCCGCCCACGAGCTCAGCCTCTCTAGTGCTTCATTTAAACATTTTTTAAGTGCTGTCACCCTTGAACTGGTGGCCCATATGATCAAGTCGTCTGCATAGAGGAGGGTTTGCACACCCGGTATGTCCTGTATAGAGTCCACCACATCATCAATCAGGATGGTGAAGAGAGTTGGGCTGATCACAGCGCCCTGTGGCACTCCTTGGTGGGTCTGTCGATACTTTGATGTGGAATCTCCATAGCGGACACGGATAAACCTCTGCGCCAGAAACTGGAACAGTGTGTTGTATAGATTACCCCCTACTCCTAATGAGATGAGCTTATTGAGTAGAAGCCGTCGCCAGACTCGGTCGAATGCCGTCTTAAAATCTATAAAAACTGCCAGCGTACTCTGTCCGCGGTTATAGCCATCTTTAACCTCCTGAGAGAAGCGAACAACCTGTTCAACAGCCCCTCGATTCCTCTTGAATCCTGCTTGCCTGACTGAAAGCAGGCCTCTTTCCTCCAAAAAAGGGTTCAGCCTCTGCAGCACCATACGCTCATACACCTTGGAGAACATGCTGGTAAGAGCAATAGGGCGAAAATCCTCAGGTTTATTAAGGGGTTTGCCCTTTTTCGGGATTGGTATCACCTCTGCCTTTCTCCAAATTGATGGGTACTCTCCCTTCCAAATCATATTGAACAGACCCAACACAGTGTCCTTCGCCAGAGGTCCCAGGTTCTTGAGAAACTCTGGCATGATTCCATCCGGGCCAGGACTCTTGTTTTTGGGGGACTGGGAGAGTGCTGCACATAGCTCTATTGCGTCGAAGTCCCTGTTGAAGGTTCGGTCTTCAAATTCATTCAATGGTCCGAGCGGTGCTTTGATGTTGGGGTTCCCGTTTGATTTTTTCGGGTGGAAGTTGCTGACTCCAGCGTAATGCTGGGAGAAGTGCTCAGCAATCTTTAGGTCTGTCGTCAGCATTTGGTCTCCCTTCATCATAGGGTTCTTCTTCCTTTCTGAGCAGTTATTCAGCTTGGAGATGAATTTATGTGCCTTGAGCCCATCTCTTCGGAAGTCTAGATTCCTTAGAAACTCTCTATAGGAGGATCTCTTGGCGTGTATAATTTCTCTCTTGTATTCAGCGCTTGTCTTCTTCAGTTGGATCCTATTTTGCTGGTTGTTGCAACTCTCAACCGCGGTCTCTGCCGTCTCCTGCCTCTCCCTCAAACTCTTCAGCTTGTCGTTCCAGAAAGGAGTATAGCGTTTTATCTTCCCTCGAGGGATTGCCGCTTTCGCACTTTCCAGGATCTTGTTGGTAACATTTTTGAGAGATACTTCCACCTTTCCAGGAATGAGGAGCTCACCGGACACAAGAGTGTCGGTCTTCTCTCGAAACAGCTTCCAGTCCGCTTTCCTCAGATTCCATTGACATTTTGGTTTCTCTCTCTCTGTAACAGACGAGGTCAGCCTCAATCCTGTACCCAGAATCTTGTGACCAAAACCTCTAGGGGAGGGTAACAGAGTGTGCCTAAGCTTATGGGACATGCTCGGGTGGGACAGCATCATATCTGGGCTTGAGCTGTTCCCTGAGTATGATAGGAACGTCGGTGCATAGCTTTCGCACCTCACACGTTCTATCGGGTTTGAATCGATAAAATCCTCGAACAGCCTGCCAGTGGTGTCCGTAGATGCGTATCCCCATCTTGTGGAGTGAGCATTCAGATCCCCCATCAACAGAGACCTCGAGTTCCATTGACTCACCAGCCAGTTCAGATTTGGTTTATTCCTTGGGGGATTGTATATGAAGTATATCGATCTCTGCACACCGTTCTTCCAAACATCTATCTTTGTGGCTTCCAGGAGATCGGTGGGGTTCATTGCCTTGGCAATACCAAATCTGGCTGTCAGCGATGATTTCACTCCCACTATGATACCACTGGAGTGCAGTCGTGACCGCTTCAGGCAGTACAGATGATGTTATCAGTTGCAGCTCCGGCTTCTGCTATGCCAAAAACGTCAAAGTCACATTCAAATAATTTCTTTTTGAAATCTACATAAATTGCATTTGTCAATCCGTCCGCATTCCAAAAGCTTATGCGGAGTTCGTCATTTGATGTTCGGCCTTTAAAAAGGCCATTTGCATCAGGCTCAAGCCTGTGTGTTGCGCCGTCTTGTCGTCGGTTGGGCTGCATATTGGCGGCAGTTTGCGATCGTTTAGTTCTCTGTGAAGATATCCAGGGGGCACGTGAGTAAATGACTCGGACGCGATCGCAATCACCCCCCAAGCAATCACCCCACAATTACCTACTAAGCTATAATGGAACCGAAATATTGAAAAATCGGATATTTTGTGAATATTATCCCCCCGCTCACCCCCTCCTCTTGCGAATTTTGAGACTGGTGAAATAGTGTGCAATTTGGAAGATTTATGAGTCAAACAAAAAAAAAGAAACACTCAAAACGGTTGGAAATTGAGGCCTGGGCAGATTTTACAGGATTATGCCCGCAAACGCACGTTTTTTGAGCATTAACCCCCCCTTTCCCCCCTGTAAATTCAAAATTCGAAAATCCGACGACGTAGTGCACAACTAGATAGTTTTCCACGTCGAACAAAAATAGAACCACGAAAATCGGTTGAGAACTGAGGCCTGGGCAGAGTACACAATATAATGCCCGAAAACACACGTTTTTTGAGCATCAACCCTTCCCCCCTTTACTCCCCTTTAAAAAGCAAAAATTCTCATAATACCTCCAGATTTTTATGATTTATTCTCTGTCTCACCATGAAACTAATAGTGGTGCCACCATGGTGCCAGAACAACATAAATCGCATATTTCATGGGTTTTTTAATTTTTTCTTTTTTTTTTGTGTTTTACCTTAAATACGGAAATGAACTTCAACGGACTGCCTACCAAAACAAATAGATGGAAGTTCAACGTTACGAAGTATTGCCACTTTGATGCCAGACTGGCACCATTCGTGGAGGGGGGGGGGGGGGGTGTTGATCTCGAAATCGCATGTTGGGTATCGTAGATCATGGTTTTTAAAATGCTCTTCAAATTCGAGGCTCCCATGCCGCTAGAAATGTTGTGGTGAATAAGGGTGAGGGGGGAGGGGATCACTATTTCTTGCCTAAAATGCTTAATAAATTACATCGAGTGAACAGTTTTTTCGCTTACCAACTGGTATTAATTGGCCTAATGCTTATCCAATGGGACGTCCCATGGAATGCATGCATTACTAAACAATATGTTTAAGCATTAACCCCCCTTCCCCCCCTCAAAAAGCAAAATTCAAAATTCTGGCGACGTAGTGCACAACTAGATAGTTTTTCGCGTCGAACAAAAAAAGAACCACAAAAATCGGTTGAGAACTGAGGCCTGGGCAGAGTACACAAGATTTTGTCACACACACACACACACATATACAAACCTATATGTTTGTATATACAAACCTACACACCTACACACACAGACATACACCTATGGTTTTTTTCGCGGATTTGGATTCAGAATGGTCTAAAACGGATTAGTGTGTGGTTATTTTTTTCTTTTTCTGTTGAGTGTGTCCTCCTTCACCCCAGATCGATCGCATAAGGACGCCCAAGTCTTACTGTGGGACGTCCTAAAAAATGGTATGGGAAGGAGCTACAGGCAAAACTCAGCGTTTCGCGTCTCAATGCTAGATGCTATCTACTTAAAGCCTACAGCGTAAACTATAAAAAATATCGAACGTGTTTTTGCTAAATTTAGTGCAGAACCTTCAGTCGTAGGTTGGTTTAATAAAACAGTTATATTATCCCTAGCATGCATTTAAAAATTACTCTAGGGCTATAAAATGTTCCATGTTAAAATCCAAGTAACAAAAAATTGTGAGTAGGTACCGACCGTCCATGATTTTTCGACGAAATTAACGTTTGACACTCAATTGAACACCGCAAACTACGAGAGTTGATGACGCTTATAGTGGGACAATTATTTTAAATTGTGGGGTTCCTCAAGGTACGGTTCTCGGGCCTATCCTTTTTTTATTGTATATCAATGATCTCATGGATATGAATATTAATGGTAGTATTTTTGGTTATGCTGATGACACTGCAGTGGTGTTCTGGCACAAAAATGATGATGAGCTGATTGATTTAGCAAGTTCTGAGTTATTCCTAGTTCGAAAGTGGTTTGATCTTAATTTCTTGAAACTAAATGTTGCAAAAACTTCGGTTTTGCGTTTCACAATCTCTGATAAATGCTATCCTGCATATATTAAATTGATTAAGTATCATGATTATAATTGTGCCTCTTTAGCAATCGACTGTAACTGTAAATCACTGCCTTTTGTTGAAAATTGTAAATACCTGGGAATTATTTTTGATGGAAACTTGAAATTTAAAGAACATATTTCATCACTGGTTAATAAGTTGCGTAAGTTGTTTTTCGTCTTTAAAACTATAAGGAACTTCTTAACAAAAAAACAGTCACGAACTGTGTATTACGGTCTTGCTTTCTCCCTAATTAAATATGGTATCACCGTTTGGGGTGGGACATGCAAAACACACTTAATTGCTCTGCAAACTGTTCAAAATGCATTGCTGAAAATTTTACTTAATAAACCTCACAGGTACCCCACTGCTAAACTTTTTTCCGAATTCAATGTATTATCTATAAAAAATGTATTTCGGCATCAGTCTTGCATTCTTGTTTACAAAACGGGCATCAGGTCTGAGCATGCATGTAACATTGCTTTTAGCAGAACTGCTTCGGCTTCCAATATATCATTGCCTCGTTGCCGTACTGAATTTTATCGAAGAAATTATTACATTACCGCGGTGAACTTTTTTTATCAGCACAAAATTGATCTAACTAATTTCCATAGTATATTTAGATTAAAAAAATATTTATCGGTTATTTTATCGAGTGTGTTGTAGACGGTAGGTACCTACGTTTGATTTTTAAATTTATTATTTTATAGGGAGGAAACTTAAATACTTTTGTTAATTTCATTTCAACATTTTGACTAAAATTGTAATTTACCGAGACTCCGCCAGGGGACACAAGTTCGTAAGAACTTGAGCCTTGGTGGGCAAGGTGAATTATTGATTTATTATTTCTATTTCATTTTATGTCCTTGTATAACTGTCCTATTATTTGTATCTGTTTTGTATTTGCCAAATAAATAAATAAATAAATAAAAAATAATAAAAATTTGAAGAAATAGGGAGTTGTGGGAAGTGACTGACACCAACCAAAAGCTTCGGGGCACAACTAGACCCCAAATGGAGCCATATACCGAATTTCATAAACATCGGTCCATGGTTGCCAAGAGAAGTATCACAGACGGCCAAATTTTTATTCGATTTTCGGAAAAAAAATTCTCGGTCGATTCAAAGTCAATTGAAGGTTCATTATTGAAACAAATAAATCAAAATACTCTGTTATCCCGGTGTACCTACTCTGTATCCTCTGTTCGGTTCCTCGGGAAACCTACACCTGCTGATCTGTGGCGCCGCTTCCTCTGCCTCACCGGCGCCGCTGAGAAACCGAAACGGCGGCGCCCGTTCGCTACCTCCGTGAATTTATTCGATTCAAAAGCGTCATTTCATTTGGAGCGGCGACCGACGCCTCGAGTGGCGGATCTATAAGGTGGTTCGGCAGATGGCGACCACGTCGGAATGCGGTTCTCTAGCGCCGGCTTTTCGACTTCTCGAAATTTCTTGGCTGACTTCCAACATTGTGACGTTCTCTTCTTCTCTCCCGACGGAATTTTTTTGGTTGTCTCATTTGTTTGGTTTTTTTTTCTTCGTAATCCGGACGGAATTCCGATGAGATCAACGGCATATCGAGACTGTCTATTTGTTTATTTGTATAATACACGGGCATATTCATGCCCAGTAACAGAGTTAGTATAAATTCCCAAACAGTTTAACTCATAATATAAAAAATAACAATAACTAATAATTCAACATCTATGGTATTAACAAACTCTCATATAAATAACAATTACTGAAATTAACAAGTTAACATATACCTACCTAATACTATTTCTCCCTGCTTAAAAAGAGTGATTTTAGGCTTGATATGTTATGGAAAAAAGGATCATAATTATTGTCTTTACTTACTGAATTTAATGCTCTTTGGGCTCTATGGATCGGATTATTTATTAGGTAGTTGGTTGGTGTGAAGGGGATATAAAATGGGGCGTTATTTCGAGTAGCATAGGTAGGGGCGTGAAAGTATATGTTCTGTAGGAGCTGAGGGCAGTCTATTGTATTGCGGATGAGTTTAATTAGAAAAATAGCATCATTGGTGCGGCGGCGGGTCTCCAATGATTGTAGACCACATACGTGCAGCATGATGTCGTTGTCAAATTCGGGCCAAGGAGTTCCCATTTTGAAAGAAACATATCTCAAAAACCTACGCTGGACTCGCTCAAGCCGATCAGCCGAGTTTGCATAATAAGGAGACCAAATAATAGAGCCATACTCCAATATAGGGCGAACAAGTGCATTATAGAGCGTCACTAGCGCCCCAACGCCCCGCATACCCCTCGAACATACATCATCAATATGGTCATGAAATGTCAATTTAGAGTCGAATATTACCCCTAAGTCCTTCATGGTTGAACTTCTGGTTAATCCAAGGCCATTAATGTTATAATTGTAGATGGTGGGCGTGTTGGACCTCGAATAAGTGATCGAGGTGCATTTAGCAAGATTTAAATGTAAATTATTAATAGAACACCAACCGTACATTGAATCGAGAGCCGACTGAAGAATGAGCGAATCCCGATGAGTGCGAATGACGCTAAACAACTTCAGGTCATCAGCAAACAAAGAAAATTTCACTCCATTCGGAAATACAGAAGTAATGTCATCAACAAAAATCAAAAAACAGAGCGGCCCAATGTGAGAACCCTGTGGCACAACGGAAGTAACTGGGAAAGGAGATGAACATTTTGATTTGATTCGCACCATTTGAGAACGATTGGACAGGTAACTAGAAAACCAACGTAATAAATTACCAAATAGCCCGAATGTCCTCCGCTCCTACGTCCTATTAGTCTCATTTTGAAGAGGGCGGTTGATTTTGGACTTAAACGGGGTTATTCGAAGGGGAAGGCGACGTGGAGTGCCCTACAATGACGAGTGGTCAAAACGTCCTCCAAGTTGGTGGGCAGTTTGGCGATTCCCAATCACTTGGTACCTTCGTCATTTGGCTAATAATTGAAAAATGCTGCAAATTATGATACAAAGGTTAAGAGGTAGATAGTCCCCTACGGATATAATTGCCCACGAACTGACAGTAGCCACTGCGCATGCGCAAACAATAATTCCCTTCTAGCTGCCATAACTTCTAGATTTTCTGTCTGATTTTGTTGAAATTTTCAGGGATCATACAAATTGTTATTTAGGTGTCCCCTATGAAAATTATCATCCCCGGACTAATAAAAGACAATGCGCATGTGTAGTAAACGTGAATTTCCTTGTAGCAGCCATCACTTCTACATTTTCTATCCGATTTTGATGAAATTTCAGGGATCATGCGGATCGGGGTGTAGATTTGTAAGTTGTTGACTTCGGATATACCTGGCAACTTGGGTACCAGCGGTGAAGGGAAAGGTTCACCTCTGCTATCAACTCGCAGGTATATCTTCAGTGTTTTGTCCTAGAGGATCTAGGCGCTTGGGTGGTCGGGCTCACCAACTAGGTTAATGAACTCGACAGCCCAAGCTATCGCACGAGTTGTTGGGGGGTTGTTTTGAAAATGAATATTGGCTGAAAAGAAAACAAGGCAAAAAGTCGAAACACAGATAAATTATAATGAAAGGTATTTACCTGTGAAGAATTTAGAATTTAAAGATGCGTGGCGAAAAGCGTGGTGAAAAAGCGTGGCGAAATTGCGTGGCGACCTGAAGCGTCTCGTGGCGATTTATGCTGAAAGTTAAAAGCCTGAAGGGCCAAATGCAAATTGGATACACAAATGTGTTCCTGCCTTATGGGCTTACGTGGCGGTCCTGAAGGGACTTGTCAAAACCTTGAGGTGTGGCGATGCACTTGCCTCGAACTATCAGTCTGGAAACCAGGTATACTCTGACAGAAAGGTAAACGGAAATACAAATAAATGGCACTTTTATTCAATTAAGAGACAACTTCTCCACTTCAAAGTTCGTGGCGTTTTGCTGAAGGCGAGATTATGGTAAGTACGAAACAGTTTTCAAACAGTATGGCTTCCTAGTTCATCATTACATTCAATTAATCTTTCGTGTTTCAAGTTCATTGCATGGTCAGAAATCAGAGGTTCAATCGGAAAGTTTTTACTAAAGTTCAATCTCAAAAGTATGATTCGTGGCGAAATATTGTTAATGTTGTTTAAAGTTTACTCTTATGACTACACGTCACTCCTAGTCATTGGCCAATGGAATGAAATGTAAATTAGTTTGTGCACTCACGTTGGGGCCCGTAGGTATCCTTCCGATATTGTGTGGCAAAGAGGTATCCGTGGCGGCTGATGTCCAAGGCAGGGAGTACAGCGTGGCGGCTTGGGGGATAGCTGGGGTTAGACTAACTCACGGGCACGGAGCTCTCAATGGCTAGTTAACTGCGCAGAGGTCGGGAGGGGGAGTAGTGTCGTCCAGGTCTGACCCGAGGTAGAGGCGTCTGGAGATCGAGCGGCTCGTCCTCGACCCAAGCGCTCCCAGCGGCCTTCCCGCTAACTCTCTTATCTCTTCTTTTCTCAATTTTTCCTCCACTCCACTTCCACCCGGTTTGTTGTCATTTCTCTGTGCGCTGTCGTATTGCTGTTCCTAGTTTTCTAGCTGTTTTCGATCGTTTCTAGTTCTGTTTAAGTAGAGTTAAAGTTTGTAGTCCTGTGTTGTGAGTTCTAATTTTGCGTTTCTGTTTATGGTTACCAGATTTTCAAAATTATTTTTGTATTTTGGGGGAAGATATTAATAAGGTTTCAAAACTAGAGCGTTTCTGTTTATGGTTACCAGATTTTCAAAATTATTTTTGTATTTTGGGGGAAGATATTAATAAGGTTTCAAAACTAGAGCGTTTCTGTTTATGGTTACCAGATTTTCAAAATTATTTTTGTATTTTGGGGGAAGATATTAATAAGGTTTCAAAACTAAACCGTTTCTGTTTATGGTTACCAGATTTTCAAAATTATTTTTGTATTTTGGGGGAAGATATTAATAAGGTTTCAAAACTAGAGCGTTTCTGTTTATGGTTACCAGATTTTCAAAATTATTTTTGTATTTTGGGGGAAGATATTAATAAGGTTTCAAAACTAAACCGTTCCTGTTTATGGTTACCAGATTTTCAAAATTATTTTTGTATTTTGGGGGAAGATATTAATAAGGTTTCAAAACTAGAGCGTTTCTGTTTATGGTTACCAGATTTTCAAAATTATTTTTGTATTTTGGGGGAAGATATTAATAAGGTTTCAAAACTAGAGCGTTTCTGTTTATGGTTACCAGATTTTCAAAATTATTTTTGTATTTTGGGGGAAGATATTAATAAGGTTTCAAAACTAAACCGTTTCTGTTTATGGTTACCAGATTTTCAAAATTATTTTTGTATTTTGGGGGAAGATATTAATAAGGTTTCAAAACTAGAGCGTTTCTGTTTATGGTTACCAGATTTTCAAAATTATTTTTGTATTTTGGGGGAAGATATTAATAAGGTTTCAAAACTAGAGCGTTTCTGTTTATGGTTACCAGATTTTCAAAATTATTTTTGTATTTTGGGGGAAGATATTAATAAGGTTTCAAAACTAAACCGTTCCTGTTTATGGTTACCAGATTTTCAAAATTATTTTGTATTTTGGGGGAAGATATTAATAAGGTTTCAGCAATGTGGGACTAAATTTTGCAGTGTCCATCTCTTATGCTTATACAGTTACAAGGATCCTGTTATAAGTATCGTCATCCTTAACTCTTGGTAATAGTTCTAACTGTATGTTAACTTCGTTATTTGTTCAAAGAATGATATTCGACGTCTAAGCTAGAAACAGTTCCTGTCTGTTCCATGATCTTATACTTGGGTCAAAGTTACACCTGGTATTTTCCAGTTTCTATTTTTCTGTCCAAGACTGAAGACATTTAGACATGGGCTGTGAACGAAAAAGTCTGAAAATAAAATAGCTTACCTATAACAAAATATTTTGCCAATAAAAATCATACTTATAGCTTGCGTTTTCATCCTACCATCCCTTGCCACTCCTTATTTTTTATTGTAAGGTTGTGCCTGCTTATTTTGTTCATAAGGGGCTGTCATTTTGAGGGATACATTTTCAGAGTTTTGAAATGCAACTTTGGACTATTTATTTTGTACCTATTTGGCTGGCAGATGAACTAGCCAAGGGTTTAGTAAGAACAATTTTCGAACCCAATTTTAAATAAACAAAAAGAACGTTAAAATCTAGGATTGAATCTAAATACCTATGAAATGGAGATATGACTTTACCTTTCGAAAGGTATTATTGCACGGAACAATGCTACGTACAAGAAAGAAAATGGAATATTTAAGAAACTAAGTCAATCTTGTTGACAACATAGAAATTGAGCCATATTACGGAATAGGGCAATTCATGATCATTTTAGCTCACCTTAAAACGGATTTCCATTTTTTTTTTTCAAAAAATTATTTTTTTAGACGACTGCAATAGCTTCATTTTTTTGGAAAATCTCTACAAGTGCCTTCGGTTACCGAAGTATGAAGCTTGTCTTGTAAAAACGATTACCTATTTATTTAGGTAGGTACTTAGGAAGGAAAAAGGTTTTTGTATTGACCTGGACGGACTACCTACTCCAACCATTGATGAGACCCTCACCGAAGTTCAACATGCACCTATTATTACCTATTATAAAGTACCTACCTACCTACCTATTATCATCATCACGGTTGAGAAAACGCTGCAAATTAGGGTTGAATGGGTTTATGATTCAACAGTTTAGTGGGATAAATCAACGAAAACAAACCTGGAGCAGTGGATTGTTCAGCAGATTAAGGTTTTTGAACGCCAAGTGCCGTTTCCCCCACTAAAGTACCTACAGCTAGCCAGGTGATGATCCGGGAGTGTTTACAATGGTTTCAGCAAAAAAAAAAACATGGAAAGTGATAATCCACTCGCTAAGTTTCCCGAGTATGGCTGATTTTCCCTCATCAGCAATATTTTATGTTCAACCATAGCTTCACACTCAACCTCCAAGGGCACACTCCCATTTAGCGCGAGAACGAGATAAGAGAGTTAGCAGGAAGGCCGCTGGGAGCGCTTGGGTCGAGGACGAGCCGCTCGATCTCCAGACGCCTCTACCCGAGGTTCCGTCTTCTCTCCCCCCTCCTCCCGCGAGGTGGTGTTGGCGGGGGCGGCGGTGATGGTGGGGGAGAAGCTCTTGCCGCTTCTCCGGCCGGAGGGGGGAGGGCGTGCGAGGTGTGATTTGGCGCCTCTTGATTGGCTCTCGTTGACGTCACCTATGAGTCAGGCCGAAGGGGGTCGGTGGTCTGACCCGGCCCCACCCTACTGGAGAGGCGTCCCAGTGGGCGGCAGCCCACAGATTGTTAGTAGCCACTGCGCATGAGCAAACGTGGATTCCCTATAACAGTCATAATTTCGACTCGCATTTTCATTTTTCATCTCTACATTCATTTTAATATGGAACATGTTATTGCCCTCGAGTAATTACCCGAAAAAGTTACTACGACTAAAGGTTCAGCACTAAATTTTGGTAAAAACATGTTCCATGTTTTCATAATTTACGCTGTAGATAGCATCTGGGGGGGGGGGGGGGGGGTTAGGGGTCTTGCCCTGGACTCGAAGCTGCGAGTTTTTTTCATCCGATATCGATGAATATTACCTGATTAGATAATTTGACCCCAAAATTCAATTTCACCATGTGATGTTTTTGAACTCGAATTCGCATGTTGGGTATCGAAGATCATGGATGCTGTTCGAATTCGACACTCGCAGGCCGCTAGAAATGTTAGTGAATTATCGCGTCCAATATTTTCTGCTCAATATACTTACTAAATTACGTTGAGTGAAACAGTTTTGTGCTGGAGGAAGGGAAATAAAAATGCGCGTTTTATCGCTCACCAACTGGTTCTAATTGACCTAAGGCTTATCCAATGGGACGTCCCATGGAATGCATGCATTACCAAACAATATGTTTAATAATTTTTTGGACTCACTAACAACTACTTCAAACAATAATACTGTATACTAAAATTAAATATAAAAATTAAACAAAAGAAGCATGAAGAAAATGCTGCATGAAAAAAAAACTTAAAAAGTAATAATTACCTAATTTTACATTTTACAAAAACCATTACTAACTGAAAAATAGAAATAGCTAAAAGATTTAAAAGAGAAAAATAGCAGGTGATAGCAGGAAAAATAAAATTGGTGTTGTTGGAATGAACTGCCTGTGTCGAAGAGTCTTAAAGAGTGGGTGCGAATTCGTTACCCGAATTTCGTCTTAATATACAGAACAATAATTCAGGATTGTAGGTACTTACTATTGTCGGCGATTGAGACGAACTTTCTTTCATTCCACTTGCAATTCACACCCACCTACAGGTACACGCTCAAAAAACTGAATAAAAGCTGAAAACTTACAGACTTCTATTGACAACAAGAGTAAAACAAAAACGCTGCAAATTATTACACAATGGTTTATTATTTTCTATATAGATCACTCGTCTACAAAATCACCAACCATCCAATATGAAAAGAAAAAGAAAAAAAAAAATCAAAAAAAAAAAAAAAATCAAAAAAAATCAAAAAAAAAATCAACACCACCAACCATCGATTGCATTTCGGTCTGCTCTAATTTGAACGGAGATTAGGCCTCTTTTGCGATTCACACTCGTGTTTGATTTATATATATATATATTTCAATATAAACACTTAAATTTTCGTAGTGAGCGAACGGTTTGTCCTACAGAGCTCCGCGTGGTCTCAAAAAATTCTAAAAATTCTATAGAATCTTAAATTGAAGGAAAAACAATACCTTATATCGAAATTTTTTGAGTTAGGGCGTTTTCAAAATTTCAAAATTGATTTTGGAACCCTTAGGAGTGACCTACATCAACCAAAAGCTTCGGGGCACAACTAGACCCCAAATGGAGCCTACATACCAAATTTCATCAAAATCGGTCAATGCTAAGTGGCAAAAGTGCCGCGTACGGCGTACGGCGGACGGACGGCCAAATTTTTATTCGATTTTTGGATTCTACGTACCTTGAAACGTAAACCATCAAATTTTGAGGGGGTGTTAAATTTTTTTTTTCTTGGTCGATTCCAAAGGTTCATTATTGAAAATAATAAACCAAAATAGTGGTGTCCACCATTTTGGAGGCTCATTGATAACAGGCGCGCATGCGCATACCGATGAAAACGTCTATACTAAATGGAAGTGAAATCTTCTTGCGTATGTTTGTCTCTGCAGATGGGCACGGCGGCGACTTAAATGCGTACCTACCTACCAACCTATCTGAATAAGTTTTCATGATTTTTTTTTCCTTATAGTGGGATGCCATCATCAGTTTTGAGGTCGGTCCGTTTTTTTAAAACGGATAAAATTTTATTTTACTACTTTTGTATTTTTATTATTATTTTTTTAATCAATAAATTGTTCTTCTTATTCTATTTGAGGATTCGAAGCACCTCTTTCGTATTTTATTCTGTCTCTTGTCTGTGTTCCGTGGTCCATTCGGATGCAATAAGTTTCGCCCCATTCTACCTTCCAAATGGGCGTTGCTAAAAAGAATTCGAAATTGGTATAACGTCCTGGAGGAATTTTTTTTATACCTCATTCCGCAAAACTGACGAAGGAAGGAAAGGTGGAAATCAGGATTCCAGAAGGCATCTTCAGCGTTCATTACGAACATGACACCACCACCGTCCTATCCTGCGTCTCGTTTCGTTTGCGAATGGAGCCATTGGCTGGCCAATCTCGGAAGGGGAGGTCGGTATGCATACCAATGCTAACCAAGTCACAACACCCGCAACTGTTTCCCCTTTTGTCCCCTTTCGTATTGACTGCCTATAAAAAGGGTTTATTCGTTGGTTTCCCTCTTCTACTCGACCTCTCCAAATGTTTTGTCTACCTCGTAAATCCGGCGGTAAAGTTCGACGGAAAACCGCTAGAGGGTTGAAGAGTCTAAGTCTGGTAAAGAGTGGACTACTCGTTATTCTTGACTCTTTGGCAAAACATAATGGCATGACGAGAGACGCATCTGCATGGCTCACACACAAATATGATATACTCAAATATTTTCAACCTGAAGTCGATGGAACTGATGCGAGTTCAATCAGAGAATCCTTCGCTTTTTTCTTTGCAACTAAAGAATTCAGGGAGAAAACTCCTCCATCACTATAAAACCAATTTTGAGAAAATCCTAGTTTGAAGTTAACGTAATAATGACTAGTTATTTGTGTCTCGGACAAACCAGGGGAAAATGCTGTAATGACCTATCTATACTACAGAGAAAACCTTCGAGGGATCGATTCTACAACTGATTTCCAACGAACGCTTCAGAGTCCATCAAGATAGTAGAACCATTGTTTTCACTTTTTAAGGTTGAAAAAGAAAAAAATGTTCCAAAATCCAAATTTCAACTCGTACGTTTCAGGCTTTCCTGAACAATTTCGGTTGCGAGCCTGACTGTCAGTCTATCATGAAATCTTTGTAACGGGCAAAACTGAACAAAGTTACAGCCCGATTTCAATTTTTTGACATTTTATGTCTTTACTATGGCACATAAATGAAAAATCGTCACGCGGGGAGCGTTAATTCGGAAATTCGTTGATTCGGAAATTTCTGATGATTTTCACGTACAACCAATCGTTCCTAGGGAAAACTAACTTCCTCATTTTCCACCCCACAAAATCGTTCACCACTCATTGGAAAGCTCTCAATTTATTAAACATAAGACATAAAATGTCTCTCGTGGTTGCGTACTTGTACGAAAGCTGTATCGGTCGTTTGTGTTTTTTTTTCTATATAGATCACTCGTCTGCAAAGATCACAGCTTTGCCAATGTCACTACCTACCAACCATAGGTTCCTAACAACTTTTTTGTCTTCGCTCCCTCATTACTTAGTATTACTTCAGAACCTTGTTTTTGAAAAATTCTTTTAAAGCACCTATGACCTTTGGATACATATACTGAAAGTTCAGTTCTGCAACGGTCTCTTACAAAAATATTGGGGTAAGTATCAACGCTTCACGCTGATACATTGTGACATGAGAGTCTTTTTGCACTGAGTAGGTTTTTGCGGTATCGTTACAGTCATGAAACGCATGCGATTTCACCTCACAACCCTCCCTGGTTACCACACTCAATACTAGCAAAAACTCATCTTTATAAAAATAACTAATAATTCACTATCTTAATTTAAAAAATAATAGTTAGGTAATTCATGTCAAAACCGTTGGATCAAGGGAAATGATAAATAGTCGGTTTTCCACCTACAAAATCTTGTCCACTCGTTGGGAAACTCTCGATTTATACTTAAACTTTATACTCGCCCATAAAAAGCTATGTTTTTACTAATACCATTAATACTAATGCCAGTAAAAAACGCGTTATATTGCGGAAACGCGTTTTCGGAAATTTGGATAGACTCAAGCTAAAGGACATATTCATTTAGGAGCCCTACATACCAAATTTCATCAAAATCGTTCAATGCTAAGTGGCAAAAGTGCCGCGGACGGCGGACGGACGACCAAATTTTTATTCGATTTATGGATTCTACGTACCTTGAAACGTAAACCATAAAATTTTGTGGGGGTGTAAAAAAAATTTTTCCTTGGTCGATTCCAAAGGTTCATTATTGAAAATGATAAACCAAAAATGTCAAAAAATCCAAAAATGTCATGTGTGTGTGTGTGTGTGTGTGTGTGTGTTTGGTCCCTTTTTAGGTTTATTATTTTCAATAATTAACCTTTGGAATCGACTAAGAAAAAACAAATTTTAAACCCTCCCTCAAATTTGTTGACTTACGTTCCAAGCTACGTAGAACGCCATATCTCCTTTGGGGGCATATCTGTACTGCAGCATAGCCAAATGTGGATCACTGCCTGAGTCTCGGTATTTTCTTAGATGTTCTTCACGGTTTTTACTCCACTTTTCACCTGTCCGTTGAATTGGCTCATGCATGGGCAGGTTGTCACATGTTCAATGTCCCAAGAAGTAGTAAAATCTCTAAACTCCTTTGATTGGAATGGAGGCCCTCCATCTGTCACTAGCTGTACGGGTATTCCATATCGGCTGAACACTGCTTTCAAACTTGATATTGTGTTTGCAGAATTTGTTGATTAAACCTGGTTAACATCAATAAATTTTGAGAAATAGTTCATAACAAGCAGGTATTTTTTACCGTCAAAATCAAAATAGTCAGCACCCACCTTCTGTCATGGGCAAGTGAGGCAGTTGGTGAGACTTGAGAGGTTCGTTAGGGTTATTGGGGGGGACATTTCATGCAACAATTTTCAAACTTGTTTTTGAGGTCAGCTGCCATGTTAGGTCAGAATATCACCCCTCTCACTAGAGACTCCATTTTATCCAACCCCATGTGAGCAGTGTGTACTTTCGTAAGAATGGTTTTCCTGGCTTCTGAAGGTACTATGACACTTGTATTACGGAATAATATGCCATTTACGGTATTTATCTCGACTCGAAAATCCCAGTAGTGTCTGACACAAATCTCTAGTTTGTTTTTTTGAGGTTGGCCATCCCTCAAGGCAAAACTTTTTCAGTAGGTAGCGCACTTACCTCATCATTTTTTCTAGAGCTTTGCCGACGAGTGATCTAAATAGAAAAACGCTGCAAATTATTACACAACGGTTTATTATTTTTCTATATAATCGTCTATAAAGCCACCAACCATCCAAACATCGATGGCATTTCGGTCAGCTTCAATTTGAACGGAGATTAGGCCTCACACTCGTGTTTCTGATTTATCGCATGTTTATTATTTTTATGGTTTATTATTTCATTATTATTATTTTAATGGTTTATTATTTTTCTATATAATCGTCTATAAAGCCACCAACCATCCGGAGATTAGACCTCTTTTGCGATTCACACTCGTGTTTCTGATTTATCGTACGTTTATTATTTTAATGGTTTATTATTTTTCTATTTAATCGTCTATAAAGCCACCAACCATCCAACATGAAGAAAAATACTTGGAAAATGTCACCCCCACGCATATTTAAGCAAAAACCTCTTTTTTGGCTGGTTATTTGCCCATAACTTCTATACGAATTAAATGATCGGAATAGTTCGACGTTAGGACCAACTAGACCCCAAATGGAGTCTATGTGCGAAAGAACGGGTTTTGGTTTATTATTTCTAATAATAAGCCTATGTGATCGTATCGCAAAAAATTTTTATAACCCCCCTCAAACTTTGTCACTTTACGTTTCAAGGTGCGTAGAATAAAAATTTGCAATGTCCGTCCGCCGTCCGCCGTTCGCCGTCCGGGCCATAAAAGGCCTTAGAATCGGTCTAAAAAACCCGTTCTTTCGCACATAGACTCCATTTGGGGTCTAGTTGGTTCCTAACGTCGAACTATTCCGATCGCTTAATTCGTATAGAAGTTATGGGCAAATAACCGGCCAAAAAAGAGGTTTTGCTTAAATATGCGTGGGGTGACATTTTCCAATTATTTTGGTTTATTATTTCTAATAATAAGCCTATGTGATCGTATCGCAAAAAATTTTTAACCCCCCCTCAAACTTTGTCACTTTACGTTTCAAGGTGCGTAGAATCCAAATTTGCAATGTCCGTCCGCCGTTCGCCGTCCGCCGTCCGGCCATAAAAGGCCTTAGAATCGGTCTAAAAAACCCGTTCTTTTGCACATAGACTCCATTTGGGGTCTAGTTGGTCCTAACGTCGAACTATTCCGATCGCTTAATTCGTATAGAAGTTATGGGCAAATAACCGGCCAAAAAAGAGGTTTTTGCTCAAATATGCGTGGGGTGACATTTTCCAAGTATTTTTCTTCATGTTGGATGGTTGGTGGCTTTATAGACGATTATATAGAAAAATAATAAACCATTAAAATAATAAACCATAAAAATAATAAACGTACGATAAATCAGAAACACGAATCGCAAAAGAGGTCTAATCTCATAAAAAATAATAAACCATTGTGTAATAATTTGCAGCGTTTTTTAGACCGATTCTAAGGCCTTTTATGGCCCGGACGGCGAACGGCGGACGGCGGACGGACATTGCAAATTTGGATTCTTCGCACCTTGAAACGTAAAGTGACAAAGTTTGAGGGGGGGTTAAAAATTTTTTGCGATACGATCACATAGGCTTATTATTAGAAATAATAAACCAAAATAATAAACCGTTGTGTAATAATTTGCAGCGTTTTTTGTTTATAATTATATCACAGCTATGTTGAAGTACACGTTAGGGAGCCACAGTTGAGTATTAGCCTGAGAATAATTATTGAGATTACCTTTCTTATCAAGGGAGTGCTTTTGGGAGGGTTCCTGAGTGATCCCTCTAGTATGTTTTTTGTTCCTTGCAAAACGCTCTGTGTCTGTAATGGGAGCAAGTAGTTTGATGAAGGGTTGGGAAGCTCAGGTTATGGTCTCGCAGAGATAATGGAATTGTCGGGCGGAGGTCCGTCACAAGGAAGGAATGTTGTATAGCTGCCCTGTGCGTTTAGTTTCGGTCGACACATCCCAGAGCACTTCTGTTGCTCTTCAAAAGCATCCCTTTGGACCGTCCCCCTTGGATTTCATCCCTTTAGTGAATTACCAACTCCTCCCTACTGCCTCTTTAGTAAAATAATTACGAGTTTTCGCTTTATATGACTCAACTACAACCCTGAAAAATCTACACTTCTTCTTCGTGGTTGGAGTGTTCCTAAAGTTTTTCACCTGAATACAATAATTTCATCACTTTGTGAAGTGTTTTCAACCAGAGCCACGAGGGCCTAATTAACAGCCTTTCCTTCCCAATTGTACCAAGTATATGATATGTTCACCTCCTACCAACCCAAGATTTTGAGAAAAGTACTAGAGCTGTGCGAAAAGTCTTTTCTGATTGGAGCCTGATATACAGTAACTATCGGAGGATCTCGAAATTTTTACTGATCTTATATTAAAAAACGCTGCAAATAATTGCTCAAAGGTTTATATTTTCTGTATAGATCACCCTTCTGTATAGATCACTGGTTCTCCATCAATAGCACCTACCACCATCTGTATTCTCCCTTGACCTTCCCTCTATTTTTCGAATTGTATGTACCTTGAAACGCGAAACATAAAATTTTTGGTTTGCTTTGAGCAATGGCTTCGGAGTTCACTCAGCTGATCAGTGATCTGAGGAGTGAAGAAGATCTCCTCGAATGCTGGAGGACGCCTGGAAGAGCACTTCCATTCAATAGGATTGAAAATAGCTTCGGAGCTCACTCAGCTGATCAGTGATCTGACGAGTGAAGAAGCCTTTGAGCAATGATTTGCAGCGTTTTTTACCCACCAACATTTTTTTTACCTACCAACTTTTTTTTACCTACCAGCTAGGTACTACCTACCACACCATACTGGCTTCACACCTTCACAATCAAGTTTATTAGAAAGAACTAAACGCTTCACACTCGATTGAAAAAATAGAACGCTTCATATGGAAATTTGATTACTGGTTACGCAGAAGGCAAAACTGTATACATATCGAAGAATGAACAGCGATCGCATTTTAGTCCGATAAAATTTGAATGGAGATTAGACCTCTTTTGCGATTCACACTCATGATTCTGTTTTATCGAAGGAAAACCTTCAAGTACTCGTAGGGAGCGAACGGTTTGTCCCACAGAGCTCCAGGTGGTCTCAAAAATTTTTAAAAATTCAATACTATTTAAAATTGGTGAAAAACGATACTTTTATTTCGAGAGTTTTCGAGCTAGGACACTCTTGGAAATTTCAACCCTTAATTTTCACCCCTTAGAAGTGACCTACATCAACCAAAAGCTTCGCGGCACAACTAGACCCCAAATGGAGCTCATATACCAAATTTTGAACCAAATCGGTCCAGTGTTGCTAAGAAAAGTGCCGCGTACGGCGGACGGACGGAAATTTTTTCATTCGATTTTCGTATTCTACGTACCTTGAAACGTAAACATCAAATTTTGAGGGGGGGTTAAAATTTTTTTTTTCTTGCTCGATTCCAAAGGCTTATTATTGAAAATAATAAACCAATATGTTGGCAATCCAGTGGAAGGGGGGGGGGGAGAATCTAGTTGTTAGGGACAATAATTTGGTTGATAAGAGAGAATAAACATGGAGGTGCTGTTGTCTTGTCACGCCACCGTCAAAATTGCGATCTTTTTAATTTTTTTCTCCAATCTAAAGACACAAATCCAACGGAAATCAATCGGTCTGCGGGGAAAAATACTGCAATGTGCAAAATTGGTGTGTGACGACCCGTCGAAGTGTGTAGGTAGAAACCGCATTTACGGGTGTCCATCCGAAGCGACACAATACCTGCCCAAGTAGGTCGATTCTGTAACTCGCTATTTGGTTGACGTTATGGCGTCGGATTCGGTAGTATCCCTCCCGTGCAACGACAGGTCGATAACGACATTGGAATTCTCTAATCGGGCATAGCGAAGTTTGGTCGTTGCATTTCAAAATAACGACGTCGCTATGTGATCCGACAATATTTCGATCTAGAGCGAGCGAAAGGTAGCAACGCGTGATTTTTAGCCAATGGGAAGACGGACTGATATCAGGTGGATTGTTATCACGGGTAGTTGAAGATCACTGCAGTTTGCAAAATGTCGGATTCATTTTTTTTGCCGTGTTGAATATTCAAAGGAATGACGCGTAAAAACGGAATTTTTCTCGTGATTCGTACTTTCGTATCATGGAATAATGATAAATGGAAAGAATTCCTTTTCATAAATCGAATTCATCAGTCACTGGTGTGAATTTCGTCCGTCCACGATGCTTCGAATAATCAACTGCCTGTCCATCTTACTACAAGGTAAGAATCGTCTTGTTATTTATCGTTTATTCATACTCACACATCCATACTTATTGGTACTTTCAACTACTTTGAGTGAGAAGACCATAGCTAACTGCCTAATTGTGTGCGGTATACATTATTGTTACAGATTCCGGGAAACAAGTACCTAACCCCTACTAACCGAACATTTCGGAGTTCCCGATGTCTTTTCAGAACAAAATAGACATCTATTTTACTCTCACTGGTATAAAAACTTAATATCACTTCAAAATGTATGAATCGCTGTTTTAGTCTTTAAAGTTTCATGTACATTATAAAACTGAATGAACATAATATCATTGTATTCAATAAAACGTAAGATTCATGACGTAATTTATTTGTCTACCTTCACAGTCATATTTCTTGAAGTCAATTTTATGTTACAATTATCATCTACCACGTCATATTTTCTCCTACCGTCGATGTCGATTACGGGTATAAACAATCGTAAATTCGTGGTAAATATTTTCTCAGGTGATAGGTAGCAGGTAAGTTGGTATAAAAAAGAGCATTATCAGCACAATTATTTTAGCCACAAATTATCAATTTTAGGGGTTTTCTTCATTTTAGGAAGTTTTTATGCTGACACACATTTTATAGAATAGTGAAAAATTCAACTAGGATCTACCTATTTTATAAGCTAGCTATTTTAATTTTACGTACTTACCTACCAATTTCCGAAAATGACAGTATAATTATTTTTATCATCATTCAATGTTGATATAAAAAATGCTGTTGATAGTTTGTCAAAAACTCAATTTCATTGAAAATACTCCCTTTACTATGATCATGAATTTCTATACGAATTAACAGCTAGAAATAATATAAATACTATGATTTTTGTTTAATAAAATTGTAGGAAAAAATCAAGTAACACAAATTAAAAGGGCGAATAAACTGCTCATTCTGACGGTCGGATATTATTTTTAAAATATTCACCATAAATTATGTACGAATGTATCAATTTTATTCTCAAAATGATTTGATTAACAAAACGAATAACCTACAATACGGAAATGCACACAGAAACTGAAATATGACTTCGAATAGGTTAGGAATTAAAGAGCGTTTTAAGCTCCTTTTTCATAAAGACGGTTTGTCGTAATCCATACCGGGGGGTTTCGAGCCGTCGAAATGGTAACGACACTTTTCGGCCGAAATACCGACGACTGAGCGACAGTTGTCGCTATTTCGCGTCTGCAGAATCGCGATCGTCGCTATTAATCGTTATTGTTATCATAACGACACTTCGGTGTCGCTATTATCCCATAGCGAGTTAGAGAATCGACCTACTGGGCAGAGTGCACAAGATTTTGTTACACACACACACACACACACACACACACATACACACACACACACAGACATACACCTATGTTTTTTTTTCGCGGATTTGGATTCAGAATGGTCTAAAACGAATTACTGTGTGGTTATTTTTTTTTCTGTTGAGTGTTGTCCTCCTTCACCCCAGATCGATCGCATAAGGACGCCCAAGTCTTACTGTGGGACGTCCTAAAAAGTTATACACCATCATCAACGAATTTTTTTGAACAATCTGTTACTTATTCCTA
>CM019178.2:42236315-42254678 GCA_009739505.2 Apolygus lucorum | reverse complement strand
AGGGTTACTGAATTCTGGATGGTGCCTGCAATAATGATGTGTAGTGAATTGATGCTCACGTAGCGATGGATCCAGGATAGTGGTTACGTCCAGTGGCGTCTCCTCCAGGCAAACATAGCAAACACTGTTTGCCTTACTACAAATATGCAAAATAAATAAATAAATTTTTGTTGAGATTCTCCTATATTTCCATTTTTTGTAAGTAATATTTAGCTGATTTTGGAAAACTTTTATAATATTTAGGGACTATTTCATTATTATCAAGGAATTTAGATTAAATAAGAGAATGGAATAAGAAAGTACGTATTTTGCCTTGGATACTAGCCCGCAACACACCAGAGACTTGGAGAGGTCGGTAATGTAGATGATTGCGGAGGATAAGCGAACTAGCGCGGGGGCTGGTCCTCCTTGCATCGCTGGATGCAAGGCAAGCAGTTCAAAAAAATGAATTTTTCAGGACTGTTTAGAGTGAGAGGCGACGATCGGCGGGGGTGGCAGGGGGGTCAGCGCGGGGTCCAGTATTGCCATACCCCCCCTACCATGCTGTCAGCTGTTTGCAAACAGCAGGAAAACTGTTTCGTGACCTTGAATACTTGGAATATGAGCCATGGATACTAATTAGCTCACGCATGAAGACATAACATATCCATCTACCCACATTATCTCAAAGAAGGAAAGCAGTTCGTTTTTTCGCCGCCGCAAATATCAGCTGTATGACGTTGACTGGTGTCCCGTTCCCGATTTTACTGTATTTCACTGTACCTAATCTAATTTTGTACCTAATTTTCTTTTTGATAGACACTAGGAAATAATTGCAAAACATTGTAGAATGAAGGTTTCACATCTTATTGGGTCTAAATTCAGAGTCTCCCTTTTTGGTTAATTATTTTCAAGAAGAAAGTTTGACCACCCTCAAATTTGATGGTTTACGTTTGTGGTAGGTAAGTACGTGTAGATTTTGAAAATCGAATATAAAAAAAAAATCCGTCCGTCCGCGGATCTTTCCTTAATTATCATGGACCGATTATGATGAAATTTGGTATGTGGGCTCCATTTGGGGTCTAGTTGTGCCGCAAAGCTTTTGGTTGACGTAAATCACTTCTAAGCGGTGAAACGGAAGGGCTGAAACTTCCAAAGGCACCCTCTCTCGAAAACTCTCGATATAAAGGTATTGGTTTATCAGAAATTTAAGATTGTACCATTGAATTTTCGAAATCGAATGAGACTACCCATAGCTTTGTAGGACAAACTGTTCGCTCCCTACGAGAAGTTAGAAAAACGAGTATGAATCGCAAAAGAGGCGTGATCGCCCTTCAAATTTTAGTTAACCAAAATGCTTTCGCCGATCGTTTTTTTGGGATGTACTCGGTTTTGCTTCCTTAGCAACCAGTGATCAAATTTCTAAATGAAGGAATTCTTTATTTCTTCCAGTGGAGTGTGGAGCGTTTAATTCTTCCAAATAAACTTGATTGTGAAGGTAAAACATGGTTGGTAGGTGGTGACAATGACAAAGCTGAGTTCTTTGCTGGCACGTGATCAATACAGAAAAAAGTCCATTCATGCAGCATGAATTAATGAGCGAATTTTCAAAGAAATCATTCAGTTTAAGGTGTGGTTAAGAAAAGGACCAATGGTGTTGCAATTTGTTGTAGAAAGTTTTTTTTTCGATTCTTGGTTTATATATGTAATTATTTTTTTTTTACATGCTTTTACACCATTAATCGACGTCCCGGAAGACGTGAAATCACTGGGCTGAAAGCTGAATCTGGGAGCCCGAGTAGCGTTCTGATTGGGGAAGCTCCTGGACGTAGTTAAAGATGAGTGCGACAGATCGCGTTCATGATCACTTGTTCCCAACCTCATGACAACAAGTCACCTTGTTTATCACATATTTTTCTCCTTGGTGCGTTACCTGCTGCATCTAAGTAATTAATTTAATAACATTTAAATATATTCGCGATATGTACGAAAAAATCGTACGATTTTCAATAATACACTCGGTTTTGAACGTTTCTATCGGTGGCAGTTGTCGACTAAATATTTGAACGAGGACTTATTTTTTTTTTTTTTTTTTTTTTTTTTTTGCACATGAACTCATAGAGTACCCACACGGCTACTGCATTTCTGGTTACAACAAATATACGCACGTATTCATTATATATATATATAGCTACAAACTTTTCTTAATTTTGGACAATTTTCATTTTTGAAAAAAGCATTCATATCAGAAATTTTGTGCTGAATCCGAATATACCATAAATTACCATGATTTTCAATGTAAAAACCTCAAAAAACGGGAAAAAACCCATTTTTTTGGAGTTTTTTTGAATTTTGGACCACTTTGGATTGTCCAAAATTGCTGGTTAACGAACTTGACCTATGGTTTGTTGTTACAAACATTTTGGCAAAAACTAAAAAAAAATTTTTAAACAATTACTCAAGTTATCGTCCGGAATGACACATATATATATATATATATATATATATACATATGATTTTTGGAAAAACTTCAGGGATCGTTTCAGAATGTTCCAAAACGGATTTCAGTGTGAAAATTTTTCGAAAAAGTCGATTCTAAAAATTTTGAGGCCATTGCAATAGCTTCATTTTCTTTGAAAATTCGCTAATAACACGCTGCAAATTATTGCTGGGTATGCTTTGAAGATCTTAGGAGTCCATATTCATGTTCTAGTCGTCTCTACGAACTCATAGAGTACCCACACGGCTACTGCATTTCTGGTTACAACAAATATACGCACGTATTCATTATATATATATATAGCTACAAAACTTTTCTTAATTTGGACAATTTTCATTTTTGAAAAAAGCATTCATATTCAGAATTGTGCTGAATCCGAATATACCATAAATTACCATGATTTTCAATGTAAAAACCTCCAAAAAAACGGGAAAAAACCCATTTTTTTGGAGTTTTTTTTTTGAATTTTGTTTTGGACCACTTTGGATTGTCCAAAATTGCTGGTTAACGAACTTGACCTATGGTTTGTTGTTACAAACATTTTGGCAACAAAACTAAAAAAATTTTTAAACAATTACTCAAGTTATCGTCCGGAATGGAATCGATAGATATTATATAGATATATAGATCTATATATATATATATATATCTAGATATATTATATATATATATTAGATATATATAGATATATAGTCTATATATATATTATATATATATATATATATATATATATATATATATATATATATATATATATAGGTTTAATTAAGAGGGTTTTTGGCGACATTTGGGCTTTTTGCGCCTTTTTACCGTCGCAAATTTCTGTCCCTAATTTCCTCAACTGTACATGTTTAAGAGGGTTTTTTGCGCCATGGGGAAGTAGCTGTTCCCCTTCCATACCTCTATGACCGTGTATGGTAGAAAAATGTGCCTAATTATTAAATTTCGTAATTTTCCACCTAGAGAGGAAGTGGCGTGGAAGGAGAGGGGTGGAGGGGGAAGTATCAAATCATTATCATCAAATTTTCTAGAGGGGAGTGGTGGGGGTAAATATTGCATTGATAAATCAATTTCTCCCTTCACGAACGAGTTTGAAATTCGGGAAAAAACGTGTAAAATACTGGAAAATGATGGTAATTTTGAATTCTACCAACCTGGTAGGTATTTTCTAGAGGGGAGTGGTGGGGGTAAGATTGCATTGATAAATCAATTTCTCGCTTTAGGAACGAGTTTAAAATTCGGGAAAAACGTGTAAAATACTGAAAAATGCCATAAATTCGAATTCTACCACCCCGGTAGGTATTTTCCAGAGGGGAGTGGTGGGGGTAAATATTGCATTGATAAATCAATTTCTCCCTTCACGAACGAGTTTGAAATTCGGGAAAAACGTGTAAAATACTGGAAAATGATGGTAATTTTGAATTCTACCAACCTGGTAGGTATTTTCTAGAGGGGAGTGGTGGGGGTAAAGATTGCATTGATAAATCAATTTCTCGCTTTAGGAACGAGTTTAAAATTCGGGAAAAACGTGTAAAATACTGAAAAATGCCATAAATTCGAATTCTACCACCCCGGTAGGTATTTTCCAGAGGGGAGTGGTGGGGGGTAAATATTGCATAAATAAATCAATTTCTCGCATCAGGAACGAGTTTAAAATTCGGGAAAAACGTGTAAAATACTGAAAAATGCCATAAATTCGAATTCTACCACCCCAGTAGGTATTTTCTAGAGGGGGGTGGTGGGGGTAAATATTGCATTGATAAATCAATTTCTCGCATCAGGAACGAGTTTAAAATTCGGGAAAAACGTGTAAAATACTGAAAAATGCCATAAATTCGAATTCTACCACCCCGGTAGGTATTTTCTAGAGGGGGGTGGTGGGGGTAAATATTGCATTGATAAATCAATTTCTCGCTTAGGAACGAGTTTAAAATTCGGGAAAAACGTGTAAAATACTGAAAAATGCCATAAATTCGAATTCTACCACCCCGGTAGGTATTTTCCTAGAGGGGAGTGGTGGGGGTAAATATTGCATTGATAAATCAATTTCTCCCTTCACGAACGAGTTTGAAATTCGGGAAAAACGTGTAAAATACTGGAAAATGCATGGAATTTGAATTCTACCAACCTGGTAGGTATTTTCTAGAGGGGAGTGGTGGGGGTAAAGATTGCATTGATAAATCAATTTCTCGCTTAGGAACGAGTTTAAAATTCGGGAAAAACGTGTAAAATACTGAAAAATGCCATAAATTCGAAATCTACCACCCCGGTAGGTATTTTCTAGAGGGGAGGTGGTGGGGGTAAATATTGCATAAATAAATCAATTTCTCGCATCAGGAACGAGTTTGAAATTCGGGAAAAAACGTGTAAAATACTGGAAAATGATGGTAATTTTGAATTCTACCAACCTGGTAGGTATTTTCTAGAGGGGAGTGGTGGGGGTAAAGATTGCATTGATAAATCAATTTCTCGCTTTAGGAACGAGTTTAAAATTCGGGAAAAACGTGTAAATACTGATAAATGCCATAAATTCGAATTCTACCACCCCGGTAGGTATTTTCCAGAGGGGAGTGGTGGGGGTAAATATTGCATTGATAAATCAATTTCTCCCTTCACGAACGAGTTTGAAATTCGGGAAAAACGTGTAAAATACTGGAAAATGATGGTAATTTGAATTCTACCAACCTGGTAGGTATTTTCTAGAGGGGAGTGGTGGGGGTAAAGATTGCATTGATAAATCAATTTCTCGCTTTAGGAACGAGTTTAAAATTCGGGAAAAAACGTGTAAAATACTGAAAAATGCCATAAATTCGAATTCTACCACCCCGGTAGGTATTTTCCAGAGGGGAGTGGTGGGGGTAAATATTGCATTGATAAATCAATTTCTCCCTTCACGAACGAGTTTGAAATTCGGGAAAAACGTGTAAAATACTGGAAAATGATGTAATTTTGAATTCTACCAACCTGGTAGGTATTTTCTAGAGGGGAGTGGTGGGGGTAAAGATTGCATTGATAAATCAATTTCTCGCTTTAGGAACGAGTTTAAAATTCGGGAAAAACGTGTAAAATACTGAAAAATGCCATAAATTCGAATTCTACCACCCCGGTAGGTATTTTCCAGAGGGGAGTGGTGGGGGTAAATATTGCATAATAAATCAATTTCTCGCATCAGGAACGAGTTTAAAATTCGGGAAAAACGTGTAAAATACTGAAAAATGCCATAAATTCGAATTCTACCACCCCAGGTAGGTATTTTCTAGAGGGGGGTGGTGGGGGTAAATATTGCATTGATAAATCAATTTCTCGCATCAGGAACGAGTTTAAAATTCGGGAAAAACGTGTAAAATACTGAAAAATGCCATAAATTCGAATTCTACCACCCCGGTAGGTATTTTCTAGAGGGGGGTGGTGGGGGTAAATATTGCATTGATAAATCAATTTCTCGCTTTAGGAACGAGTTTAAAATTCGGGAAAACGTGTAAAATACGGAAAAATGCCATAAATTCGAATTCTACCACCCCGGTAGGTATTTTCCAGAGGGGAGTGGTGGGGGTAAATATTGCATTGATAAATCAATTTCTCCCTTCACGAACGAGTTTGAAATTCGGGAAAAACGTGTAAAATACTGGAAAATGATGGTATTTTGAATTCTACCAACCTGGTAGGTATTTTCTAGAGGGGAGTGGTGGGGGTAAAGATTGCATTGATAAATCAATTTCTCGCTTTAGGAACGAGTTTAAAATTCGGGAAAAACGTGTAAAATACTGAAAAATGCCATAAATTCGAAATCTACCACCCCGGTAGGTATTTTCTAGAGGAGGGTGGTGGGGGTAAATATTGCATAAATAAATCAATTTCTCGCATCAGGAACGAGTTTGAAATTCGGGAAAAACGTGTAAAATACTGGAAAATGATGGTAATTTTGAATTCTACCAACCTGGTAGGTATTTTCTAGAGGGGAGTGGTGGGGGTAAAGATTGCATTGATAAATCAATTTCTCGCTTTAGGAACGAGTTTAAAATTCGGGAAAAACGTGTAAAATACTGAAAAATGCCATAAATTCGAATTCTACCACCCCGGTAGGTATTTTCCAGAGGGGAGTGGTGGGGGTAAATATTGCATTGATAAATCAATTTCTCCCTTCACGAACGAGTTTGAAATTCGGGAAAAACGTGTAAAATACTGGAAAATGATGGTAATTTTGAATTCTACCAACCTGGTAGGTATTTTCTAGAGGGGAGTGGTGGGGGTAAAGATTGCATTGATAAATCAATTTCTCGCTTTAGGAACGAGTTTAAAATTCGGGAAAAAACGTGTAAAATACTGAAAAATGCCATAAATTCGAATTCTACCACCCCGGTAGGTATTTTCCAGAGGGGAGTGGTGGGGGTAAATATTGCATTGATAAATCAATTTCTCCCTTCACGAACGAGTTTGAAATTCGGGAAAAACGTGTAAAATACTGGAAAATGATGGTAATTTTGAATTCTACCAACCCGGTAGGTATTTTCTTGAGGGGAGTGGTGGGGGTAAAGATTGCATTGATAAATCAATTTCTCGCTTTAGGAACGAGTTTAAAATTCGGGAAAAACGTGTAAAATACTGAAAAATGCCATAAATTCGAATTCTACCACCCCGGTAGGTATTTTCCAGAGGGGAGTGGTGGGGGTAAATATTGCATTGATAAATCAATTTCTCGCATCAGGAACGAGTTTAAAATTCGGGAAAAACGTGTAAAATACTGAAAAATGCCATAAATTCGAATTCTACCACCCCAGTAGGTATTTTCTAGAGGGGGGTGGTGGGGGTAAATATTGCATTGATAAATCAATTTCTCGCATCAGGAACGAGTTTAAAATTCGGGAAAAACGTGTAAAATACTGAAAAATGCCATAAATTCGAATTCTACCACCCCGGTAGGTATTTTCTAGAGGGGGGTGGTGGGGGTAAATATTGCATTGATAAATCAATTTCTCGCTTTAGGAACGAGTTTAAAATTCGGGAAAAACGTGTAAAATACTGGAAAATGATGGTAATTTTGAATTCTACCAACCTGGTAGGTATTTTCTAGAGGGGAGTGGTGGGGGTAAAGATTGCATTGATAAATCAATTTCTCGCTTTAGGAACGAGTTTAAAATTCGGGAAAAACGTGTAAAATACTGAAAAATGCCATAAATTCGAAATCTACCACCCCGGTAGGTATTTTCTAGAGGAGGGTGGTGGGGGTAAATATTGCATAAATAAATCAATTTCTCGCATCAGGAACGAGTTTGAAATTCGGGAAAAACGTGTAAAATACTGGAAAATGATGGTAATTTTGAATTCTACCAACCTGGTAGGTATTTTCTAGAGGGGAGTGGTGGGGGTAAAGATTGCATTGATAAATCAATTTCTCGCTTTAGGAACGAGTTTAAAATTCGGGAAAAACGTGTAAAATACTGAAAAATGCCATGTAATTTCGAATTCTACCACCCTGGTAGGTATTTTCCTAGAGGGGAGTGGTGGGGGTAAATATTGCATTGATAAATCAATTTCTCGCTTCAGGAACGAGTTTAAAATTCGGGAAAAACGTGTAAAATACTGAAAAATGCCATAAATTCGAATTCTACCACCCCGGTAGGTATTTTCTAGAGGGGAGTGGTGGGGGTAAATATTGCATTGAATAAATCAATTTCTCGCATCAGGAACGAGTTTAAAATTCGGGAAAAACGTGTAAAATACTGAAAAATGCCATAAATTCGAATTCTACCACCCCGGTAGGTATTTTCTAGAGGGGGGTGGTGGGGGTAAATATTGCATTGATAAATCAATTTCTCGCATCAGGAACGAGTTTAAAATTCGGGAAAAACGTGTAAAATACTGAAAAATGCCATAAATTCGAATTCTACCACCCCGGTAGGTATTTTCTAGAGGGGGGTGGTCGGGGTAAATATTGCATTGATAAATCAATTTCTCGCATCAGGAACGAGTTTAAAATTCGGGAAAAACGTGTAAAATACTGAAAAATGCCATAAATTCGAATTCTACCACCCCGGTAGGTATTTTCTAGAGGGGGGTGGTGGGGGTAAATATTGCATTGATAAATCAATTTCTCGCATCAGGAACAAGTTTAAAATTCGGGAAAAACGCGTAAAATACTGAAAAATGCCATAAATTCGAATTCTACCACCCCGGTAGGTATTTTCTAGAGGAGGGTGGTGGGGGTAAATATTGCATTGATAAATCAATTTCTCGCATCAGGAACGAGTTTAAAATTCGGGATAAACGTTTAAATACTGAAAAATGCCATAAATTCGAAATCTACCACCCCGGTAGGTATTTTCTAGAGGGGAGTGGTGGGGGTAAATATTGCATAAATAAATCAATTTCTCGCATCAGGAACGAGTTTAAAATTCGGGAAAAACGTGTAAAATACTGAAAAATGCCATAAATTCGAATTCTACCACCCCGGTAGGTATTTTCTAGAGGGGAGTGGTGGGGGTAAATATTGCATAAATAAATCAATTTCTCGCATCAGGAACGAGTTTAAAATTCGGGAAATACGTGTAAAATACTGAAAAATGCCATAAATTCGAATTCTACCACCCCGGTAGGTATTTTCTAGAGGGGAGTGGTGGGGGTAAAAATTGCATCAATAAATCAATTTCTCGCATCAGGAACGAGTTTAAAATTCGGGAAAAACGTGTAAAATACTGAAAAATGCCATAAATTCGAATTCTACCACCCCGGTTGGTATTTTCCAGAGGGGAGTGGTGGGGGTAAATATTGCATTGATAAATCAATTTCTCGCATCAGGAACGAGTTTAAAATTCGGGATAAACGTTTAAAATACTGAAAAATGCCATAAATTCGAAATCTACCACCCCGGTAGGTATTTTCTAGAGGGAGGTGGTGGGGGTAAATATTGCATAATAAATCAATTTCTCGCATCAGGAACGAGTTTAAAATTCGGGAAAAACGTGTAAAATACTGAAAAATGCCATAAATTCGAATTCTACCACCCCGGTAGGTATTTTCTAGAGGGGAGTGGTGGGGGTAAATATTGCATAAATAAATCAATTTCTCGCATCAGGAACGAGTTTAAAATTCGGGAAAACCGTGTAAATACTGAAAAATGCCATAAATTCGAATTCTACCACCCCGGTAGGTATTTTCTAGAGGGGAGTGGTGGGGGTAAATATTGCATAAATAAATCAATTTCTCGCATCAGGAACGAGTTTAAAATTCGGGAAAAACGTGTAAAATACTGAAAAATGCCATAAATTCGAATTCTACCACCCCGGTAGGTATTTTCTAGAGGGGAGTGGTGGGGGTAAATATTGCATTGATAAATCAATTTCTCGCATCAGGAACGAGTTTAAAATTCGGGAAAAACGTGTAAAATACTGAAAAATGCCATAAATTCGAATTCTACCACCCCGGTAGGTATTTTCCAGAGGGGAGTGGTGGGGGTAAAAATTGCATAAATAAATCAATTTCTCGCATCAGGAACGAGTTTAAATGTCGGGGTAAACGTGTAAAATACTGGAAAATGATGGTAATTTTGATTTTCTACCACCCCGGTAGGTATTTCCTAGAGGGGAGTGGTGGGGGTAAATATTGCATAAATAAATCAATTTCTCGCTCCAGGAACGAGTTTAAAATTCGGGAAAAACGTGTGAAATAGCTGAAAAATGCCTTAAATTCGAATTCTACCACCCCGGTAGGTATTTTCTAGAGGGGAGTGGTGGGGGTAAATATTGCATTGATAAATCAATTTCTCGCATCAGGAACGAGTTTAAAATTCGGGAAAAACGTGTAAAATACTGAAAAATGCCATAAATTCGAATTCTACCACCCCGGTAGGTATTTTCTAGAGGGGAGTGGTGGGGGTAAATATTGCATTGATAAATCAATTTCTCGCATCAGGAACGAGTTTAAAATTCGGGAAAAACGTGTAAAATACTGAAAAATGACGTGGATTTGAAATCAACCGTCTTCTTTCACCTTTGATCAATATATTCGATATTTCAATGAAAACGAGGCAAATTAATTTAAATTTCATTAAATCAGTCCGTGGAAACTCCGGAAAATGCCGCGTACAGCGGATGGACTGTATAATTTTTATCAGATTTTTGGATTCTACGTACCTTGAAACGTAAATCAACGAATTTTGAGGGGGAGGTAATCAATTCATTATTTTGGTCGATTCCAATGGTTTATTATTGAGTAAACAGTAAAAAACTATTGTTAATTATTGTTGTGTAAATACGTAGTATATGAAAATCATTTCTGAACGATAAATCACTTGAATGATATTAACAGGAAAAATACATTACACAGTTCGTGAAAGTTCAATGAGGAAATACAATTCAATTTCATGAAGACATGAAAAGGTTGATAAGAAATCTAGTAATAATTTAAATTTAGAATGGACGTCTAAATTAATCAAAGTTGATCTAATTCGGCCACTGATCGACCCATTCACGGAGCCTAATGCCTTTGCGATGGAATTCGAAAGTTGGCGGACCAACGCCAATAGAAACGCTTCAACCACTCCGCCGGTCAACCCCTGTATGAACGGCTTAGGAAAAATATTTAAAAATGAGCGCGAGATGACTGAGGAACTAATACTCGGAAATCAACGGATCAACACGTTAGGAATGTCAGATGGTTCAAAGTGAGTTGATTTAAATCGTATCGATCTCCTTGAACGATCTTCATAAATTTTCCTTCCCCATTGTTGTAGTGACTATTATTGAATCATAGTTATTGATAATATTCTATTTTCCTAAACCAGCTAATGAATATAAACGGACCAATGCTCGAATTTTGGAATTGATTCTCTGATTCCTCGTGGGTGTTGGAATAATCAAAAAATATCGAAATTTTCTTTTACAGAATCGATTTTAAGGATCGATCTTTTTGCCATCCGAACAACACCGTTCTTTCCAACCTCACATCTACCTTTGCTCTCTGACCCTATTATCGTGATTCACCACCCCACAACACCCGTCATCCCAGTGCTTTTTCTCCTCCAAAATATACAGTTAATATTGTAAAATATATACATTGAATTCATGATTCATTTCAATTGAAGACCTTTTCTGCCATAGACTGTCATACCCTGCATGATTATTGATTCAAATAGAGAAATCGCTAATATTTCCACCAGGTGTAAAACTAACCATGGACCGTCATATTTAATTCTTGAATTTTGATAAGAGCAATACAACGAATACTTCCCGCTCACAATAGGTGGAAAATTAATGATGAATTTTTTTAGTTCGGCACATTTCCTACCATAGACGGTCATATCTTGCTTGATGTTTGATGATAAGAGCGAAATAACGAATACTATCCCCTCCCCCCTCACCATTGGTGGAAAATTACGAAATTTAAGAATTAGGCACATTTCCTACCATACACGGTCATATATTGCTTGATATTTGATGATTAGAGCGAAATAACGAATACTTTCCCCTCCCCTCCTCACCGTAGGTGGAAAATTACGAAATTTGAGAATTAGGCACATTTCCTACCATACACGGTCATATCTTGCTTGATATTTGATTATAAGAGCGTAATAACAAATACTTCCAGCTCCACCCCTCACCATAGGTGGAAAATTACGAAATTTAAGAATTCGGCACATTTCCTACCATAGACGGTCATATCTTGCTTGATATTTGATGATAAGAGCGAAATAACAAATACTTCCCCCTCCACCCATCACCATAGGTGGAAAATTACGAAATTTAAGAATTAGGCACATTTTCTACCATACACGGTCATATCTTGCTTGATATTTGATGATAAGAGCGAAATTTTAGCCAGTGCTGTGACAGTAGTTGTCAGCTCTCCCGCCTACATTCGTGATTACAGCATTTTATTATGGAAATATGGCTAAGCTTAATAGAATTTCAAACTGAAAACTGGTACAGGAACGTTTTCAAGTTACCTGCGTCTCCATCCTCACTTGTGTTGGCGGGAGTGCTGACAACAACTCTCCATATTTCTTTGAATCGAGTGTGAAGCTTTTATTTTCTCCAAATAAACTGGATTGTTAAGGTGTGAAGCTAGAACGTAGTAGGTACCTATGGCTGGTAGGTAAACAATGCTGCAAATTATTTCGAAAAGGTTTGTATTTTCCTGTATAGATCACTCGTCTGCAAAGATCACAGCTTTGCCATAGTCACTATTTATTTATTTATTTCTTACGTACCAACCATAGGTACTTACCAAGTACATAATTACCTTCACAATCAAGTTCATTTGAAAGAAGTAAACACTTCACAGTTGATTCGAAAAATGGGTTGTTTTGGTTCCTTCATATGGAAGGACGAAAAGGAAGAGCGAAATAACGAATACTTTCCCCTCCACACCTCACCTAAGGTGGAAAATTACGAAATTTAAGAATTAGGCACATTTCCTACCGTACACGGTCATATATTGCTTGATATTTGATGATAAGAGCGAAATAACGAATACTTTCCCCTCTCCTCCTCACAGTAGGTAAAAAAACGTCTGCCAAGTGGGTGTGGCACATAGCTTCCTCGTATCCATAACCCGATTATATAGATGATCCGATGCATAGTAGTTAATCTCAAAACACCAATCTCTAAGTACCTTTCACTACTCTTATAGGGGACCATCTACACGCTACTCTGGATAATCCTAGAAAATTTCATCAAATTCGGATGAAAAATGTAAGTGAGTCACTACTCAAAAAATCCAAAAATATCTTGGCAAGGCAGGGATTCGTACCCGTGACCTCTCACTTGTCAAAATGACTCGCTGTACATGTGCTACAGGCGCCAGACAGTAGGTGGGGTAGAGTTTTAAGGTTGTGACTTACGCACGGCTGTTACAAGGATTTTACGTTTGCGCATGCGCATCGGCTACTATAAGTCCGGGGGTGATGATTTTCATAGGGGACCATTTACAATTTAATCCGCATAATCCCTGAGAATTTCATTGAAATTGGATGGAAAATGTAGAAGTTATGGCCGTTTCAAGGAAATTCACGTTTGCGCATGCGCAGTCGCTTCTATCAGTCTGGGGATGATGATTTTCATAAGGGACCATCTAAATACTAATCTGTAACATCTCTGAAATTTTCATTGAAATCGGATGGAAAATGTAGAAATTATGGCCGTTACAAGGAATTCACGTTTGCGCATGCGCAGTCGCTTCTATCAGTCCGAGGATGATGATTTTCATAGAGGACCGTCTACCCACCAACCCGCACAATCCCTGAAAATTTCATCGAAATCGGACAATAACTTCGTATAGTTATGCGCGTTACAAGGAAAACATGACAGACGGACAGACACACAGACAGACAGACACGGAACCAAAATTGTTCAGAAAGGTCTAAAACGCAAAACGCGAGTGAAAATTTTGATTTTGGAGAACTTTTTTTTTTCATCCTTGAAAAGTGAAAACAAAGCTTCCGCTACCTTGGTAGACTCGGAAGCAATACAAAATTTGAGAATTATGCACATTTCCTACCATACACAGTCATATCTGCTTGATATTTGATTATAAGAGCGAAATAATAAATACTTCCCCCTCCCCTCCTCGCCATAGGTGGAAAATAATGAAATTTAAGAATTGGGCACATTTCCTACCATAGACGGTCATATATTGCTTGATATTTGATGATAAGAGCGAAATAACGAATACTTCTTCCTCCCCTCCTCACCATTGGTGGGAAATAACGAAATTTGAGAATTAGGCACATTTCCTACAATACACGGTAATAACTTGCTTGATATTTGATGATAAGAGCGAAATAACAAATACTTCCTCCTAGATTTCCTTCATTACTAGATTTCTTATTCCTTTTCATTTTTTCTTCAACCTTTTCATGTCTTCATGAATTTGATATGTATTTCCTCATTGAACTTTCACGAACTGTGTAATGTATTTTTCCTGTTAATATCATTCAAGTGATTTATCGTTCAGAAATGATTTTCATATACTACGTATTACACAACAATAATTAACAATAGTTTTTTACTGTTTACTCAATAATAAACCATTGGAATCGACCAAAATAATAAATTGATTACCTCCCCCTCAAAGTTTGTTGGTTTACGTTTCAAGGTACGTAGAATCCAAAAATCTGATAAAAATTATACCGTCCATCCGCTGTACGCGGCATTTTCCGGAGTTACCATGGACTGATTTAATGAAATTTAAATTAATTTGCCTCGTTTTGATTGAAACATCAAATATATGGATCAATGGTGAAAAAAGACGGTTGATTTCAAATCCAAGTCATTTTTTCAGTATGTTACACGTTTTTCCCGAATTCTATAGTCGTTCCTGAAGCAAGAAATTGATATATCAATGCAATATTTACCCCCACCAACCCCCTACAGAAAATACCTTCCGCGGTGATAAAATTCGAATTTACGGCATTTTTCAGTATTTTACACATTTTTCCTGACATTTAAACTCGGTCCTGAAGCGAGAAATTGATTTATCAAGGCAATATTTACCCCCACCACCCCCCTCTGGAAAATACCTACCAGGATGGTAGAATTCAAATTTACGGCATTTTTCAGTATTTCACACGTTTTTCCCGAATTTTAAACTCGTTCCTGATGCGAGAAGTTGATTTATCAATGCACTATTTACCCCCACCACCCCCGTCTAGAAAATACCTACCAGGGTTGTAGAATTTAAAATTACCATCATTCTCCAGTATTTTACACGTTTTTCCCGACATTTAAACTCGTTCCTGAAGCGAGGAATTGATTTATCAATGCAATATTTACCCCCTCCACTCCCCTCTAGAAAATACCTAAAAGGGTAGTAGAATTCGAAATTTAAGGCATTTTCAGTATTTTACACGTTTTTTCCCGAAATTTAAACTCGTTCTGAGGCGAGAAGTTGATTTATCAATGCAATATTACCCCCACCACTCCCCTCTGGAAAATACCTACCGGGGTAGTAGAATTCGAATTTAAGGCATTTTTCAGTATTTCACACGTTTTTCCGAATTTTAAACTCGTTCCTGAATGCGAGAAGTTGATTTATCAATGCAGTATTTACCCCCACCACTCCCCTCTAGGAAATACCTACCGGGGTGGTAGAATTCAAAATTACCATCATTTTCCAGTATTTTACACGTTTTTCCCGAAATTTAAACTCGTTCCTGAGGCGAGAAGTTGATTTATCAATGCAGTATTTACCCCCACCACTCCCCTCTGGAAAATACCTACCGGGGGTAGTAGAATTCAAATTTAAGGCATTTTTCAGTATTTCACACGTTTTTTCCGAATTTAAACTCGTTCCTGATACGAGAAATTGATTTATCAATGCAATATTTACCCCCACCACTCCCCTCTAGAAAATACCTACCGGGGTGGTAGAATTCGAATTTAAGGCATTTTTCAGTATTTCACTGGTTTTTCCCGATTTTTTGAACTCGTTCCTGAAGCGAGAAATTGATTTATAATGAAAGATTTACCCCCACCACTCCCCTCTAGGAAATACATACCAGGGTGGTAGAATTCAAAATTACCATCATTTTCCAGTATTTTACACGTTTTTCCCGACATTTAAACTCGTTCCTGAAGCGTGAAATTGATTTATCAATGCAATATTTACCCCCACCACTCCCCTCTAGAAAATACCTACCGGGGTGGTAGAATTCGAATTTATGGCATTTTTCAGTATTTTACACGTTTTTTCCCGAATTTTAAACTCGTTCCGAAGCGAGAAATTGATTTATTAATGAAATATTTACCCCCACCATCCCCTCTATGAAAATACCTACCGGGGTGGTAGAATTCAAAATTACCATCATTTTCCAGTATTTTACACGTTTTTCCCCGACATTTAAACTCGTTCCTGAAGCGAGAAAATTGATTTTATCGATGCAATATTTACCCCCACCACTCCCCCCTCTAAAAATACCTACCGGTGGTGGTAGAATTCAAAATTACCATCATTTTCCAGTATTTCACCACGTTTTTCCCGACATTTAAACTCGTTCCTGAAGAGAGAAATTGATTTATCAATGCAATATTTACCCCCACCACTCCCCTCTGGAAAATACCTACCGCGGGTGGTAGAATTCAAAATTACCATCATTTTCCAGTATTTTACACGTTTTTCCCGACATTTAAACTCGTTCCTGATGCGAGAAATTGATTTATCAATGCAATATTTACCCCCCACCACTCCCCACTGGAAAATACCTACCGGGGTGGTAGAATTCAAAATTACCATCATTTTCCAGTATTTTACACGTTTTTTCCCGACATTTAAACTCGTTCCTGAAGAGAGAGAAATTGATTTATCAATGCAATATTTACCCCACCACCCTCTCTAGAAATACCTACCAGGGTGGTAGAATTCGAATTTATGGCATTTTTCAGTATTTCACCACGTTTTGTCCCGAATTTTAAACTCGTTTCCTAATGCGAGAAAATGATTTATCGATGCAATATTTACCCTTACCCACTCCCCTCTAAAAATACCTACCGGGGTGGTAGAATTCAAAATTACCATCATTTTCAGTATTTACACGTTTTTCCCGACATTTAAACTCGTTCCTGAGCGAGAAATTGATTTATCAATGCAATATTTACCCCCCACACTCCCTCTGGAAAATACCTACCGGGGTGGTAGAATTCAAAATTACCATCATTTTCCAGTATTTTACACGTTTTTCCCGACATTTAAACTCGTTCCTGAAGCGAGAAATTGATTTATCAATGCAATATTTACCCCCACCACTCCCCTCTGGAAAATACCTACCGGGGTGGTAGAATTCAAAATTACCATCATTTTCCAGTATTTACACGTTTTCCCGACATTTAAACTCGTTCCTGAAGCGAGAAATTGATTTATCAATGCAATATTTACCCCCACCACCCCCTCTAGAAAATACCTACCGGGTGGTAGAATTCAAAATTACCATCATTTTCCAGTATTTTACACGTTTTTCCCGACATTTAAACTCGTTCCTGAAGCGAGAAATTGATTTATCAATGCAATATTTACCCCCACCACCCCCTCTAGAAAATACCACCGGGGTGGTAGAATTCAAAATTACCATCATTTTCAGTATTTTACACGTTTTCCCGACATTTAAACTCGTTCCTGAAGCGAGAAATTGATTTATCAATGCAATATTTACCCCCACCACTCCCTCTAGAAAATTCCTACCGGGGTGGTAGAATTTGAATTTAAGGCATTTTTTCAGCATTTCACTGGTTTTTCCCGATTTTGAACTCGTTCCTGAAGCGAGAAATCGATTTATCAACGCATTATTTACCCCCACCACTCCCCTCTAGGAATAATTACCGGGGTAGTAGAATTCGAATTTAAGGCATTTTAGTATTTTACACGTTTTTTCCGAATTTTAAACTCGTCCTGAAGCGAGAAATTGATTTATCAATGCAGTATTTACCCCCACCACCCCCCTCTAGAAAAACCTACCGAGGTGGTAGAATTCAAATTACCATCATTTTCCAGTATTTTACACGTTTTCCCCGACATTTAAACTCGTTCCTGAAGCGAGAAATTGATTTATCAATGCAGTATTACCCCCACCACTCCCCTCTAGAAAATACCTACCGGGGTGGTAGAATTCGAATTAAGGCAATTTTCAGTATTTACACGTTTTTTCCGAATTTAAACTCGTTCCTGATGCGAGAAATTGATTTATCAATGCATATTTACCCCCACCACTCCCTCTAGAAAATACCTACCAGGGGTAGTAGAATTCGAATTAAGTCATTTTTCAGTATTTTACACGTTTTCCCGAATTTTAAACACGTTCTGATGCGAGAAATTGAAGAACGTAGAATTCGAATTTACGGCGTTTTGCAGCATTTTATACGTTTTTCCCGATTTTATTCTTGATAATTTATTCGAATTTT